>CAXAMN010022195.1:177052-202060 GCA_963970005.1 Durusdinium trenchii | reverse complement strand
GCTACTAGTAGCTTCTTGTCACCAGTAGCTTCTTGTTCCTAGTAGTAAGGCCAGGCGCTACTAGTAGCTTCTTGTCACCAGTAGCTTCTTGTTCCTAGTAGCAAGGCCAGGAGCTACTAGTAGCGTCCTTGCTCCTAGTAGTAGGGCCAGGAGCCCCTAGTAGCTTCTTGTCACCAGTAGCTTCTTGTTCCTAATAGTATGGCCAGGAGCAACTAGTAGCGTCCTTGCTCCTAGTAGTATGGCCAGCCCCTAGTAGCTTTTTGTCGCTGGTAGCTTCTTGTTCCTAGTGGTAAGGCCAGGAGCTACTAGTAGCGTCTTTGCTCCTAGTAGCGATGCCCTTTGTTACTAGTAGTTTCTTGTTCCTACTTGGATACTACATATTGATGCATGTCACTAAGGGTCTACTGTGGCGCGGTCAAGCCGAAGTTGAGGTGGTGGGGTCAGAAGGCAGAACCAGTCGGCTTTGTTTTTAGGCATAGTGTGATGTGATACGGTGTGCTTGAGGTCGCTCAGCCCATTCTTTGGACAGCTGGTGTGCGACCGTATTGTGAGCATGTGGAACTCCCTTGGGCAGCCGTCCCGCTTTTTCATCATTGAGTTCGGAGGCCTTGCAGTCTCTGTTGCATCTCATGCTTGTTGTACTTATCCACCCGGTGCCTTTCATGCAGTTGTGCTCAATATTGAATTATCCTTTGAGTCATCTTGCTGCAAGTGGTTTTGGAAGCTCGTTTGGTCAGCCCTAGACCTGCGCCTTCACCAACCCTTATAGACAGCCCTCCACCGCCTGGCCAGGCGGAACTGGCGTTCTTGCTCGAGACATCCTCGGTCATGCCCGCAACTTGTCAGCAACGGGCTGGGTAAGTGCATGTTTGGCGGTGCCCTTGCTCACTCAGCCACGGCCCTTGCTAGTGCTTATTCACGTTTCAGGCAAGGAGCACTCCAACTTTTTCGCCTCCTTGCAAAGATATGTTATTGGTGAACGCTCGCCAGCACTTCAAGCGGCACAGAGGTGCCTTGCAGCTTGTGCACAGTTTGGGGGACTTTGAGATTGGACCGAGAGAAACAAGTGCTTTATCTTTAACTATATAATAGTGATGGCCTCCAACCTAATAGCGAGGTGGCAGCATTCTTCCTTTTCCAGGAAAACCGCATCAGAGTTCATCGCGAGCAAATTGCGGATCTTTGATGCAGATGCCCGGACTGCTTCGCGCCTGCGGCCACTTTTGCTCGAGGAAGCAGATGGACCTTTGTGAATTGGAAGCATTTGTTGTTGTTTTTTGCATTTGGGTTGGTTTGCGTTTGTTTATCAGTGGTGGTCGCATGGTTTAGAGTCGGCTGTAGGATTTGCGCTTCGGTCCTGTGCATCCAGGCAGACATAGGCAAACAGTTCGGCCGTTTTGGTAGTGAGGTACTCGGTCGTGCTCTCCAATGAGCTGCTGGATGAGTGACATCAATGCAAGATAGATGCGTGGATTGATAGATCGCATAGACCCCAATGTCGGTGGTTTATATAATTATATATATAATGTATACCCCCCATCTGTCTAGGACATCATGGGGTCTGTGCCATCGAACCTCTGAAACTACTGTAGCATTTGTTCAGTCCCCCAGTTCGGAGCCCCACTCTTCCAGTTTTCGGGCTTGTCGCATCCAGTCCATCGGCTTTCTTTATTCGCATGCATTTGCTAAGTGGTGCAGTGGGTATTGAAACTTCAGACCTATCACTAACCTCCATTTGTCACCTGATTATGACTGTTTTCCTCGTGTGTAACTTCTGCCATACACAAAGACATGTTGTTCTCTCAATGTTCTTCGCCTCAAAAAGGTTCTGTGCGATTGTTAAGATGACTAAGCAGTCCCTTGCGAAGCAAAACGTGCCGCAAGGTTTGACCCCGTGCGCTTGCGCCTCTCCTGGCAGGCTTTATGTTTGTTCAGAGTTGTGCAGTCGACTCTCCAGCTACTCCAACGCAGACAATCTGCATGTGTATATATATATACACATTCATTTCTGGATTTGCATCATTGCACGCATTGCACGCTTAGACATTTTTTGGTCCAGCATGTTCCGTCGTTTTTTTGGGTCAACAGAGAGAGTTGGATGACGGGGCCTCACGAGGCGAGCAACCCTCCGGACACGAAGCGATGCAGGCTGTGTTCCACTTACCGGGAGGCGTTCGGAACGTGAGTTTTGCAGAAAATTGGATTAAGGGAACATCTAGTACAGGAAGCCCATGTTTAACTTTTTGGGGTGTGGGGTGAGAACAAGGGTTTCCTGCAGATTTTCCCTTGACCTATTCATTGGTTTTTCGATTTGATGTCCTTGACGCCAGTACTGTACCTGCTTGATGCATGTGGACTTACCATGACTTACCTTCATATGCAACGCGAGAGGACCAGGAAACGGTCAGGAGGGAAACCCTTTCAGATGTTGTGAATGCAGATTGAAGACTTGCCATTCATTCCTTGAAATTGTAGTATGCGGAGCATGACACACAGAGCCCAACATGACAGACAAAGCCGGCCTTTGCAATTCAATGATTTGCTGCAGAGGCGCATGTGCTGCACCGTGTCGATGAGAAGGCGTTGCATGCATTGTTTCATGGAGAGGACCACCTAGAGAGAGAGAGAGAGAGCGAGCGAGAGAGGGAGAGAGAGTTGACACAAACTGTCATTTGGTGCCTCGCTGCTTCACACAGTAGGGGCTGGACGGCCTGCCTTGAGAACGATGCACTAGTCACAAGTCCAAGATCGCCCAACCTTAGCGCAGGACGCCAAAAGTATTTTGGAATCAATCCGCTGGGAGAGTAAATCCTTGCCTTGTGGCTTGTTGGATACACAGCTCCTGCAGCGCAAGGCCTCTCAGAATTGCCGAATCTATATAAATCCATTTCAAATCCAGTTGCTCAGTCAATCACAGATTTGAGAACAAGCTTGGTGTCGGAACTGCCAAGTGCAGTCGCTCAGTAGATGAAAGACAGCGTAGGTTGCCGTAGTCAAGCGCTACAGGTGGTTGAGAGACTTTCTTCGTCGCTCAGTAGTGACGAGATCAAGCGCTGCCTTCCGATGCAGCTCTGCTGCACGGCTTTGCTGCTCGCCGTGAATTCCTTGATGCAGGACACTGCCATGCGCAATGGCACAGATTAGTAAGAACATGCAAGAACTCATGCGATATTTGTGTAGTTAATTCTCCTCAAGCAATGTGAAAGAGTGTAAGCTTTAGATATTTAGTCATTTAGTCATGCTGGACACGGGTTGGGCATCCGCACATGTCAGAGCAAGATCACTAAGCTTTTTGTCAAAGATGGGGAAATGGTAATGATTCTGCTAAACAGGCGTCACTTCTCAATGGCTGCTCATTTTGAAGGATGACCAATCCTCGATACAAATGGGCAAGTTGGCTGCAAGCAATAGGTTATTGCAGCGTTATCGGCAGCAGCTAGCAAGGACAAATGGCACGGTGCCTTAGCAAGATTCGCTTCGCTTGAGGCTTTTCAGAAGCTGTCAGTAGAACATAGTAGCACCACCTAGAAGCTGGCAGGATCTATCAATCGTTAAACAGATCGGTGGGCCCCTCTAATCTGAGGTCCCTTTTTATACAGGAGTGTAAATGGGATGAGATCAGTGGGGCCCAAGCACTTCCAAAAAGATATCTATTTTCGCACTTTTCAATATAAGCACTGCTTAGGCTGTTGTAGACTCTTACCTCGGTTTCCTTGGGGCCCAAGGTGCTGCTGAGCAAACACCGTTACAGGCAGCTCAGACGACGCGCATTGGAGGACCCGTCACACCTGTGGATTTGTGCATGTCAGTGGTGAAGTGGTCTTTGGCAGACCCAGAAGAGAACCCCACTGCAGGCTGTGCACTTGCCATACACGGTGTGCATGTACGCTATACAGATATACACCGTATATATATAATATTTACACCGTGTATAGTATATCTATAGATTACGTAATATATATATATATATACATGAGCCACAAATGAGTTGCAAACAAAGGTTTCTGAAAAGTAAGGGGACGGATGTTGAATCTCAATGCTGTCTTTAGCCAAGCCAAACATACCCCCCAGAACCAGTTCAAGTTCCGTGAACCTGCTTCAAGACATGAGCCGCCTTGGGACCCCAAATGATTTGCTCCATTAGATTTTGGTGCTTGCTCCCCACCGCTGGAGAGCCAAGACCTTCGCGGACTTGGATCATTATGTTCTCACTGCTGACTGCTGCGTGTTTTTTTCAAGCCACAGGTGTGGTAACGCGAACGCCCCAAATACCAGGAGCCCAGCCCCGAACGAAAGGCACAGTTCAACACTGAGATCACCAACGAAATGCAAGGAAAGATTGAAAGAGAGAGAGAGAGAGAGACATACAAACACTCCGGCAAGCAATCGAGCAAGCCGTGCAGCGTTGCTTCACTGCCACCCCCAGCAATCAGCGACAACCATACATTTCAACCAGCACTTGGCATAAAGCCTTGCAGAGAAATGATGCTCATGAACGCAGCGACTGGGCCAGTTATGCGGGCAAAACAAAGAAACGTGGAAAGTCCCAAAGTTTTGAGATCCAAAAAGTGGATTACAGTAAGTTTATTTACTATATACACTAAAAGGCCGGCATGGTAATAGAGTTGGGCTGAGCCAACGAGCAGAAGCCATCGCTGACTACCTCCACCATGTTCAATGGAATCCTTCGCCCATTCCACCTGAAAACGAAGACGCACAATTCTTGATCAGGATGTCGGTAGGAATGTCGAACATATCAAGGACCAAGACGTTTTGGACGCCATCAAAGCTCCAGCGCATGATCATTTGAGGATCGAGACCATGAAGGCTCTCAACACAAACAACTGCAAATATCTCACTGCAGCATTACGTAAGTCAATGGTGGAGCTTGTAAACAATCCCCGAGGAACAACTTAAGCAATGGTTGTCTCCATATACAGAAGGGGAAGCACTCAAGACATTGCAAATTACCGGGCGATCTCCTTGTTGACCTGCGCATATCAGATCTTGACTTCGATTAAACAATCCAGGATCGCACAGGTGGTTGACACTGGTTGGGGGAATACTCCTTCGGTGCTGCAGCTAGGTAAGCCAAGGGCGGGGACTAAGTGTTCCGACACCACGGCTCGGGCCCAACCGAGGTTCGTATTAGTGCTTCGCTCATTTACCTGGCTTCGATCCTACCACTTCATCACTTCAACGTTAGTGTGGTTGTTCAGTGACTTACCCATAGACTTGTCACTTTTCCGCATGATCAAAGCTTTGTACTCCCGCCCAACTTTCCAGCTGGAACACGACGAGTTTAAGTCTCGCACATATGTTCAAGCATACACAAGCGCTCACTAACTCACATTTACAGGAACAAGGCACAGTGAACACCAGTTTCCCGTTAGTTTAAAGAGCAGGATATGCAACTCACATGTCTGTGTCTTGCTTACCTTGAAGCATGGGAGATCATGGGACGAGCATCTTCATTTTTGCAAGTGTTTCTACAATCTATCCTGTAAACTTGTTGGATCTGTGCACAGTCCAACAACATTGCAGCGAGTGCACAGTCAGGCTTCTCGTTGTTGGTGGCGGGTATTTTCTTCAATCGCTTGTCAATTTTGTACGCGAGTAACTATATAGCTTGGACTACAGGTGCCTCAACTAAAATACTGGGCACACATGGAACGTATGTGGGGCAGGGGTGCATCGTTCAGAGTGCTAGAGTCGAGTTGCTGCCCAGCACAAGGGACGGCATGACGGTCAGAACTCCGAATGCTCTGGAGCATGAGAAGACAGAAGAGTGAAGAATGCAGGAAGGCCTGGATGTGGAGCATGCGCTGCTCCTGGGCGGTGCAGAGCTTCCGGGCCACATTCACACGGATGAGGTCTACTTTGCATTGAGCCCGGGCAGGCGGGGCGGGGGGGCGGCAACAGGAAGCCAAAGAAGCTACTAGTAACAAGAGGCATCGCTACTAGTAGCAAGGGCATTACTACTAGTAGCTAGATGCTACTAGTAGCAGGGTCATCACTAGTAGTATCAAGTGCATACACTTGCATCGCTGCAAGTAGCAAGAAGCTACTCTGTCAGGAAATGCACATTTTTGTCACCTCTGACCTTGCCCTCTGCAGATTTTCGTAAGAGGATTTGTAAGAGGGATATGCAAGATATACATATTGGATCATATTGGGTGTACATTAGAACTAGCGAGGCCTCCCAGTTCGATTCGACCCCCTGGAAGAAGGAACATAGACCAAAACCCATTGGTTAGATGTCTTCCTATTAAAATGCATACCGGTATAGAAGAAACGAAGAAGCGCCTTTGCACCTTTTGATTCTGGAACTGAGGTGTCAAGAGTTGGAAGCATGGCGCCAGAGGCATGCCCAGCGCCTGGCTTTGGCCACAGAACTGCGCAGTGCCGTGGCACATCTTTACGATCTTCGTCATGCGGATCGCAAGACGCTACAACTGCTGCTTGACTCGAACTTCTTGGACTCCTTGGAGCCACCACTTGTGCGAAAAAAAGGGTGCGCAAAACCGCATAAAATAGATATTGTTTGATTGTTTGTAATCTACCACCCCATGCAACCGGGCTCACCATTTTACTTGCATCATTAAGGGAGGGCCCCCCCAGGCGCAGGTGGCAGGGAAGGGGTTGTATGTCAGTCTCGTGGCGCTCGAACGTTAAAACAGAAATTCAGAACAATGTTGTACATGCTTGTTCCTAGTAGCTTCTTGCTCCTAGTAGCGGCAGCGATGCCCTTTGTTCCTAGTAGCGTCCTTTGCTCCTGGTAGTAAGGCCAGGAGCCCCTAGTAGCGTCCTTGCTCCTAGTTCCTCCTTGCTTCTGACAGAAAGATTCATTTTGATCAAGCTTGTTCGAAAGAACTTTCAAAATTGCCTGTCCAACCTATGCAGGAAGGTCTTGGTGCAGCCTGGGCATTCGCAATTTGTGCGAGAGGCAGGTGCAAAGTTTGTAAATGAGACAACATGAGCAACCATCGTGGGGGTTGTTGATGATGCTTGAGGCCAGCAAACTCGTGGATGAAGGCTTCATGATTTCAATGGACTACGGTGCAGATGCAGATGCACTGGTATGGTATCCTTAAGCATTAACACAGAGAGAGAGGTACGTTTTTTTGTCTGCTGGTCCATGTTCGTCAGACAGTTCTATAATATTATATACTTTGTTTGAAATATATCCTTGTTTGTTCCATCTACAAAAGCATGTGTCCATCCAGTTGCCTTGTGGCATTGTGGCCGCACCATGTAGCTGATCACCATGTTCATGGTTAGCATGGCAAGCCTCCATGTTCCATACCGAGGGTTCAATGTGAGCAACCACTTGTATTTAGGCTTTACTACATAGTCTACGGCATGCTCTATTTGCTTGTCTATCATCAGTATTCGCTTGTGAATGAGACAGTGCCCCGCACATAAACGATATACTTTATGCTTGATGACACTAAAGTAGTCTGAACGAGATAGTGTGATCTGCTACCAAAGTAGTCTGAACGAGATAATGTGACATGACCTCCTACTTAAGTAGTCTAAACAAGATAGGGCCCCCACATATATAATAGATAGTGAATTTGAGTTTAGTACCAAATAAACGCCGTCGAATATGTGGACAGGGTCAGGGACCGTGTGCAAGTCGACCATGGCCACCCAAATGGAGCGCCCCTTACCCTCCACACCCACACAGGCCACACATTTCTTTCTCCCTGCTCTGCTGGGAGTCAGGCATGCATTGGTGCACCCGAATCACGAGGGCATCCACATCATGGATGCACGTCAAGCTTTATCTGGATGTGCTGGATCCTATTTGGCCTGCCCTGGCTTGCAGGTGGGACAACAGTTTGCACATTTGAAACAGATTCGTGACCCAATCCATGAACGAAGACGTGAAACTAACGTCTAGACACCGCCCTGCAATTTGGGCATATTCGCGCTCGTTTATGCTTGACATCACTAAATGCCGCAACTGCTCAGGATATTACAATGACTGTGGACTTCACCGAAGCAGCTGGTGCAGGGAGCACTGCTGGATGGCGAACTGCTGCGTATGCGCCTATATTTCACTTGGAGTTCTTTGGCGAAGACAGGCCAAGAGAGAGAGAGAGAGGGAAAAAGAGAATGATTCTAGAGAGGAAGAGATAGGAAGAGACAGGACGGACATAGCGGAAGGAAGTAGCTGTCCAAGCAGCTTTGTTTCCCTTGCAAGAGATTGCCCCAGTTTGGAATAGAATGGGTACCGAGCTGTGCTTTGCCAATCTCTTCAACCCTTCTGTTGGTTACTGTAAGCCGATTAAAAGGGCAGCAAAGGACAGCTACGTATGTGGAGAAGTGCGAGGTTTCTGATTCATGTTCACCACAGTATAAGGAAGCGGCATGAGGGATTGAACGTGCAGTTGTCCAGGTGCTTAGACGCATTGCATCCAGCCTAGTGTTCAGTTATCCTGTGTTTTGTGTTCCGTTTTGAGGACAGAAGACACATGAAAACACAACAGGTCGATGTTGCTTCCTGAGGCAACCACATTCTTCAAAGTGGTTTTGGTTCCAACATGTTCCAACACCTTTGGCCTGCGAAAGCCATGTATAAGAGAGAACCACGACCACGCGCTACCTTTCGCATCCATCGGCGACATGAGGTTCGCATTTGACGAGTGGCTGGATCGGCCGGTCGCCAGCTTGCTGGAGCGTGCTGGCGGACCTCGCACGATTGGTCTGCATGCCTGGTACCGTCACTCGAATGAGGATGCTTGGTCCTCTTTCAAGGTGCAGACCTGAGCACCTGTTCGATGAACGACACCCAGAATATACTGTATAAATCTGTATAATTTATATGCATAATATTATATATATAACTGTTCAAGTCCCAAAAAACAAAACCATCACTATGTGGTTGAACTTATCCTGGACAATGATTCGATGCTTGGCCTTGGTTGAATGTGTTTCTGACCCAAAACCACCCACCTGCCCACCTGCCCAGCATGCCGTTGTGCTAGGTCCTGGTTTTGCACCGTGGCACCCGTGCCAACAACTGGACTCTAGGGGCACGTGATCTCAGTTGGCCATTGCAGGCGTTGGCGCGCACAGATAACAGCACTGTCGCTGTTCATGTTTATAAAGCTGCTGACAACCTTGACAGGCTGTACCACGCTTGGCGGAGGCTGGATTGAACATGCGGGGAGGCAGAGGTTTCCATGTCACCTTTGACAGCTCGCCCGGACGATTTGCGGGAGGCGGTCGGAGGTGATAAGGCAAGAAGGTGTGGTATGAGAAAGAGAGGGACTTGAAGCAGGACAGGATATTCAAGATGAATATGCCAGACAGAGAAGCAGAGACGAAACGGATACGTTTAATCGGAAAATACGTGAAGCATAGAGCAGGTTGGCATGAACAGTTTGCTGCAGTTGTCCATCTTGAATGGAGATGACAATGCCTAGAGATCTTTGCATTAAACTGACCGGGACAGAGTGGATTAGACCTACCTATATAGTCAGCTTAGTGAGCGATTCGCGATGTGCTGGATGTGTAAGAGAATTGAACTTATATATACAGGAAGAGAAAAGTGCACCTGTGCTCAAAGAGATGTCCAACTCCTCAGGCTCCGTTTCCTTGCTGGAAACATGATGCTCAGATGCAACTACTGTGTTGGTCAGATTTGGCTTTTAATTTCCAACAGTTTGTGCAGTGTTTGCTGATAGATTTTGGAACACATGTGTCCCAAAAAGCAAGGACAACGACAACAACAGCGGCAATAGCCACTGCCGCCGCCACCACCACCACCACAACAACAGAAACTGAATATGGGCAATGTAGCCAACAGGAGTGAACCTCTCTGGTAAACCTTCAGCATACAAGGTGGCAATTTTGCTCTTGAATGCAACGAGGAGGACTTCATTGCATTCCTGAAGGAAAGATCTAATTTGGAGGTTGTGTGAAATTCATTGACCCCGTGTTGCAAGACTGCAAGACGCGCCCGCGTCACTACCAGAGCAACAACATCAAGAAATATGAGAGCCGTCCGCCAATGGTCCAAGAGTTTAGATGAAACGCTACAGCAGACATTTCGGGAAAGGGAAACTGCAGTTCTTGAAGGGCCGGCGATTGGACGGCGATTGGACCTACATCAACTTACCTATGCGACATACATGAAGTATCATACTGCTGCAGCGGAAGTGTGTGCGTATGTGATTCATAAATGTCATATGTGATTTCACATTTTTTCTCATGACTCATGACCTTGACATACAGGGTTTCTTTAAAGGACGGCAAAAGGGCTATCCACCCACCCATGTGTAAACATTTTTTCAAGCATAGATCATAGATCCCAAAATACTGTGAACTCCATGCAATGATACAGACTCATCACAATGGCGCAAACAGACTTCCAAAGTGTTGAGAAAGGGGTTGGACGAGGCTGCTCAAGCAAGTCTTGCTGAACGTTCCGTAAAGCTGGCATAAGGCTTGCGCGAAAGGAACACCTGTGTTCTTCTGTGCAATCAGGAAGGCCGGCGGAAGGAACCTAAAAAAAGACGTTTTTGGATAACCCCCAATCTGAGGTTCCTTCAACTTTTTGCGATCATCACAAAAGCTGAGTGTTACAGCACACTTGCCGCGGATGCTCCAAACCAACCACAGGATGTTCTCAAACTGGCCGTTGAATACGACGGCCACACATTGAACTTTTTCACCGAGCCTCACACACAGACATATACATACGAACGTACGTCGTACGAACGACAGACAGACAGACAGAGACAGAGACAGAGACAGAGACAGAGACAGAGACAGAGACAGAGACAGAGACAGAGACAGAGACAGACTGACTGACTGACAGACTGACAGACTGACAGACTGTACATACCTACATACGTATGACAAAGGCGCATACGGCTAATATTATCATGCATTATATAATCGAAAAGAACTTCAATGGGCAGCACGGTGTTGCACGGTGTTCAGTGGGCCTGCTTTTGCATTCTTATCGAGATCCACTCTACGGCCTCCAGGAACACTCCGATTTTTGCATCCAGAGATTTTGTGCCAAGGACATCACCAAGCCAGCCATGGCAGCTCTCATAAGCCGTCACGCTCGAAGCAAAGAACCAAGGGAACTGGAGGAATCCTTCCATAGCTGGCTGGCAGATTTGCAAAAGCTGCAGGAGGTGAGGATCAATCATCAATGATGGGAAGCCTGAGCTTTTCTGCGTCCTTGCAATTAGCAGGGCCTAGTAACTATTACTACTACTACTACTGCTGCTGCTGCTACTGCTACTGCTACTGCTACTGCTACTGCTACGGCTACTACTACCATTACGACGACGACTACTACTGCTACTACTGCTCCTCCTGCTCCTGCTCCTGCTCCTGCTGCTGCTGCTGCTGCTCGACCTGTGATGGCCGACCTACCCCTAAGAGAATCGACTATATGACTATGACTATATTAAACCATTTGCTAGTTGGATCTTTTGGTGTTCTCGTTTTGAACCATGCAAAGGCTGTGGACCTTCAATATGGCCGGCAACGGCAATCCTATAGAGACCTTCACTTAGTGCAGATTTTGACGGACTTCCTGTTGCCACTTGCGCTTCTTTGTGGGGCGGGGGTAGGCTGGGGAGCTGGCTTGAAGAACCTTTGCGCGGTCGATGTCGCTTAGGATAGTTAGGACAGGATCGGAGGTTTTATACAACTAAGAAGACATTAGAAGACCTCTCTTTACTTCCTTCCGTTGCCCGTGTGCTTCACCATTTTGTCAAATGCATCGTCTTTGTTTCAGATGGTCGATGGATGCCTGTCACGCAGCCCCGGTCAGTCACAGCCCCGAGTCACCCACCTCGAGCAAACACGCCCATCAGGAGGTTGGATCCACCACACCCAATCATCACATGATTCCAAAAGGCTTGTCAGGCAATCTTAAAACAACAGCTTCTGGACAAGTGAGGGCTTGGATGTCAATTTCCATCTACAGAAAATGAAGAACAACATGGCAGAATGCACAATGTAGAAGGTTGCGGCCACACTCACTGGGACCCTGCAAGCGATATAAAAGGCATCCATACAAAGTGCGCAGCAACAGAACAATCTTCCCTTTTCCCGTTTGATCCTCTTCGGCCTGTGTCAAGCTCAGGTTCTCTCGTTTGTTGCGCTGGCCCAGGTTCTTTGCACGTGACCAAGTGCGGACAAGTGGTGTACACGGCTGTATGAGACCAGAGACCAAAGTTGGCAGTGCGTGGCTAGACCAGGTCAGGTTTTTGGCAACTGCAAGGCGCTTGCCCGAAATGTGACTCAGACTTCAACTTTGCCAGCTTTGCTGCTTCGTTTTGGTTTTTATTAATGTAATTTTAGGATTCCTGGCGTCCCTTATCATTGCCACATGGTGCCTTCTCCACGATACCTTGCGATAAGCGCTGGCAAGGCACGGCGAAGTCATGTTCAACCGGGCTTTCAATGCTATAGCTGCGTACATGCATGGCAACAATACGGGTGCTGAGCCTGCTGAGCCCTATGAGTGCCTGGTTGCTGCAATGATGTCCAGCTTTTGCCAGCAAGCAGCCGCGGAAAAGATCAGTTTGGAGGAAGCAAGATGAAGACAGATGCACCCACATGGCATAATTGAAAAGGTGCTTTGCCCACCTGCTTCAACATTTACCATTACTCCTGCTGGACTACGGAAGGCTGGACTCCTGTGGTTCAGGTGGCAGGGGGTGGGCCGACAGCAAGACGGTGGGTGCGGTGGCGCTGGAAGACGAGCTCCAAGACAAGACGAACCAGGTTCGGCGAGGACAGCAAGCCTTCCAAGACCAAAGCGGCAAAATTCACCGCAGGGCTGCGTAAGCCAAGCCGCCAGCCAGTGTGACGACTCACACTTGTTGCAAATGTTTTCATGAAAAAGATCGTACGTCTCTGAGAGAGTGTCAAGCTTTCACACATCATCATGGTTTCACAAAAGTAAGGTGCAGCACGGTCACCCACAGCAAGGTCTTGCTTTGCTGGCAATTGCAATCCTTATTTGCGGTAACACGCGGTAACTCTGTGTGACAAATGGCGCATGTGTGATTTGGAGAGAGGTGCTTGCTTCCATTTTCAGTCAGGAGTATTTTCAGTGGCTGCGACTTCAACTGCTCGCAGCTTTGGCAGAAATTAGAGCATCATGTAAGCCCAGCAATCCCAGAAAGCCACAAATATAAGAAGTGCCTTACTTACTAGTAGTAACAAGGACGCTACTAGGAACAAGTGCATCGCTTCTAGTAACAAGTGCCTTATTAGTAGTAACAAGTGCCTTTCTAGTAGTAACATCCACGAGGCATCCCTACCCGACTTTGTGAGCAGACGGGCTAAAAAAGAGCATCCCTTCAAGCAGAAAATACTTCAAAGTCTCTCCGGTTGAGTCAAAGTCCTCCCGTCAAGGATCAGCGTGCATGACCCCAACCTGCTCCTCCCGGGGGTGTGTTTTGGACAACCCATTCACTACCAGATATGATAATCCTCAAGTGGTGTGCAAAGCCACCAGGACATACGGGGCAGTGCGAAGGAAGCAACATGCATCAACATGCATTGTCAAAACCCGAGTGGCCCTAGCCCTAGCGGCCCTAGCCCTAGCGGCCCTTTACCAGCCTTAGCTTTTCGAAGGCTTTGTTAGGCCAGTGATTGTGGGGCACCGGCCAAACAGAGAATTTAGAGACTTCCTGATCGCGTATGTGGCACCGTGCCATGGGCAGACTGAAGAAGCCCACGTCGGTTAATGATTCGCTGAAGGATTCGCCCAAGGCTTACACAAAAACCTTTTTGGTGCACATACAGTTTGCCGCCTTTAGATCGATTCCGGCCAGGCAGATATGGCACTCCAACAAGGGTTGCATTCTCAACTATGTTGAAGACCAGTCATGTCTGGAGCAATCCAATCAAATCATGTTATATATATATATATACGGTTTACTTCCTCGGGTCAAAAAGATGAGGTATCAAGAGATATTGCGAACTAGCCCCACTGAACGCGGAGTCGAGATTGAAATTCGACGCAGCCGCTGGGAGATCTTGAAGATGCTGCACAACATGAAGCGCCCTGGCAGAAGTATGAAAACAACTGACTGGTGCGACTCGTAGGGAACAAGGGACGTTTTGCTCCGAGTCCAGGGTCTCCTTGGGAACCAGCCACCCTCGGCCACCCTACTTTCGTCACACTGGCGGAGGGCTGTCCGGCACGAGAGAGGCGCTGATCAGAGCTGCGCAGGGCAGTACTGTTTCGCGATTTGAGCGGTCAATGGCTCCATGGTGTGTAGCCCTCCAATGAGCCTTCCAAGTGGTTTATGGAGGGGGGGAAAAACGAGCTAGCAGCTAGAGTCCATACCCAGCTTTCTAAGAAACAAGAGACGTCGACAGACTCTGGGTAAAACCACTTTGGAGGGTTGATGCACACTCACAGTTCCGTAAACCCGAAAGGTGCCACTTGGCATTGATATATTAGGGAAAGACGTTGGATTGTGCAAATTAGAGGGAGTCCATTTCGGGGAGCTTTGCAGCCGCCGTGCGCCTTACATTTCAGTCATAACCTGAGGCTGTGGCAACGTGCCAACGTGCTGCATCTCTCACTTGTCCACTACTCCAACGACTTTGATGCAACAGTGAAGTGCATGCTGACATTTTTTTTGGAGGCGTGTTCGGAGGGAGCAATAATAACCGACAACCTCAAGAGTGTGATGTTTGATAGGATGCATATTCCGCAGGGTAGCCCACCCTTCCCCCATCCCGCGCAGGGCCGGCAAAAATTGGTTCATGGTAAGAAGATGCAGGCGGCGTGCGAGTGAGCGGAGGAAGGGTGGTGGCCTGTGGAGTGCTGAAGCATCCTGGGTCCAGGTTCAGTCAATGGACACATTTGCGCTCGTGCAGCGGTTGCATTTGGAATCACTAGAATATGCTAGAATGTTTCTTGCTCATTGGAGCTTCAAGGTACTGTGTGTATGTCTTTGCCAAGACTTGGTTGGGTATCAGTAGCTGCTGCAACATCAAGAGACTCCAGCAGCTTGTAGCAACATCAAGAGGCCTTGCTGGCAGCTGCACGTGCAGCTGGTCTACGATCCAAGCTTTACAAGAAAGACCTGCAGCAGGTGCTTCAAGTCGAGGCTGGGCCAGCTTGCACTGTACCTAAGGCTGACCTAAGGGTTTGGCCAACGAAATGAGTCAAGAGCCCCAACACCATGTACGTAGCAATGTAACAAACAACCTACAGGTCGACCAGTCGGTATCCAAGCCACGGCGAAAATGCCTCAAAGGATCTCAAAGGTTTTTCAGGAAACACTGCAACCCTGGCCTCCAAACAAATGATCCTTTCAACGCCTGGCATGGTGCCAACTGCAGGAGCACTTGTGGATGCTGGCGCTTCAGGAGACAGACATGAGTGGTTGGCTTTCGGAAAGAGTGGCGAGGAACCTCTCCGGCTCCTTTTCTAAATGCCATTATACGCACACACACTTCGACACTTGTATTCAGTTAACTCAATTCCCCGAGGAAAGGAATGGCTCAACGGCAAGGTGAGGAGTCCGATCAATTGAAGGTGTTTCAACAAATAGTTTGTGCGCATCTGCAGACTCGCGACAGCAGCGGACGAGCGGCGGACGGCAGCTGAAACCGAGGGAAAAGGGTTTAGGGGAAGTAGCATGAACTACCATGGAAACAAACAAAGAAAGAGTGGAGTGACAGCTTGTACAACAGTTCGGCAGGTACGTTTGCAGCCCCCCCCAGTGGCCTCTTCGTTGGCCATCCGCCACTGGGGAGGGGGATGGCCCCCTGCTGTGAAAAAGGTAGAAGTTGGCAGTGAACCCTTTGGCACAGGGGTTGACACACACACACACACGCACACACTTAGTCACAGGTTCATCCAGTATCATAGTCCACAGTGAAAGGGACGAGGGAACGTGAAGGAGTCAGCGCACTTGGAATGTTTAACACTTGGTTCACTTGTTTGCAGAAAGCGGCGGTGGCTCAGCAGCAACTCTGCGGGGGGAGGTTTAGGGGAATAGCATGAAAACCACCATGAAAACAACAAAACCGCGGAGGGAGAACCATTGGAGTCGGTGTGTTTGTGCAGGTACACTTACAGCCCTCACCAGTGGCCTCTTGGGTGGCCCTCCACCACTGGTGAGAGGGATGGCCCTCTGCAGATGAACAGCCCTTAGAAACAGGGTTTGACACACACCCACAGACACACATGTGGCCGCTTCGCGGCGCTCCCTCGCACCGGCGGTGCGCACGCTGGCCGGAAACCTGAATAGCTGCCTAACAAGCCTTAAAAAAGAACGGAAAAAGAAAAGCAACAGCAAAAGGAAAAGGGCAAGAAAGATAGGAGTATAGGGGCACGCATGTCTGCCGAACGAACGGCAAATTACGGAGTCCAAGCCTGAATAGGCACCAGACAGAAGGAGAAAACGCAGAGGGCAAGAGAGAAAGGTAGGTGTAGTTAAAAAGGTAAACTAGTTACTGAATCCTTAGCAGTCTTTAATTGTGTGCAGTAGTTAGGGAGCGGGACTTTTAGTCTTAGACCGCCCGGGTAGAGTAGACTAGAACAGGGACAACAGAAGGAAAGGCACCGACACACAAGTGTGTCGAGTACCATTTCCTTCCGTTACCTTTATTAGAACTAGAAGTAAAACGAAAAACACAAAACGAGTGGCAGGGAAACGAGCCTCAAGAACAACCTAACAAGCCTGAAGAAACACCCAACAAACGAAGAAACCGCAAGAAGGAAAGAGGCGAGGGGGTGGGGGTGGGGGTTCATTCTCCGTAAGCCCGGCGGCATTTAGCCCGTGAGCTCGGCGGCATTGATTCATGGGTGAAACAATTCAATCCAACATCAGAACCCCAGAACTCAAAAACGCAAAGTCCATTTGTGATACACCGTGGTTTCGGCGTTATTGCGGGGACCACACTGCGCACCGAAGTGGGAAAGCACGGCGATATACACTTAGTCACAGGTTCATCCAGTATCATAGTCCACAGTGAAAGGGACGAGGGAACGTGAAGGAGTCAGCGCACTTGGAATGTTTAACACTTGGTTCACTTGTTTGCAGAAAGCGGCGGTGGCTCAGCAGCAACTCTGCGGGGGGAGGTTTAGGGGAATAGCATGAAAACCACCATGAAAACAACAAAGCCGCGGAGGGAGAACCATTGCAGCCGAGTAGGGGCAGCAGATGAAAGATGGCATGTAACTTTTCCGAAGGAAATCATACACGGCACACCCTATTTAGTGCAAACCGTGTATTGGTCAGCTCAACAAAAAACATCCCCCATCCAGGAAGAGCACCGCTTCTTGGCAGATGCTGACGCCCTGTATGATCGACTGATGATACGAGGCTACAGGGAGAAGGTTTTGATCAATGATACAGTTCATGATGTGTCCTTTTGGCCTTTGTCAATTGCAACCCCTGTTTCAGGTCAAAAGGAGATGGCACGCTTGGGCTGTCCGGATTGGAAAAAATGGGTGCCAGCTGTGAGCAGGGTTTTGCCTTGGATCGCAAGTGCGGTGCATTGCGTAGGGCTTGAACTTGAAAGACCAGCGACATTGATGAGGGCTTTCGCGCAATATTCCGTTGTAAGACAGTGTGACCGTGGCATGTTTTGATTGTTGATGCTGAGTTGCTCCTTTGTCAATTGCCCTTCGCCCTTCGTGTGTGGCAGCTTATCGCATCCGCGCACAGCCCACCTTGTGTTCCCTGATCCCAGGCTTTGCGTGCAGTCCAGCCGACGTGATTGAAAGCTGGTTGGCACACGGCATCGACACTGGCACACTGGGTACATGCTGCAACCATGTATATAGTTGTTCCGATTCCAATTAAAATCTGTGATGAGCCGCTTGCTTTCGCCGATGTTGGGTGATGTGATGTCAACCGCTCAGAAGAGTCTCAGAAGCAAGAAGCAACCAGAGTAGCGCGGCCTGTGAAAACAGCAGCTACAATATGACTGTGCCAGATGCCCTTAGTTCCTGTGGATGCACTTTTGCTGAGCCCCGTGCCAAGAAATGCCGTGAAGCGGTTGCGTAGATGCAGACGAGTCTGCTTATATATTTTATCATGTTTGATTTACCCCTCACGGGTTCCATGCAGATACAGTCACAGAGTTCACGCAGCTCCGCACAACTAAGTACTAAGGGGAGGAGTCGCATTTCATAGCTACTACTACTCACTGCCTGTCCAGATGATAGGATGAACATTAACAACCATCCACGAGAGTCAACAACCAACCTGCTGCCAGCTTCAGGCGGCTCCATGGGGCTTACTGCAGCTGCGGCCAGTTTGCTACCTGCCAGGGCTGCCTGGAGTACTGAACAGAAGTCTTAAGTGAGTAGTGAGGCAACCGCTTGATTTGTTAAGTGAGGTTCTTATTACCTTGAGTTTCATCTTCGGCTTTAAGTACTTGCTCTGTCCAGAGCTTTCTTGCTAATCACTGCTGGTCCTTGTTGCTAAGATTGCTGGCTTTGATGGGCACCAGATTGCGTTGGAGACCCAAGTGCCCGCTCTGTTTCCTTGAAGACGCCCTAAGTAGCGTCCTAGAGTCCTAGCATGTTCTAGGTTGGGAAGCTACTTAAGCTCAATAGCTTGCCTACTTAACCTTACTTAAGCTCAATAGATTGCCACCTCCCTAATTGAGTTAGGACAACTATGAGGAACGTCAATTTTTGGGTCTGAAAAGCAGAAGTTCCTAGGACATTTGGCCCGACCAAAAATGGGTAATTCACAAACGTTATGGCCGACATCAGCCGACTGTGAATGCTTTTTTCGCATTGAGGCGAGCTGCATTTGGCGCGTCGAACGCGAACACCCTGGAGTTTCTGAGTCACAGGCTAAGCGGAGTTGAAAACGCTTGGACGTTACTGAGTCAACATCCCGGAGGGTGTTGAGCCGAAGTGAGCCTGTGAAGTGAGATTCAGAAGTTGCACTTTCTCCAGCAATATAAATACTGTATATAAATAAACACATACATACATACATACATACATACTTACTTAATTACATGCATACACACATACATGCATGGCTCAAGCCGCAAGTGCTCAAACCGGCTCCCCACGAAGACCGGTTGGTGCGGATTTCCCCACTCGAACATAGTTCCGCACTACCACATCGAGCGCGGCCCATCTTCAAGTTCGATTAGAACACATTCTTTGCCCGTGATATTTGACCCCCTCGACAGCTTTCAAACCGAGCTCTTTGGTGGCTGGCAGTTTCTCGCCTGGCTATCACCTGGGGAAGGTGGAGGTCACTGGCACAACACCACAGTCACCAACTCAGGCCTGATCGCAGAGCGCGACCCGCCCCTTGCCCTCATCAAGACCGGCAAGCAAGGCCCTTGAGGTCCAACGGATCCAGGACAATGACACCATCCTGGTGCAGAGCCTACACTGTCTGCAGCAAGAGTTCATGCCACAATTGGATATGGCAAGACAAACTCCAACCAGGAACGCGATGCCGCCGATGTGGAACGTGGTGGCCAACCACTCACACGGCAAACCAGCCAACAAAGCCCAAACCAGCAACCAGCAATGGCTTAAACCACCACCAGGCCTTCAAGGTCAAACCGCTGAAACGCTCCAAAGTCCAACAGGAGGCAACTGAGCTCCTGTCCACGGCCTGGTCCAGCCTATCTGATGACGCCCAAACCAAGCTGCAAGCCTTGGGTATAGGACCAACGAAACCAGAGGAACCAGAGCTCAAAGATGTCCTTCGATCTCACATGGAAGCTCTTCCTCAGCAGGTGCAAGACCTCGTCACGAAGCTCACCACACCAGAGCCTTGCACGGAGCGATAGATAGCGGCTAAACTTAAAGGTCAAGTCACTGAGTTGAAGAACATGTCTATGAAGAAGGCTCAACTACAGGCAAAAATTGATCATGTCAAGTCCCAGTATGCTGCACTCCTCAGTGACATGCAGGAACTCCAGGTCAAGCTCGCAGACGGCCAGAAGACCTTAAAGAACCTGTCAGAGGACTACATGAAAGCGGTTAACCAGACTCCCACGCCAGCTGAGCTGACTGAGCCAACCGGGGAAACCGAACAAATGCCAATGGCGGTTGAATCCTTTGTGCATAGCCTGGGCATCTCCCTCACGGAAGAGCAAAAGACCCAGCTCCATGGGCTTTTGAAGAGGCCCAATCAAGATCCTGACGACAAGACTAAGCGCGGGAAAACTGATGCCACGGCCCAAGCCCTACCAGGACAGTGTGGGTAACATTTCAAGGAGCATGCTAGAGGGGTGGACTTTCCCAGTTCCGGACGATGACAACTTGTCATGTGAAGGCTCTGAAAGTCCAATCATGGGGGCACAGTTTGAATGGACATCGACCTTTGAAGAGGCATCCATGCCACCAGCAGTGCTTCGACAACCAACACCGGTTTGCCGTGCTGCCTCAGGCTCAGATGCCACCCAGGGGCACTCAGTTGAACCGTGTGCAGGGGACCAGACACATGCCACGACTGACCAACTACCTTTTTCTCGGGAGCTCCACACCACCAATGACGGGGACAGGTCATTCACTGGTAGAGGAGAGCAAATCCTTTTCAATTTTGATGAGCCACCAAATCACTGCATTTTTGGCAACGCTGCTGATCCGAGGGGATGGCAGTGCTTTTGTCCACATTCGTGGAGGTGCAACTGAGACCACAGTGAGCACTACGGCCACCCAACCAAGGCAGTCAACGATGCAAGACTATGCCACCTCTACTGATTGCATCCTCCAGAACCTCACTATGGCAGTGGGCAATCCAAGTGCGAGGTGCTACGCCGATGCACCTTGGAGAGCCTTTACCTGGGTATGTCTTTGCTCCAGGAGACAAGCACACAACCATGGGGCACCCTGCAAGACGCTGTTCAAGAGTCCATAGACACTGCGGAGGCCGTTGACATCCACAGTCTACCTGGACTCCACGAACTATGGAAACAGCATGACCTAAACGTCCAGGGAGATGCCAGCCACTTCGCGAACTCATTGTGGCTTCTATCCCAAAGCAGAGCCTTCCACTACCGATTTGCTGAGATCAAAGAGGGTGGATACCTCACAGACCACGTCCAACAGCCCATCCTGGTTCCATACCTAGACGACTGGCCAGAAGATGTCACCTTCCAACAGTTGATCAACAACTGGGCCAACCAAGGCTTGGGACAATACTTGATGGATGACAAAAAAGTGGTGATTTGCCATGTCACCAGGAAGATTTGTATCAATGGCACCATGACCAAGCACAGCAAGCCCTTCAATCCGTATGGCAACTCTACCACGCCGAGATCACTGGATGGCTTTGCTCGCACTTCCACTGAGTTTGTGCCTGCAGTTCTGATCTGCCATAGGGGCCAAACTCATCAAGAGGGCCACTACTTTGCCATCCTCATCTATCGCGATTTGATGTGGTTGGCAGACGACGGCAAGGTTCCCACCCACTTGCCCCATCTGACGCCAAGTCAGATCACGCAAGTCTGGGCTGTCAGCCTGGACGCTTTCAAGGCACCACAGCAGGTGCTGCAAGGATTACCACCTCCTGAGGAGCCGGACTATGATCCTCCACTGCACCCCAGCCCAACAAAGAAAGCCAGAGTTGAACAAGATCACAACGTCCTCCACTTTGGGTCACCAACATGGGTCGACAAGTCATTGATTGGTACTGGATCAGAGACAGTGGGATATACATCTTTGCTGAGACGCACCTGGACCCACAGAAGCACTGTGAACTTTGCTCGTACTTCACCATTCGAGGCAGAACAGCTTTTGGCACCCCAGCCTCTCCCAACCAAGATAACACAGGCACACATGGTGGCCTTTCGGTTTTAGCTGATCCTGCGTGCGGCCTCGCGGAGTTTGAAGCCTATTTTGGTGATTGGACTATATCTACGCACAGGGGAGACACTGCAAAGTGAGACAAACTCCACCATCATTGGACAGCTGCTAGCACTTTTGACATGTGGTAATTGGGGTCTGGCAGAACCATCCCGACAGTCTGGCCACCACTGTTCCAATTTGGCATCCTTGCTCCTGATCACAGTGTCCTTTCCGGCAATGTCATTGACTTTGGCATCCTCCACAACACACTTGCGGGCACGACCTCCATCACCACTGACTGGGCAGTGCCATGGCGCCCACATGCCTTGTTGAAGCTCAAGTTTGACATTGAGGCAGCCACCAAAGAATACCGCCAGATGCAGTACTTTCCACCACTACCAAAGGCTTGAGCTCTATATGGCAACCCACCCAATGGGCCAGCGCAAGAGTGGGCGGACTGGATCTCCAAGACTGAGCAGTATCTTTTGCAAGAACATCCGTGGGCTGTTCAAGGACGTGGCTCAAACCATCCCAAAGGCCAGACGGGAGCAACCGAAGGCTCGCTTCCAACTTGCACTACAACAACCTGACACCTGCTGAAAGGGCCGAATCAAAGGATTCATGCAAAGCACCGGGGATGTCCACCAGCATTGGATGGGTCCCACTGGCATCGCTACGGAGACCCTCATGCGGCTGAACTGATGATCCAAACGATGAATCACCAACTTCAAGAAGCGCAACAAGCTGCCAATGATGAGACCATGCTCCAATACAAACATTAACTGCAAGAGGACCATCAAAAAGGGCTCAGGGGTTTCTTTAGAAGCTTGAAAAGATGTGAGCTTGCTTGGGAGCGCCCATATCGCCAGACACCCATGCCACAACGGATGGACCAGCGCCTCCATGACTGGGGAGGCCTTTGGCGCATCAGGCAGGACAACAATCCCTGTCCCCGACCTAGCCTCCAGCAAGCAGCGCAAGCAGGCACAACAACTGGAACCCCTGACTCCAGGCCAGCTCAGTCGCATCCTCAAAGCGCTGCCGGACAAAGCCAGCGGGCCTGATGCAGTTTCCACACAGCTCCTGAGAAGCATTCCACCACTGGCCTTGGGTCCACTGCTACAGCTCTATCACAAGATGGAAAGCACGGCTGAGTTGCCAACCCAGATGCACCTGGTTGTGATGCTACCCAAAAACCAGAAGCTGGACCCATCACACTAACATCCGCCCTTTGGCGAGAAAACCCCTGCTGGATCAGTGGCAGCAGAAGCTACCAGCCTACATGGATCACGATCGCGCCCGCCCGGGTGCCAATGTGCTTCACGTGGCATTGGAAAGATTGCTACGTCAGGAAGTGCACAAGGCCAGACGACAGCATGGAATCACCGTCTTGATGGATATGTCGGCTTTCTACGACGCTATCCAGCTTGACAAATTACAGGCTGAAGCACTCAAGCTAGACTACCCACCCCTGCTACTTGAACTGGCCATGCAACTCTACTGTGGACGGGCGGAGCGCATCCTGGCTCATGATGAAGAACCTCTATGGAGTGCGGGATGGATACACTTGAGCCACAAGAGCACCGCCAGATCCAACACCGTACCAAGGACATGGTACATGGCATGATCTTCAGGCCCCATCAACATCAAGGGTGGGCGTTCACATTGGGTGGAACTCCATCCACCTACGACCAGCGCAGCCAGGTTTGGGTTTTTGGCCTTTGCGCGCATCACATGGCCCTAGGTCAGCTCCAACGGCTCGGGGCCCTCACCGGCATCCCCAACCAGCCCCACACCAAAACCAGGGCTCTCATTGCTGGCCTTGTGGCGTTGGCCAAACATACCGTAACACCTGTGAGAGTCATCGTCCAGCTGGCAGCTGTGTGGGAAGTCTGGACCCAACCGAGGCATAGAGGCCCTTTTCAGGACTTGCTCGAACACCTGACGGAGCAAGACTTCACTAGAGCGACGGTCCTCTATGTCTGCCGCAGCACACGCACACCAGAAGCACCAGGCAATGAGCCCCAGTCACGGACACCAACACAGCACAGATGGGCACCACACCGCAGTGGCCACCAAAAGGGTCGAGGGGGGCAAAAGCCCATCGAGTGGCCATCTCCTTGACCTCCTTGTGCACCTTCAAGGGAGGGTCGGTGTTGCGTGACCGCAGGGCTGCTAGCTGTCTGTCTGATCGGGCGAGTGTCATTAGACATCGGTGTGGCTCCGTGATTTGTTCCATAGTTGCTGGAAGTTGCTCTATCTGTCGCTTGACAGCCGCTCGACCTGGGAGCAGCAACTTCTGGGTCCCAGTCCTTGAGGAGAGAATGCAACAGGAGTGCCCACAGCTCACCCTTGAAGACCAGCCGGAGCCGCCCAGTCCCCATCAAGCCCTGCCCAGAAAGATGACAAGACAACAAGTCATCAAACAGATCCTAGCAGCGCAGCTGAAACACCTCCAACTGACAGGCATAGACTGGAGGAAACAACAGAGTACATTCGCTGTGAAAGATGCGGATGTAGTGTCCACAAGAGGATGAAGCGGCCTTCCAGGCTTTCGTGACAAGCCCATGCCTACAACCAACCTCATGAAGGGCACTCCAGTCACGTCCTATCGCAAAAAGGGAGAAAGTAAACTGCAGGCAGTGTGGACACCGGGTGATACTCACTGGAGCCATACGCAGACAACGCAAGGGAGCAGCCATCAGTGGATCACCGCCACTCACGGAGCTCTTTCGCAGACAAACTGAGCAGGCCACACAAGACAAGGCAAGCGAAGCAGGACAGCAAGGCCTGCAAGGCCAACTTGCGCCAGGGGAGTCTGAGGATGCCAGTGGACAGGCAAAAGCCTCCAAGCCACCTGCCTCCTACAGGACTAGCCCAAGCCCTGATGGCCCACATGGCAGGCCCACGCCAAGGAGGTTGCATTTTCCCACGGCACTGGATGAGCCAGCTCAACTTGAACAAGCCCCAATGCCTGTGGAACAGACCACACCGGCACGAACAGAAGAACCGGCTGCTGAAGTCTACATGCACGGAGACTACTTCTGAGCCGATGAGACATTGAGGCACCAGGCCTAGATAGCCACAACGGCAAAGAGAGCCAAACTCAACTTTAGGAAAAAATACATACATACATACATACATACATACATACATACATACATACATACATACATACATACATACATACATACATACATACATACATACATACA
>CAXAMN010022195.1:156785-177042 GCA_963970005.1 Durusdinium trenchii | reverse complement strand
ACATACATACATACATACATACATACATACAT
Organism: Durusdinium trenchii; assembly: GCA_963970005.1. NCBI lineage: Eukaryota > Dinophyceae > Suessiales > Symbiodiniaceae > Durusdinium > Durusdinium trenchii. The sequence continues at coordinate 177,010 of CAXAMN010022195.1, read as the reverse complement.
ACATACATACATACACACATACAGCATACATACATACATACATACATACAGCATACATACATACTTACATACATCCTGTCAAGTACCATTTAGTACAATGAGGTTTTGAGCCTTTAATGGCTATTCCGAAAATGAGCAGATCGAAAAGCACTTGATAGCAGCTGAAGCTGAGGGGGTGGGTTTTTTTTGATCTTCCACATACAAGACCATCATAGACCATCCCTTCACTCAACACGACCCGTTTTGGCAGGCCGTTTGACGTGGCCGCATCCGATTCCAGCCGAACCCGGCGGCTCCAAGGTCTGGCAGGCTTGTGCTTGGAGGCCCCGGGACCGAAAAACCAGTGGTGCCTCTTCCGTGTTAGTGCTGTTAGTGTCACCTGGGTGGGAGATCCATTCACATTGTGTGGGGGCTGGAAGAGCCCGTAAGGAAGCTGCTGCGCGAAAACTCGGCACACTTGTGAATGCGGTGCGTGAAATCCTGTACAAGTCAGAATGTGATGCGGCAATGCTCCACTTTGCTGCCATGGTGCTGCAGGTAGGGCGTGATGATTTGCGTGGGATTTTTGCCAGTGAGGTTATTTTGGCGTGGGCCTTATTTTCGAGCACCCTGGCTTGTGGCTTTGCATGAAAAGGGTGGACATCGCCAGGCATCTGTGCTTTACCAACCACTGAAATGCACACAGTCGCTCCTGACTCACGTGTTGCGTGCATGTATGCATATAGTATATGTACTCAATGAAAAAACAAAAGCCGAGAAACGTGGGTACGTGATTCCCCCAAACACGGCCGGTAGTTAAGAGACATTGACAGCTCAAAAGATGCTAGGCTTCAATGTTTTAATGTTCGTAGCAGTTTGCCTGATTTGTCAACGCCAAGATCTTCATGATTCAGCTCCTCCTGGGTCGCAGAGCAGATGAGGCCATCGTTTTTGTTTTTGAGATTTTTGATGCTGTTGTTGAGCCTCCCACTCCCAATGTTCATTTCTGTATCATGTTGCGATGCCTGCTTTTGACATGAGCAAATCTATTTTATTTTGATGGATCTCGTCCATGATCCTTTTTGTACCTCCGCTCCTTGAATGTTTGCCTTTTCACCCTCTCCACAGTTTGGCATTTGCAGATCGAGTTCTCCATTGGGCCTTGTGTGTATACTCACCTAGGTGCCATTCTAATGTGCATCAAGTATATATATATATAGATCTCATGTCAAAGATGGTGGCCCCCTATCGAGAGACAGAGAGAGACAGCAAGAGAGAGAGAGAGAGAGAGAGCGAGAGAGAGCAAGAGAAAGAGCAAGAGAAAGGGAAAGGGAAAGGGAAGGGGAAAGGGAAAGAGAAAGAGAAAGAGAGAGAGAGAGAGGCCAGCTTAGTGGATCCTGCAAACATATGTCAATGCCCGGTGTGGAACATCTCTTAGCATGGGGGATTCTCAAAGCATCTCCAAACATTCTGAAGGTAGATTTAGTTGTTGGCCAAACACTAGTGTAAGCCTCTTGAAACGACCAGTCAGCGCCAGGTCATGCCTCCGCAGGCTACGAACCATGCGTCGTTTTTTGTGACAGCGTGCCTGGGGTCATTCTGAGAGCCTCAGGCAACGAGGCCCTGGAAGGTTCGGAAAATTGAGCAAATTCAACCACATTGGGCCAGAGGGTCTTCCTATGCACACCCATATTGACATGGACTTATATAGTTCTAGCTCACGCACTGGTGTTTTGACTGTGGACAGGACAATGTTACGGCTGTTGGAGTTGAGCGCGCCTGGTCAGCATCGTTCATTGGCTTTGGTGTCCAGCGCCCTCCTTGTTACTATGATTGCTATGGTTGGGAGCACATCACATTCTCACAAACGTCGAGTCTATAAATGCAGGCACTATATATGAGGCAAGGGAGAGCCATGAAACACTCAAAGAGAAGAACCAACACTGCCAATCTTAACTGTGTTGTCTTCTTACAACACACCACACCACAGCAGGAAGTATGGATACTTGTCTCAAGGGGAGCCTCTGAGTTTGTGCCGCATTTTGCCCGAAGAGGGACGGGCAAAAAGACATGGTGATCCAGCATCCCAGCTATGCTGCTCCTGACTTCCCCAGAGATCAGGTGTTTGGATTCTTTCATTTTGCTTCTTAGGACAGCTGGCTGCAACCTTGCTGCTGGCTACCAGTGTGCAGGGCCAAGATGACCAAGTATGCCTAGAAAATCAATGAACATCTCTTGCTAAGAAGCGGCAACGCGCAGAATAGGTTGGATAGCGTCCCATAGCCCTGCTAGGGCTGATTCATTGATTGTTAGAACCGAGCAAGACGCCGCAATGACCCCTTACATGTCACTGTCGCCCGAGCTGTTCGGCAACCAGGCCACCATTCTCCTCCCAGCAGAGGCATCGATTTGTTGCACCCTCAATGGTGTTGGGTGTTGACTGGAATCCATTGTAGAGATGATCAGATATCAAGATTCTCACAGGCATTATATATATATAATTGTACAATATAGTATATATATACAGTATATTTTTTCCAAGAGAGTCACAAGATTTACAAAACGATATGAGGGAAGAGCTTTAATGGAGCGGATAGCCTCTTGACAACGGCAATGACAAGCCCACCCAGCCATCAAACACAAGGTTTGGGAACCAAACCACACACCTGAAATCTCGGCTTCCGCTTGAAGACTGGACTTGATGCACCAAAGTTCGTGAGATGTGCCAGGCATGGGAATATTTGAGTGTTCGCATCGGAGCGACTCTTTGAAGGCATGAGCTCCAGTGACATGAAGAGCATAGTTTTCTTAAGAGCACAACGCTGAACTTTTGGAGTCCAAATGCGCACAACTGCAATGCCTTTGATCACCTGATCACCTGACCCTTTTTTTGGGCGGTGTCTTTGACATTGAGCCTGGTTCTTTGAGCCAAAAGATACGTAGGCCCAAGTGCTAGAAGGACGCAAAAAGGAGTCATTGCAGCAACGTGCGAAACGGGTGCCGAACTTGCATTGGCATAGGAAGTCCAGAAATTGAGTTTGGCATGCGACAAAGAGGCTATTTATTGAGGATGCGGCGCTTTGTGTTTGCGGGCACGAGCGCTGGGTGAAATACATTGATTTGTAGCAGCGCAGCCTTTTCGCTTCATTCCACGAGGTTCATGAATGAGGGTATGCCCCACAAAGTCAAAGGACTCATGGGCCATGCTCCTGAAACTTAAGCACCTACGAATTGGTAAACCTTGCAGACGACCAATTTTTTGGGTGGCAAGTTCTGGTTGGATGTTTTGGTATAAAAACTTGCCTGACTTCATGACTTTATAGCAGACACGGTGGAGAAAGTACACGACCTGGCTGGTGCTTAGCCAACCGCACACGAGGGGTCGCCATGGAGGTGCAGTTGCCCCCCCTTCACGCACCAACCTGGCAGTCCAGACCTACCAGACCTGGTCGAGGTCTAAAAGCCGATGCTCTCGAGCGAAGAGGTCGCACCGGCGACCGGAGGGCGCCGACCGGCCCGGGTCATCTTTCGCCCCCCGGTCGGCGGTTCGTTTTTATTTTGATGGACATGGATGCTTTCCACAGAGTGCGAGCAGCTTTCACGACATCTAGGGCACGCGGATGGTGCCTTTTTGGGATTCTCAGTGACAATGTATGACAATGTTATTTGTATTTTTGTCCATACTTGTTCCGAACTCAGGTTGCTGATCCCTTGCATTGGCGTGAGCCTCACTGGCAGACGACAACGCAGGCTTGCAACTCATGCCAAACTAGAGGACCATGCCTCGGCTTGTCGAACGTTCTGTAAGCTTTTCGTCAGAAGTCTTTTTGGTCAGCTGTGACAGGTTCTTCGGTTCTTCAGTTTCTCCCCATGTTTCACTTCAAACGAACACGAGATGCATAATGGCACGTGCGTGCCATATGGATCGTTTTGTGGAGGATACGCTCGCACATGTCTTCAAGTCGTATGGAGAGTTTGTGAATGAAGACCCTGCCAACAAGCTTTGGTCAGTGGAGGACAGACGGCACACACAACTCACTTCCCAAAAGGCTCTTAGCATTTTGGAACGAAATGGTCATGGTTTCCAAATGTTTCCAATGTGGCCATCTGTCTGTGATTCATTTTTTGTGACATCTGTCTTTGTTTCGTCCAGGAGGAGGATGTGTCCGACGAGTATGTCTCCTACTGCCGGTTTCGCGTCGACGGAATACCTGTACGCCAAGCACGGAGTGTAGGAAACACGCTGCGGCGAACCCTACTCCGGCAGGAGAAGAACTGGCAGCGACCTTTAGACCTTTAACTTCGGATAGGGTATAATGATCTCCCAATAGATAGTGAATGATAGTGACACGGTTTTCATTACATTTTTTTTGGTGGGCATCTACTTTTACTATCTTTTACTATCTTTTTACTACTATCATCTATTTGGGGGTCTATAGGTATTCCTGTGCTGCTTCTCCTGCAGAACCTTTTTCGAAGCGTGGCACAGGACCTCTTTCGAAGCGTTGCACCCGTCGCTTTCCGGTTGCGCCGCAGATCCTTTGAGGTGGCGACGGGGAAGGCGGGAAGCCGGAACGCCGATCCTTTCCGTTGGACTTACTGTATCCTTGGAAGAAATGCGGCATGAAAAGCTCAACAAAAAAGTTACACTGCAGTGCTGCAACGTGCTGCAGTACCATTCAGCTGCATTCAGCTGCAGGTCTTTGTATCGCGATCTCAACCTGCACTGCATGAATATGCCTCTGTTCCGGGCGTGCAGGACACTGCTGTTTTCTTCATTCTTTTTTTTGGTTCAGAGGTGGCGAAAAGAACACCCGTGTGGAGGCTACTTGTGCTAGCACCAGAGAATCCAAAGACCATGTCTTGGACAAGTAGCACCAAAGACCGTGACCTGACAAGGCAACCTCCCTCACTTCCCGGTTTTTATGGTGTTGCCAAAGCAACCACCATCCAAACCCGACCTGCTCTGGCCCCAGGAGTCTATGATCGATGTCGTGCGGTTTGTCCAACATCTAGCTGTCGCACCTGCTGGGTACCTACCGAGCAACCTGCCTCTTGCTGCAGAAGCTCCCAATTCCAATCAACCAGACAGTTGCTGGGCCCAAAGCTGCGTGTGTTTTGATTGTCGTGCTTGGAGACAGGGCAGACCGTTTCAATGCTTTTCCCGGTCCCCATTGAAACTCGTTCAGTTTGGTGTGTTGAAGAACTGACTCAGACACTTGGGACAAGTTGCTATCCATGACACACACGCACACACGGCACACAGACACAGAGGTTGGCGCTGGATTGCTCGCAGATGTGGGCCTTGCGCTGTAAGAGCCAGTGATTTGGATCCTTGGTCATTCAATTAATTCTACATCTTTAGGAAGTCTAGCGCCAGAGGTTCACATGCCACCAGTTACAAGTCAATATGTGGTGGGCTCAGAGGGCCAAGATGATCCCTCCAAGACCGTTCTTGAGGATGCGATTGATGGCTCTACATTCTACGAAAGGCCTATGTGCTTGCCTGTGGATCAGCATTTACTAACTATCTCAGCCCCTGCCATCATTGAGTTTGAAGTAGAAGCCACCTGCTGCTCGCAGACTGTGCCTTGGATAGGTGGACAGAACCAGGCAACTTAGCAATTGGCGGGATTGTTCACCATGCACTCCGGTGTAGGGCAGGAGGTAGGCTTTTCCCAGACTTATGGCTGCAGCTGTGATCGGTTTGCCGAAGTTGTCCTGAGGTCATTCTGGTGCGCGCTTTTTATAAATGGGTAGTCATACCGTCCTACCTGTCATACCATAGCGTTTCATTGAACAGCTCCAGCCTGAAGGAATGGGAAATTGCGCCAGCCTTTGAAGAATATCGCCAACGGCTTCGATTTGACCATTGGCTCATGGTTCCACCGCTCTTTTCGCCAGTGCCTCCTGCTGCAATGATTCCCTTGGTGGCCTTGGTTTGTTGCAGTGTCATCAACCTTTGAATCATCAAAGCGTACGGAACTCCAAAGCCACCGATCCTTGGGGGCCACAGATCCTTTGAACATTTCCGGTCCCACAACGTCGCGTTTGGCCTGTGGGGTGGTCGGTGTTATAAAAAGGGGTTCTGGCAGGTTTCATCATTTTTTCACATGCTAAGAGGCTTCTGCTACGGATAAGTCAGGGTTCCAAGTGATGTTGTTCAAGTGCCATGAGTCACAGTTCTGATTGGGACTACCAGGAAAGGGACATAAACGAGATGCCGGAGTCGGAAAGCATTTGCCCACGTGCTTTCCTGAAAAGCAACTAGAACACGGGCAACATGTGAAGCCATGTCACTTTAAATGTGTCCACCGTCGGAGGAGAACAAGCCCTGCTTGGCTGGGCGGGGCGTGTGCAGTGTGGGGCATGTTTGTTGCTATCAGGTGAAGAAAGTGAACTATTTGATCACTGGAGAGGAAGATCAGGCGCAGTGCTCCCACGGCTAAGCCGGATGTGCCGATCCGCGTGGGGCGTGAACCAGTGTTGGATGCACAACTCGACCGTTTGGGTCCAGCCGGTCGGGTCCACTCACACCGGGATCATCCGACTCCTCGAGTTGGATTTTTTGCCGTTGGTTTTGGTCAGAAATCATGGCATTGGGACTTTCTGGGGGATTCTCAATTGCCCAGACTGCTCTTTGAAGGGAAAACCGCGCAGTGACAGTTATATAAAGCTTCTTGTGATGGGGGCATTCATCGAAGCAATGGTTTGAACAGACCCCGAGAGGCTGTCTTTTTTTTTTTCTCTCTCTCTCTCTCTACCACGATGCGAGAAAGACGTGGCGTTGCTGTGTTGCTTTGGTTGGTCCCAGTTGGTTATTGCACCAAAATCAACCCAAATCACCTGTCACGAGTCACAAGTCACGAGGAGGTGCTTCAGCTCGAAGTCTGGACGACAAAGTCTGCGAACGCTTCGTCGCTGCTGCGCTTGGCTTCTGCCTCGTTGCTGGCCGGCCTTGAAGCCCGGAAGGGCCAAATCAGTGTGCCAGAACCGAGCGAGTTGCCAGGTCGGGGTCAGCTCTGTTGTTGTGTTTTTTTGGGTTTCTGGAATTGAGATTGTTGGCGTCTCAATCTTCTTTTTTGGTTTTGGCTCCTCTGGCCTATGACTTGCCGGGTCTTGTCAGGCATGAGGCATGCAAACCCTCCCAGTGGACCGCCGGGACACCCAGGTCTTGTGGGGAACCTCAGGGCCCGGGGTCTTTCGACCAGAAAAACCCTATGACGAACTCATCACATAGAAGTGGATGGCGCCACCTGTTTGGTATTCGGAACGCACAGACAGCACATGTTTTCACTGCAAGAACGAGAGATGCATGGCATTACGTGTGTTTGGTGAAGAAGGCATCTCCCTCCAATGTGAAGAGTTCACAAAAAAGCATGCTGATTTCCTGCCACCTCGTAATCTCCTGGATAATGTGTGTGTATGCTTTTTGTTTGGGGGGGCTTTGGATGATACCAAAGGCAACCCTGTTAGCCCAACCGATTTCATCGTTGAGTGCACGGTTGAATGCTTTTCTTGCAGGCTGCAGGGTGATGATGCGCTGGCAGAGTTGCTCAACAGTGTGCAAAACGATCCATCCCTGATCTCTGCAGGGGCTGCGGAGAGGGATGAAGACCTGAGCACTTTGACCCAAGGCTTGTTTGATGAGTGACTCAACATTCCCAGCGCTGAGTGCTTACAACAGATGACCCTGGCAGAGTCCAAGTTAAGAAGTTAAATTGCCAGCAGTGTCCCGAATGGGCGAGCAAAAAGGAGAAAAGACAACACGCGCACACACACATAAATACATACATACATGTGTATATATTACATATATATATATAGTTGCATTTGCTTCACAGGAGGTTGGCCTTTATTTGGCAAGTGCACCCCTTCAATTCTTCAATGAGAACCCACAAAAGAATCATGGCACCAAGTGGGCGCTACAAGAGGCGCACCTTGTCTACTTGGTGGTTTTTGTTCTACTTGGGCGCCTTTGTGTGGCCGAGTTGCCCGGGTGGGTTCGGAGGCCGCCCAGTGCTGTGGTGCACCCCTCTGTTTCCCATCGCCTCACAGAACCAAGTACTTCAAAACGCATGCTCAAGCTCAGCGTGAGAAACATTCTTGCATGCCTGTTCTTAGATCCTTGAGACACGACACTGTAACTATTATATCCAAATGTGACCTTGCCCACGAGCATGCCAAGAAAAGTGCCGAAATTTGGACTTGTTCACGAAGCTGCTACAGACCCCACATTACTTGCAGACAACAGCAGTTTGGGCCGCATGGGTTGTGCATGAATGAGGAGACTGAGAAGGGCACAGAGGCCTCACCGGAACAGCTGGCTGTTCCGTGCTGTTTTGCTCAGGAACCGATAGCTAGTAACTAGTGGTGCAACCTGTTCATCAGCGTGTTGGCCCTCATCTGTCGGGCAAGACAGGACAGCAACTCTTGAGCTTGCTGTTTTGTGGCAGGACCGAGGCCGGCAAGCTCCCGTGATGGAGGCAGGGACGGACAAACGACAAGGGTTCTTCCAGGGAGACACCACAGACGGGTTCTGTTGTCGGAGAATTGGTGCGGCTAAAAAACCATGGCATTGGACCATTGCAGGGGCCCTTTGTTTCTAGAAGTCTGATCATTGGCATGGACTTCCTGCGGGCGTCCGACTCATGAAATCTCATGAACCATACCTGGCCACAATGCGGCATGATGTATGTGCGCCCCGCTGCCCGGATGTGCAGAATCCAAGCGCGAAGGATTTGAAAGAGATTTCGAAACATGACACAGAAGTAGAATTTGAGCAGATGCGTTCAACGCTGTGTGACACATTGCTTTAAACGAAGACTTTGCACTCGACAAGACGTCGAAGAGCCATGGATGCCAACGCTGGCCACTTTTCGCCGGAGATGCTCCAAGGGCAGATGATGTTCCAACAAATGCCAGGGATGTCCTCTCCGGGCCAGATGCCCCAGATGCCCTTTGGCAACATGGAGCAGCTCCAAAATCAAGTGGGACAAGTCCCGATGAGCAATCAAGCTGCCCAAGCCCAAGGTCATCCTCATCCCAGCTACGCAATGCAAGGCCATGCAATGGGTATGCAAGGCATGGCTCAGGGGATGCATCAAGGAATGCCACAGGGCATGCCACAAGGCATGCCCCAAGGCATGGCACAAGGAATGGGGCAAGGCATGCAAGTGCCTCAAGGCATGTCCCCAGGAATGTCACCTGATGGCACGATGGTCCAATTTTCCATGGACAGCCAAGTGGCGCACGCAGCCCACAATCAAATGATGCAACACGGTCAAGCCGGTGGTCCGTGCCAAGGCAACCCCTGTGGTGGATGTCCTGGTGCCGCTGGTGCTGGTGCTGGTTGTGGTGCTGGTGGTGGTTGCGGTGGTTATGTTTTCCAGCCCATGCAGAACATGATGATGCCACAAAACATGGTGCAAGGCCAAATGGCGGCAGCAATGAGCCCTGGACCCCAAGGTTCCAATGGTCAGGGTGGGCAACAGTTTCACCCTGGCGGCATGCAATTTGTTATGGTGCCCGGAGCGCCAGGGCCAGGGCAGATGCAGCCAGGAATGGCAGGACTGCAGGGGATGCAAGGTCAAATGACTCAAATGCAAGGCATGCAAGGCCAGATGGCCCATATGCAAGGACACATGCCTGATGGACACGGAAACCAACCAGGGCAGGCGCAAGGACCCCAAAGCGGTGACGGCCCGGGTGCTCCACATGGTGAATCTCCAGGTGATGGTGATGCCAAAGGGGGTCCTGGGCGGATGGCCGCCGGGCGTCGCAATACTCAGCCAAAGCAAGGTGCGAGCTGGCAAGCGAGCCGTCCGGGACGTCCAGATCTTTTTCGAGCCCCCGACTCGGAAGTGCCTGCCGTGCCTGGAGAGCAAGGGAAAGGAGCAGGAAATCAGGCACTGTCGGCATCTCAGGATGGCACGCAGAAGGGCATGCGAAAGCCCAAGAATCCGTGGGCTGACATCCAAGATTCAGGAGGCTTGGATCAAGAGATGGCGCAGATGTGGGCCATGCCTAACGTGGACAATCAGCAGAAGGCAGGCTTTGGGAAGGGAAAAGGGAAGAAAGACGGCAAGGCCGACAAAGCAGGTGATGATGGATCTGGAGGTGGCAAGGCGGGCAAGGATATGCCACAACAGAAGTGGGTAGAGGTCCAGAAGAACAACGTAGGCAAGGGACAAAATCGAGGCATTCGGCAGGATCAATGGCAACCGACCCTTGGCTTAATTCAGAAGGGAACTCTCTTGGTGTTTTAAGCGTGCTTGCAGCAGAAGGCACTTTCAACTTCAGGCCATGTAGGCTTGAAAGAAACACCACAAGCAGACGAATAGGCTGTGAGACCTTCATGCTAACTCGACCCAACACGCCTCACATCGTACCTCAGGAAAGAGTCGCCAAAGTTGCCGGAGGCCGTTCCTATGTCTTCCATGCCAATGCCGCTGCCCGGAAAGGGGAAAGCCCCACCTGTCTACAATCCAGGCAGCTTGGCCCAGGGAAGACCAGGACCAGTTGGCGTCGCCGTTCATGAAAGTTGGCCCCTTCGGTCTTCGGAAAAGGGTCACGGGGCCAGGCCATCCAAGTAACCATGATTATGTCAGGGAGTGTGCATCATTTGACCATCCATGTGAGCCCAGCCCAGGTGGGTCCATCCATTCTGTCTTTTGTTCACCATGCCCAGGTGGGTCACCCACAAGCCAAGCCAGTGCTGCTCCCAAGAAGAAGGGCTGGCGAGATCGAAAGATGGATGATTGGCTCAGCGCTCGCTTCAACGGACAGCCGCCGGCAACTCCCACCGGGTCGATGGGCTTGGCAGGCAGGGCAGAGATGCTTAGTGATTCCTCATGAGCTTTCTCAATCAATCTGAGAAAGCTTGCCTGGTGCAAAATCTTGGCCTTTTTGTTCGGTACTGGTCATGATGAGTGGAATCGAATGGGTCTCTAGCTAGTGTCAACTACAATCTAGGTTTGATGCTCGTGGGGCAGCTTTAAACCATCAAACCGCCGCTCAGAGGTGATGAGTCTGAATGGCTGGGCGACGATGGATATGAGGAGAGCGACAGGCCGAAGAGGAAAGGTGGCAAAAGCAAAGGAAATGGAAAGGACGGCGGCAAAGCCGACCGGAAGGGCGGCAAAGGCAAAGCGAAAGGCGGAAGAGGCAATGGTGGTGGAAACTACTGGCGGGGTGCGTGATTTCAAGACGTACATTTTAGTAGTGGAAGCTCACAGCAGTTTCCCTTGTGCCCATTGCCATCGTAGTGAATCTTACTAATTTCCAAAGCCATCCCGAGTTATGACTGACTCTTACTCCCAGCGAAGCTTCATGAAAATAGGCCCTACACTTTACCTGCGCATGCTTGCTGGGATGGAGCCTTGGAAAGGTGACCTTTCTCTTCGTTTATGATTGGGAAAGGTGGCGACCCCATTGCATCTCATTGCATGCTTTCGCATTTCCTTCTGCCGATTGGCTTTCTCTCCGGCGCCCGGCGCACGGCACTGAAACTTACATGCGAGAAAACAAGTGCGGCGAGTTGTAGCCTGGCCACTTTTACTTTTTTGGGGCTATAATTTGCTGCAAGCCTTCTCAGTTCCCAGACGAACATTGAGAGCTGGTTCTGTGGCAGTTCTGTGACCATGAGTTCACGCTTGCACGAACATGTCTGACACTGCTGGGTCCAGCTTGCACGTCAAGCCTGAGGCTTTCTTTCCTGCCGAGCAGGCGCGGTAGACTCATCCCTCCGGACAGGATGCGGTTGACACAACTTGGAACGAATTACATTTTCTTGTTCAAGTTAATTCAGGTTTTTCGTGCTAAGCTTGACACAGTAGTCGTTTGGCTCAAGTGGGCCTCGACTCCTGAGCATGATGGTGTTATCGAAGGTGATCAACATTTGCTTGCTCGTCGGGGTTCAGGCTGGGATATACCCAGACAATCACTGGGATTTCTCAACCGAGCTCACTGCTGAAACAGCAGACGCTTTCGTCAAGGACAACGTCGACGCGGGGAAGACTGCCACTTGATCCGAGACAACGTCGAGCCGTTTCTGGGTCCTACTCCTCTCCCCGTGGTGTGCACAGCAGGTTGGTCTCAATGTTGCGAACCAATTGTTCATCTGTGCGTTTGCATGTGTTTGCTTATGTGGACGCTGCACCACCAGATTTCTGTTTGAGTGTTCGGAGTTGTTCCACATGAAAAGTGTAGCATGTTTCATGTGTTTGGCAGGGTTTGGGATTGGCCCCTAGTTTCCAGATACACGAACGGTGTGTCCGAGAAAGCGCCTTTTTCATTTGTCGCTTGAATCGAGGTATTCATACGCTGGATTGCCTCAGAAGGCTGAGGCTGATGAGTCAAGCAGGCCCCAAGCTGGAACTCTGTCGTTGCTGACTTTGGCAAGCATCCAGATGTGGTCTTTGGAGACGTGGCACTCTCCAAGAACCAGGCGCGTCTACCTGAGTGTTGTTGGACTCACAGGTCACAGGGGCATGATGGTCCATCAACGGGTGCCGACTTTGGCAAGCACAGCATGGGCACAGCATGGGCGAGTTCATTTGCCCACAGTCATCACATGTCATCACAACATATCACAACCCATCTTGATTCAATTCAATTCACCAGGCTGAATTTCTTAGCAAGCTTGCTAGGGCAGTAGTGAGCGGGGGTTTTGTGGTGCTTGTGCTGAGGTGCGCACAATTCACGGAGAGAACCAAAACCCAGGACGGGACCTGAGCACATCATTGCTGGCTCTGAGTCATGGCACCTCCCCCACCAAACCTTTTCAGATTGACATCCCTTGGCGGAATTTGTTCATTTTCGGTGGTCAAGTGGTCAACCAAGCCCCTCGGCTTTTGACCCATAGCCATGCTGCCGTCGTGCCGGACCATTCTTCCATAGCGCCGAGTTGTTTTGAGCGTTTTCGGCCAGAAGCGTTTCCGTTTTTGGTGCGAACGGATGTTTTGAATACAGTTTGCTCACTGAACTCCAGCTAAGATGCTTGTCGCTTTCCCAGGGGCACCAACCCTCCAAGATGACCTTTAGCATCCTTTAGCCGGTCAGCGTGAGAGGGAAGGCGGCACAAAGTTGGCCCTTGCAATCCAAAGAGGTCACAACGCAGTGGCCCAGAAACCAGCTTAGCTTGTGTTGCAGTGCCGCCTTGCAATCACAACTTCCAAGTCCAGCAACATGCACCAAGCATATTTACGATGCAGATGGAGGCGTTCATGGTTGTTTGCCGTTTCTTCCAGGATCTGGAGGGTGGCCCACGGTCCGCTACTTCAACAAGGAAACGGGCTATGGAGGCAAAGCGTACCCCAAAAAAACCGACAAGGCGATGTGCGATGAGCTCGGGCCCAAAGAGAAGCTAAGCAGAAAAAGAGCGGTGTGCAATGAGCGACGTAGCATCGACGTGTCATGTAGCGACGTAGCTTTGTGTGAAACGGTCTTAGAAAGGATGGCTTGATCATGGCTTGAGGCTTGAGAGCTTTTCAAGGAACGAATGGGCTTAAAACATTCTATATAAAAGTTAGGCTCACGGCTTTCACTGCCATTTCACCGGTCTCACGTGGAAGACATGCAGATAGATGAGGGAACCAACATTTGGAATTCAGTCGTCAGAAGGATCGTGGTAGTGGTAGGCAGTTTGCTTGGCAGATGTTGGTGAACATTGGTAGACGAAAGGAGAATGACATGAGGCGGAGCAAGGACGCTACTAGGGGCTCCTGGCCTTACTACTAGGAACAAGAAGCTACTAGGGGCTCCTGGCATCGCTACTAGGGGCAAGGACGCTACTAGGGGCTCCTGCGTAATGCTTTTGCTCATCCCCTCACTCCAGTGCACTTTTTCTTTTGGGAGCTGCACTGAGGACTTATATGCGCGATTGGGTTGAAGAGTTTGCCTCTATGTGTGACCCCAGCGACAAGAAGGGCTGCTCCGATCAGCAAGTCAAGTTTATCGAGAAGTGGTCTGGGAATCTTGGTGGAGGATGTGGTTCAGTGGATTTCAGTAGCCAAAGAGCGAATCGGGTCGAACAGTGAATTCATGGGAATTCTGTCAGGTCACTCTCGTAGGACACTCAGTGCTTCACTCGAAAGTGGACCACTGAACCGCAGCTGTGAGCACGTACCACGCGAAAACAAATCTCGCACGTGGGTCGCTGTTCACGTCGCCCCGCATTGCCAAATTGGAAGTTACATACGGATTCTTAAACTGCCAAGAGCCACACAATTGTCCTGGCACCTTACCGTACAAATTCGCCGATATCCCTTGATATTACCTTGATAGTGTTGCAAAATTTTGCACACTACGAACCACCACCAGCACAGGTCGCGATTGGTCGCAATCTTTCTGGTGAGCGTAAAGTGATCAAAACTAAAACATACCACGAGATCTAAAGAAATCTTTTGTCACGATTCGCCCACCGTACAATCTAAATTGTCAACGATGACTTGCATATGTGTCACCTCCAGTCTTTTCGCTATCTTCGCTTGCTGAAAAAAGGGGCCTGTTATGAATCACACGGGGCTTCACGTGATCCAATCTTTTGTGCTATTTGTACTTTTTTAAAGATGTTAAAGTATATTTTAATGTTCTTTTTTTTATCGATATGTTCGTTGCAAACCCCGCATAACCCAACCAAGCCAGGAGAGGAGGGTTTTTTCAAGGGGTTACGGACCAAACCCCTGAGTGGAGGAACGGTACCGTCGGGACGTAACTGAAGACGTACCACGGCCACCAGCCCGGTCCACCGGCCGGGCGCTACGTGGGAAATGCGCCTTCCGGTCCACCATGGCTCTCGCAGATCGCAATCCATGGCGCAGTCGCATGCGACCCTCTCCTGAAGCAATCCAGACGCATCCCCATTCACAAAAGGATTCTGCACTTATAATTACATACAGTAATATGACATAACAATAATATTCCATTTTCAGATTGTTTTGCCTGCCACGGGGGAGACAATTCCACGCCTTTGTGGGTAGAGCAAGCCTTGCACAACACATACTTGGAATGGTGACAGTGTCGGCACTTTCCAACATCGTACACACGCCGCACACAAAAAATGCACTACTTAATTTTCTTCTAGCTGAGACTTGTCACGCAAACTCAGCTTCGATTCGAACAAATCCTCACAGCGATGCAAATTGCCAACCACACTAAACGCTGCGCCCGCGTGGGACATGAAGCACAGATCTCCACCACACCATCATGATTTCCAACAAAAGTTGGGCACCTCCATCCATGCCGTTTCCTCGAGTTCCGTTCCGCAGGAGCCGTAGCGTGAGCGGTTGTGCTTGCTCCGGTGAACACAGCTCACCGGGCCCCCTCAGACGATATGCGAGAACCCTGGTACTGGTACCTATTCATTCAGCAAGAATACATGTACTCGTATGTGAATATCATTGAATATGGAATACCCGGATATCACTTGATATCGTCCGTGTGCGCAGGCGCCAGACGTTATCATACATCCAGTTGATTTTTTGGGCTCCAAGGAAACCCAATGCTGACCTTCAAGGCCAGTTGACGCGCCTCAAGGGCACCTTGGCTTCCAAAAAGTCCAGAAGGCATGGCAATCATTCTTGTTGCTTTCTAGCCATCCCAAGAGATGCCAGAGCCTCCAACTTCAAAGGACATGACGAACGAAAGCTTCTGCCTATGAAGGACAGCGGAGCTAAACACAATGCGTGATTTCTATCCTCATGTTCCAGGCATGTTCGAGAAGGACGGTGCTTCCATGAAGCCAGATGCCTTGAAATGGGCCACTAGTTTGCAAGTTAAGTCCTTTCATGAAACCGTCAGTGACGGCTACAAGTGTATATATTATAGTAGGTAGGCCCTGGTGGTGGCAACACGGCAGATCAGGTATTTCAGCCTCAGTGACTAGGTAGGTGCTGGGGGTGGGCGACCCCTCATCAAAGTTAGGGCTGGACAGCGGGTGACAAGACATGCAAGAGGTGGAAGGAGGGAGGGAGAGGGAGGACGGGGGAGGGAGGGAGGGCGAGAGAGGGAGGGAGAGAGAGAGAGAGAGGCAGACCAACCTTGGGTGTTGGGTAAAAACGCCCGTTCATCTTCAGTACGGCAACAAGAGCAACCCAGGTCAAGCAGCGCATGAAGCTCATTGAGCAAATGTCTCAGAAGACGGAGCTTTAGTTTTGAAAGTGCAGTGAGAGCGTGCAGGAGTGTGTAGTTGACACGCTTGACAATTCAGGAAAATCAGTGAAAGCTTAAGCTCAGTGTGTGCTTTGCCATTGTTTGCACTTGTTCCATTCTTGTTTAGCACGGGCATTGATTAAAATTAAAACCAAGATTGATGGCCATGCGACTGTGAACTAGGCGGTTTTGAAGACTCACTGAACTTACTTTGAAGGTCTCCTGGCAGTGGGTGCGACAGAGTATGAATCAGTGACATGTTTGGATAGGTCATAGGCTCATAGATCAACATATCACAAAGACCCATTCGCACAACGTGCCGCATCCGGCTGACAGAAGGTCGCAGGGTGACATGCCGAAGACTCGCTTTTGGTCGGTGAAGGGGCCACTGGATGCTTTGTCCCAGGCCTCTGAGTGTCAAGAGCGCATCGGTAAGACTCGCTCTGCAACTTTCAATGCCTGTGATGGCCGTTCTGTGCCGTTTTGTGTTGCCTGGCTCATTTTCCTAGCTTCCCGTAAATCCCCTAATGTGTGGAATCTTATGCACACACTTCCAAGTGAAATGGATTAGATGTGACATTGACTAAAAGAAACGCTTGAAGCAAGCCAGGGATCAGGCTCTACTCCGGCAGAGTCCATGTGCAAGGTGGACCACCGATAGAGATACATTGCAACGACTCCGAGAAAAAAAAGAAACGAGCCCGCTTGACAGTGCTTGCTTGGCAATCCTGAGAAATCTGTGTGCTGCACAGCAGAACCTCAAAACGGAATAACAGTTGTGATAGTTTTCAAATAAACGTGACCATCCACCAGGCTTGCTGTCAGCAGCTTTAGCAGGGGAGCTCAGTGCTGGATGGAAAGCAGTCCCAACCACAAAAATGTAGACTCTTGTGCTTCCCAATGGACCAGAGACCTATCAATATTTCCATAAACTTTGGCTCAACATGACTCAACATGCCACATAATCCACGTTTTCACACAGATGTACCAATACCAGTACTACTCAGTACTACCACTCCCGGTCCCGTCCAAGCCACCTGGGGGGACTGGCAGGAACTGAAAGAGTAGCAAGTAGAGACCAATTGGATCGCCAGATCCGCTGTGCGCAAAAGAAAGAAACACCTCGACACATTTAGCAATCCTGACAATAATTAGTTCGTTGATGTTCTTTGAGCTCTTTTTGAGCAGATAAATTTGTAATTCGAGTGGCATCCGAACGGGGGTTTTATTCAGCAAGACTCTACAAGAAGGACATTGTCACCTAGCAAAGCGACATGCAGATGGGCAACATTATGGTTAGCAGAAGCCAACAGCAACATAAGCTTCTGATCTCCACCGTCAACATATGTCAACATCAAGCTAGTGCAGATACACGCTGAAAGGTGCCGTGGCAGAAAAGTTCGATCTCCAGACTCCAGACGTTGCGGACAGTGCAGTGCCAAGCGTGATGTCAATCGACCCGCCGCACAAGGAGGATGAATGTGCAACTTTTCGACACGTCTATAGACTATAGACAACATGAATAAGAGCAAAGTGACCCCTCTCCACGTTTCAAGCTTCAACAGGTGGAACGCTCTAAGTTTCCAACTCTCAAAGGACGTGTTTCTTTTCTTCGTGTGAAGTGTGCAGTGGTTCGTCTCATCGGCCATTCCGATTTCTACTCTAGTTGAACGGTCGGTAATGGCTCTTATGATAAAGTGAGGATTGAGGCAGGGACTTCAGGTCTTGCATTGTGCATGCCTCGCCCTGAGGCAAGGAAGTCTGACAGGCAAGACCGTACGCGTACCATGTAAGGTTCCTGTTGGTAGTAATTAGGCGAACTTGATGTGAGTTCACAATGGTGCACTTTCCTTATGTGTGCACTCCATCCGCTTCGCACAGCATTCGAAAATCTGCAGCCATATTTGGTAACATTCGAAGGTGTGTTGAGCCCACCCCAACCTCACACTTCCCAGTGTGGAGCTGCAAGCAATGGCGCCGCAAGAGGACCGAGAGAATCTGGTCTGACGCCAGTGTAACTTTTTGTTCCGCCTTTGGTTCCTTAGTATGACAGCAGATCATCACCGAAGGTCGAGGGTTAGAAAGGCAAGCGGCAGTTTCTGGCAATGGTGCCACATGTTTGCAATTCAACCCCGATAATTTCTTGCACCTCCAGTCATTCTGGTAGGCCCTCCAGTGATTATCAGGTATATCGGTATAGCATATGGGCCAATGCCACGTGGCAGAATCATGAACACTTTGGTCGCAATTTGGCACCCGAAGGCTACAGATGCAGCACAAACGATGAAATGTCCTCACAATATGCAGATCGCCCTCAAGAAACAGCTGCGTTCACATCACAAGTGCAGCCTAGGGGGGAAGACTCCAGCATGTTTAGAGTCTAGTTCCAGCCATTGGTGAGAGATACAAAAACGCGACAGCAATCAATATGCATATCCAGGTTCTTTTTCCCAATAGGTTCAAAATTCAAATAGTTGGGTTTTTCATACATAAGTTTGCAGAGGATCGGTGTTCTTGGATAAGGTTGCATCAAAAATCGAAATCACTTTACTTGTGAGATTGCTTTTTGTTGCTGGGGCCAGACGACCCCAACTGTCAATAATCCAGGAAATAACTGTAAACTGTGACACTAGATTAAAGTTTAGCCTGCCATGAGGCAGTTGCATCAAAGGTAAGCGCTCAGCATCAAATAGACTAGTGGCATCCCCACAAACAGCCAATCAAAGGAATCTACGATCTAGAGACATCAAGAGTCTTACTGAATAAGAGTAAGGGATCAGCAAAAAAATGGGTGCACCGGAACCGAAGGAGGATATCTCGGCAATCGTGCCGCAAATCGAGACAGATGGTGGTGAGGCTGGCCTCAGTTGTGTCAAGTGGATTCTTTTGTACAGATGTGTTGGCTATGCAAAGCAACGATGCTATGCCGTGCCACGAGCTTCTCGAAGACCTAGCTTTGGTGCCTAGCAGCAACGCAACTCAGGTGTCTCCAAAAGCACCGGGGCAGGATGCTTGTTACAACGGCGGGATGGAAGGAATATATAGTAGCATATAGTAGGGGTGGATGGGAGGACTTGGTCCAAATGACAAGCTAGAAATAGAAACCAAAGGAGCCAAGGATGAAAGGGTCAAATCATACGCCAAACTTGTTATTAGTTGTCATTGCCCTGTTGAAGAACCACCAATACAGCTATGTAAGGAGACTGATAGAGGGAGGGATTGCATTGTCAAGTGCCCCTAGAACCCGTGCATGAGAATGCGTGACAATTGCCCCTACCACTCACTGCACCCCGCGAATTTGCAGTGCATTTGCGGTACCTTTGCGGAGCTTCCTGCACTGTTCCTGGAAGCTCCCACTCAGGCATCGCCAAAGGCCATGGAAGAAGGGGAGAAGGTGCCTGAGCTGACATTGTGATTTAAGCTATACTGTATATCTAAGCTTCCGAGCAAGAGAGCCAACAGGGACAAAGAGACAGCGTTGGAGAGTATGCTGTGTGTCATGTGTGTCCCTAGCAGCTCTAGCGAGCCTGTCTCTGATTAGAAAATGCCCCCTTGAATCCCTTGAACCCTTCAGCGTGCTTTATTTGTGCTTGTCATGACATACAGTGGTTTCAGAGTAGATGGCGCAAACCCCTACATGTCTTTTAGATAGGGGTCAACATAAACCACCGATATTAGACATTTGTGTGCCATATCTACTCCCCGTCACTCCTCAAGCTTGGCCCGGCATCACACGCATTCTGCCTTGGAATTGCAAATCAATCTAGCTGTAGATTGCCAACCTACATGCAACAAAGCAGACATCACCCGCATTCTGCCTTGCAATGTAGCTGCAGGTTGCCAACCTACAGGCAACAAAGCAGACCCGTGCTCTGCCTTGCAAACATAAATCAATCTAGGTGTAGGTTGCCAACCTAATTATATACCTGCAATAAAGCAGACATCACGAGCATTCTGCCTTGTAAACATGAATCCATCTAGCTGCAGGTTGCCAACCCTCAGGCAACAAAGCAGACATCACCCGCGCTCTGCCTTGCAAACATATATTCAATCTAGCTGTAGGTTGCCAACCTACAGGCAACAAAGCAGACATC
>CAXAMN010022195.1:80160-147787 GCA_963970005.1 Durusdinium trenchii | reverse complement strand
CCCAGTAAGCTCTGGATGCTCTGAGTGCTCTGGCCGCATGATTTCACGCTTGTCTCCCATTTGTCTCCCACTTGTCTCCCAGTAAGCTCTGGATACTCTCAGTGCTCTGGCCGCATGATTTCATACTTGTCTTCCATTTGTCTCCCATTTGTCTCCCAGTAAGCTCTGAATGCTCTGGCCGCATGATTTCACACTTGTCTCCCACATGTCTCGACTTGGCTCCCAGTAAGCTCACTTGTCTTCCACTTGTTTCCCATGGCCTGTCTGGATGCTTTGTATCCCCGGGCTTGGCTGGATGCTGGGCCGATTAATTTTAGCCCTTGTACGGCGTCCCATTGTAAAGTCAATGAAAAACATAATTTTAATGCTTTCCCTTTGAATCTAGTATGTGCGTCTACATGGTGGACTATAGTTTTCTTCCTCTAGGAAATACTGCTGGCCATATTGTTCGGAGATCTCATTTTTGAACATTGCTCTGTTTGGGGTCTACGCTGGCATAATTTTATTTTGCTGTGTTGTCCTTCCTCAGCCCTCCTGTTGGCCATAATCTTGGAGAGGTGAAGTAGAGCTTGGTGAATTCGCAACAGCGCTTCGTAGATGCAAAGGCACTGTGCATGAGTTGCAAAGGCATTCAGCCAGCTGGTGCAGGTTTCGGGTGAGAAATGTAGATGCCAGAATTCCCGGCATCTCTTTCCGCCCAGCAATGATGAGCGCCGAGACGAAATGTCACGTCACGCTGGAGCTGCGAAAACTGAAGAGTCTGGTGGAAACAAGTCGGATTCTGCAGGACTTTGATTGCATGAGCTCGTGCTTACATGTACAATGTTCAACAAACTCCCAGGCCACATCGGATGCACCCTCACTATCAAGGCCTTTTGGGGAACCAAGGCCGGTCTGCTCACAGCGGTTCCAGCATGTATTTCACGCTGAGTGTCCTGGACATGTGACGAATCGACGGGCCCCTGTCTTGTTTTCATCATAGTCATAGACTCAAGCAAACATGCCGCATGCCGCATGCCTCCCTTCACAAAGATCAGGAAACGAGTTTAGAGAGGAAAACGGAAGAAAAGGGAAAACAAAATGGCATAAAGAAAGACAGAGGAAATGATTTGTCCGAACCGTTTCAGAGGAAAGGAGGGCGCCGTGGTTTCGGCGGGATCCGGCTTGTAATGGGTGCGGCCATGCATGCCCATATGCTGCAATGGGTGTATCCAAACATGATTTTCACATGTAGGGGCAGACCTTTGCCCTATTTGTGACAAATCCGGAAAGGCGATGGTGTGAGATGACCATCTTGCAGGCTGGATGAGAGTAAATACTGCTCGCGCATGACGTGGAAAGGAGCCAGGGATAGCTGATAGCCGGGGTTCATTTTTTGATGGACGGGCTGAAGCGCAGCTGTGTCAGCCAGAGGTGGCCTGTTCACAGCAAACAGCTCGACCATCATGAAGGACGCGCCTCACGCCGCCAAACAATTGGAGTTTGTAGCAGCCTGCAACCCATGCTCTTGTTGTGGCTGATTTGGCCGACCCAAACGAACAACTGCGGTGCCCAAGAGTACTCAGCCTTCAGAAAACCCAAGTGAGCAACGGGCACCATATAACATCCTTTCAATCCGAATAAGGCCCCCTGCGAAACACAATTGGAATGTGAAAAGCAAGTCGTAGCCCCTCAGTGGGCAACGCGGCAGCCTGTAGCCCTTTTCTTGGCGCAGCTTTTTGATGTCGAATTGGGAAGTGAAGTGACCTTGATGAAAGGAGTTGATCTGAAGCTACTAGTAACAAAGGGCATCGCTACTAGGAGCAAGGACGCTACTAGGTGCTCCTGGCCTCGCTACTAGGAGCATTCTTACTACTAGGAACAAGAAGCTACTAGTGACAGAGCTGTCATTTTTTGGATCTCCCGGCTCGATGGGTCCAAGGCGAAGCCGGAGAAACGGTGAAACGGTGCAGGACCTGCCTGCAGGGGACTGCAAGGGGCCGGTGGTCAAGTACAGGATTCCCAGGCGCATGTTCCCGGTTAGTAGCGATGCCCTTTGCTCCTAGTAGTAAGGCCAGGGGCCCCTAGTAGCGTCCTTGCTCCTAATGATGGAAATATGATGGAATATGTTAAGCGTTGCAGGGCGTCGTCCACAGAGGAGTAAACTGAGTAAACATATTTGTGTTTGTGAGCATGTTTGCAAGAGCATGGTCATCCTCATAATACGCAGACTTCAGATCCACCAGAGTGGAGACTCGAGAAGAAAATATGTTTTAGCTTTAGATCTCCTGGGCAGAGTTGATTCGCAGCATACAAACCCACTACATATATAGATTCAGATGGAAGGGGTCCTCCTTTTCAGATCAAAACCCAGCGACTGCCATGGCTCAGCGCCATGTCGCTTCGCAGCCCTATCCCTGGCCATTTGATGGAGATCTTCGTCCAGAGAATACCGCCTTGCTGGCCATTGATATGCAGACAGATTTCTGTGGCAAAGGGGGCTATGTGGACAGCATGGGGTACGTTTCCCGGATTTGGCTGGCAAGTTTGTGATCACAGGCTAATTCCATTATGGTTATTAGTTACTTCAAGGGCCAACAAGTTCAGTGCAATTGAAAAAATATAGTCGCTTTTTCCCGGAAGCTCCACCGGAATTGGCTCCAAACCTCCCAAACATGTTTTCAAGTTGCACTTCACTCACTTGCTGGCTCCGAGGACATCTCGATGACAAGAGCACCCATTGAGCCATTGCGCTTGGTGTTCGAATCTTTCCGGAAGCAGGGGTTTCACATCATCCACACACGAGAAGGATACTTGTACCTGCACTTTGTACTCGTAGTTTGCAACGTATTTCTTTTGTCGTTTTTGTTGGGTGCCGACGCCTTAGGAGCAGATTTGAGGCTGTCGCATTGCTGTCGCTTGAGGCCACAAACCATCATTAGCAGACTGCCCAGCTAACAAGCGCTGGCGGTCACGGCAGATTGGTGCAGGAATCGGAGACCCGGGGCCCTGTGGTCGTGTGCTGGTGCTGCGTCCGGCATGTTTTGATAATGAGATTTTTGAAGCATGGAGAAGTCATGCACAAACTTGCGGATTACAGTGACTACAGAAGTTGTTGGGCCTTGAAGCGCAAGCCATGAAAGATGCTGAGATTTACTAGATTACTAGAGCTCGAAGCCGGGTGCAGTGGAAATTCACAGAGCCAAATATTCTCTACTCTACTCGAATACTGATCGGATTGTTCTTTTAACAATATGTGTATGCTGCATGCCTAGAATGAGAAGGACCGCTTTTTGCTTTAGGTTGTTTGCAATGTTAGGTGCGTGGCGAACCTGGATGGAATCTGATTCCTGAGTTGCAGCCGACTGAAGCTGAGGCGCCCATCAATCGCCGTGGAAGGGATCCTCATGCAAAAGGGTCAGAATGTGGCCATGACCAAGTGAGCACCCCTACAACAGTGTCATTGTAGCGGAATGAAGACCGGAGAGATTGATTGGTTACTTTTGTCGCCAGCTGGCAAGACTTGGTGCAGGAAGTCATTGACAAGCCGGGCAAAGGCTCTTTTGTGGCAACAGATTTGGATTTGATCCTCAAACAGAAGCATGTCAAGAACCTGATTCTTACTGGAATCACCACAGACGTTTGCGTCGGCACTACCATGAGGGAAGCCAACGATCTCGGTACGATGCTGAGTTTTATTGATTGAATGTGTCACCTGTAGCAATGTTGGTTGTTGCATACAGCTGTCAAGCACTCACATGATGTGAAGATACCTTTGAGAGCTGTATGATGTTGACTGAGCCCAAAACGTCTGAGACCTGAGGCTATGAGTGCTTGCTATTGTCAGACTGCACCGCAGCGACGGACTATGGGAATTACATGGCCACCTTGAAGACAATGCAACAAGCTGGAGGTAGCATGAGCTCCAAGTTCTGGCAAGATTTACTGTCTTTTGCATCAGTACTGAATGTCAACTTGGGCGATTGGTTAGCGAATTAGGCATACATACCTGATACTTCAACACTTCGAGCAGCCAGGCCATTCCTCGCAAATTGTTTACCCCTTGGTTCAGTGATCGTCCTGCAGAAACAAGAAAAGTGATTGAGCACCTGATCATTTTTGCGCACCTATCTAGACTTCAAGACAGTGCCAGCGGAAGATGCAACATAATGAAACAGTCTTGGTGTTTCACAGATGGTGGGACTCTGATTGCTACGACCAGGAGTCTTTGGTTGTGTGGCAGCCGCTGCTGACTTGCTCAAAGCCATTGGCGAAAAGGCGCCTTTGGTAAAGCACCGGCCCTACTATATAAGTTTTAGGATCCCTTGGACGCGTTACGGACCATCTGGAGATTGGACCTTGCAACGGTTGTGCCTGACTGTCTTCGCATATACAGTATTATCTTGATTCTCCAGATGTGACACAGGCATTGTCCGGTTGGCAAAGGACTTAAAGGAGAGGAAACACACAGAAAAGAAATGAGGTGTACAGTGTATACTGTATGCCTTGAACCATTTCAAGCCACTTTATCAACACTGGTATAGGGGTCTTCCATTTTAGAGTTCAATTATTCACACATGGTGTAGACCATCTAGCGGTCCAACCAAAACCCCCAGGTGCCATTTGCCATCGAAGAGTCCCTGAGCGACGTCGACCTTGGAGACGGACTTCGTGTCAAGATGCCCAAAGCCCGAGACCAATGGATGCCAACATCGCTGGCCGAGACCATGGTCGCCCCGCAGATGGGCACGAAGAAGGGCTTCGTCCAGGTGTGACTTTTGTGAAGCATATGGGCGCGAAGACACGTGCCGGTCATGAACTTCTATATGTCACAGGATGGCTTCCTTTGCCGCAGGCAGATCCATACTTGTGGCCATTCGATGGCCAGCTGAGAAAGGAAAATACTGCTTTGCTATCAATCAACTTCCAGAAGAGTGTCTTTGACCCTGAGGGCGACTTTGCCAAATCTAACATGCAGGACCACAGACATGCCGGTGTTCTCATTCATCCCTTCAACCGTTCTGTCGTCAGGAGGTGCTCCAGAAGTCTGCAGAAGTGCTACAGATGATGAGATTCAAAGGATTTCCAGTGCTACATATCCGAACGGGTCAGGCAAAAGATCTCTCCGATACTTCCAGGCCAAGTGTACAAATATGGACAACACCACTCGCAGGTTGTGCGGCTCAGAGCTGTCCTGTTCAGAGATGTTAGATGATGTTAGGCTGTTTGGTCCAAATTGGGTTGATGTTCGGGTCCTCATTGGTGCACGTTGCTATCATCCAGGTTCAGGATCCTCAGAGCTACTGACTTACCCAATTATCAAATATAATCACATAATTATAAAATATGTACGACAATTACATATATTGTTAAATATGTGCCTTATTGGTACTTTCATCGCTTTCATCCCAAATCTCTGTCATGGATAGTGTAAGCATGTGTAAACCGTTTCTTCAGTTCCAAGTTGAATTATTGTAATTCCAAGTATTTCCTGTGTCGAGATGAGAAGACCGCCTCTGAAGAGGCGGGCGGCATGGCGGCATGTGTCTCAGACACCTCGAAGACCTGGCCCCTTGGGGCGCTTGGTGCGAGGTGATCCAGGCACCGCACAGATTCGAAGGGGTACGCCGAGGTCGCCCGTCTCATGTGTAGGTCCGAAGCAACGGACCCAAACGGTTCGACGCCGTTCGACCCTGGGAAACGGTTCAAACTAGCCGAATGATGCTCAGCCGTCACTTGGCTGAGTTGCGCGGAAAAACGCCTGCAATAAGTACAAATAGGTGTGTGCTAAATTAGGAAGACCTCCCAGTTCAACCCCCCTGGAAGAAGGAACATAGACCAGTCTACCCGGGCCAGGGGATCTCCCTTATTGCTACTAGTAGGCAGGAATGGCCTAGCGATGGCCTCCACCTAGTAGCATCCCTACTAGTAGCAATTAGGGTACAAATGCTCCTTGAAGCTTCTAAGCTCAGAGGCTGGGACTTTGTACCATTAATGGCAGCTCTGCCAAAAGAAGCTGTGGTCGAGAAGCCAACGTCAGCAGCTAAGACCTAAGAGACAGTCTGAGAGAATCAATCTTTTATATAAATGTAAACGCTTTATAACAGTAGGCTCCAAAGTGATATGTAAAATTGTCAATAGGGATGAGGTCTCAGTATAGTCGCTATACAGGTACATGCCATATACTTTTGGCTCAAGTGCCCAACCAGGTAAAAAGGAGCTTTAGCGCGCGAGCTTCATGTTAAACTAAGGGCTAGAACGGGGCCAGGGGCACGCTTTTCATCCGTTCGCAGGTTATCAGCCGTATCCAGACTCCTTTGAGCTGGGTACGAGCTACGGCCTTACACAACACCATCTAAACGCACACGCATCGGATAGATCAGTTACCCTCAGTCACTGAAGATGGAACAATCCGACGCCAGCACTGCATCCTTTGGGGCAGCTGCTGCGGCCGCAGATCGGATGAGTGCATCCCACAACTCTAGTCCAGGTACGGTCGAAGCGGAGACTCTGACAGTGGTGAGAGAAGATGCGACAGGTAGAGCACGAAGTCGTTCCCCGTCAGCGCACTCGACACCACCGGGGGGGACACCGAGATCGGGCCGTAGCCCTAGGGAGACAAGGAGGAGGACTGACACCGGAGCTGTGAGAGTGCTAGCTTTGGAGGATGGGTCAACTGTACCAGTGCCGTCGGACAGCGAAGCTGGAGATGGAGCAAGGGCAAGCACTGACAACCTACAACTAGCACGGGCCGATGGAGACCTCAATGCGAAGTGTGCACAACTACTTGCCGAAGTGCATATGTTGAACCACCAAAACGCATGGATGGTCGAATGTGAGCAGAGACAGAACCAGATTATACAACACGAGACCGAAGTCCACGAAGTAGTGATGGCACACCTCGAAGAATGTTATGTCGAAGGATATGGAAATCAACGAAGAATCTCCCAACTTACAGAATCCAGAGACTGTTTGCTCTCAGCAGCACACGATTTGCAATACCAGATTGACACTGATCGTGTGGCAATGCGGGATCGTCTCACCCAGTTAGGGGAGTACGCTGATCGCAACAGCGCAGAGATGGTTAGTCAAGTCGTGAACATCGGCACGGAAGAGATCCAGGCTATATCGGCGGAAAGAGATCGAGCTGTGACCGAGCTCATGACTGCAGTCGCAGATGCTGAGAACATTAGGGATCTGTATAGGCAGGAGATAGTTGGACTACAAAGGCAGAGTGTCAGGAACAAACACGAATATGCCGAGGAGATGAAGATGAAGGAAGCAATGTATACAAGCAAGATCAAATGGTTATCAGAAGAGAATGAGGTGCTCAACAACCGATCTTATAATCAGGATAATTTCATCATGACCATCAGAGAGCAATTGAAGAGGGCGAACGAGGAGTTGACGCAGGCGAGGATTCAAGGATCCGATCGACCGTCTCAACCATCCAACGCCGAACTCAAGAAAGCTGAGGTCAAGATGAACATGTTGGAAGAAGACATTCTACGTAAAGAGAGGATGTTGAAACGTCTTCAGGAAGAGTTGATCGAATCAAGCGCGAGTGAAGCACAGCTGAAAGTCGCACTGAAGATGAAACCATCAGACATGGGATCAGAATCCAATGTGGAGAATGAGATGATGACCAAGCTTAGAGCGGAACTTGAACGCACCGAAAAGTCATTAAGGTCCGAGGAGAAAGAGGCGATGGAGTACTACGAAGGTATGATGCAGAACCAGCAGGACATGATGGAATTCGAAGCACATGCAGCACGACTCAGAGATGAGAGGAATAAGTACCGGAGGAGGTATGAAGAGGAGCGCATGAACGCTGAGAATGCAGCTGCAACCGAACATGGTGCCGCTTCATCCTCTAGCTCGGGTGGCTCCAAGATATCTCGGAAGGAACACGAGAAGATCAACATCCCTGCATGGCCCAAGATACACGACTTGGAGGTTTGGAAATCCCAAGTTGTAGCGGCAGTCGTGACGGCATCGGGCGACGAAAGACAAGAAGATTGGATCCAGTGGCTCTCGGATGCCTTCAAATCGCCATATGACCCATTTCTGCTCGAGACATCGGGCGAAGCAAGATTCGCTAGCATAGATGCTAAGCTAGGTATCACCCTACACACGATTATCCACGCAGCAGGTGAGAGATCTCATGACGTACAACTGAAGGTGAGGCAGATGATGCAGAGACGTGCGAGAGGCACAACTCCGGGAACGGTTAAGGGACGAGAAATGTTAGCGTTGATCGTCGATAGCTTCCGGAGTGCCGACAACGTCGATGTGATGTATGCATCTAAGCACTTATTCGATCTAAAATTCCCTGGGGATAATCAACTATCCAGATTCCTTGGACAGTGGGATGAGATTATATCAGGTATGGATGCGGATGACATGCTTCCTGACAAAGCACTCCGCAACCTGCTTTGGGATAAGATTAAGGATTCCAAAGTTATGGCGTTAGACTTGTCCGTGTACGACAACATGTTGGACAAGGATCCGGATAAGACCTACCAGAAGTTACGAGAGATCATGGCGAAGTGGATACGGAAATCAATCGAAACCACAAACAAGAAAGAAAGGGAAAAGGCTTTTGAGAACCTCATGAAGGCTACACCAGCGGAGAAGAAGGACCCTAAAGCGAAGCCCAAGAATACCAAGGCCGATCCACCGAAGCTTGACGCCGCTCCAGTACTTCCTCAGAATAATCCGAAGGATCACCAAAAGAAGGACAAGAAGCAGGATCGTGGAAGGTCAACCACGAAGAGCCCAAAAGGGGATCGTGGCAGATCAGCGACTCCGGCAGACACGTCCAAGATAGGATGCGCTTTCCACTTCCATGGGAAAAACGGATGTTCTAGAGGAGACAAATGCAAGTTTAGTCACCAGGAGAAGCACAAAAGTTCTGCTAAGAAACCAGAAAGCCTCAAGGGTGACAGATCAAAGAGTCCGGGTGGCAGGAGCACTAGCCCTAAGCCAATGAAGGATCAGGTCTGTTGGAATTGGCAGAAAGGATCGTGCAAGTTTGGGGACAAATGTCGACGTCAGCACCAAGCTGCTCCTGCTGCAAAACAAGAGGCTAAAGGCAAAGCCAAGCCCAAACCGGCTGCGCCAGCCTTCATGCTTTGCGGGGACATCGAGAGTGATGACGAGGACATACAACCAGCACTTCCCAATGTACGACGAGGTGGGTTGGCGCTTCGCTTTAAAGTCAGATTCGATGACCAGGCGAATGTGACCACGTTCCCCTGCGATCCTGGTAACGAGCTAAACTCCCGTCCCCTCAGGAAGAAGAAGAGTGAGGTACAGAAGGTGGATACCGAGCTCATTTCATCGTTAAGAGCCCTCAGAGTGAACAATATAGCTGCACGAGTAGCACATGCCAAAGGTAAGATGATGGAGTTATTTTCCGCTGAACACATTGCCAAGGCATGGATACAACTCACTCAAGATGAAGGAATCGAGGTGAACGTCGACCTGTCTGATTTCAACACCAGCGAGGTAGTAAGGAAGGATTCTGTCAACTATACGATACCAGGAGACACGATGTTCATGGCGGTGGAGAGGTATGATGGACCACCGATACGCTTCATCATGGACACGGGATGTGGACACGACTTGATCTCAAGAGAGAAAGTCAATGCCATGGGCCTTACCACCAAGGAAGGACCCAAATCCGTGAGCTTCATGACAGCGAATGGTGTAACTAGTACATCAGAGATGGTGGACATCAATGTGGACGAACTACCCATGATGTCCGAGGCACACGTGTTGGAGAGCACACCATCAGTCTTCTCCATCGGGAAACGGTGCATGGAACAAGGGTATTCATTCATATGGCCGGCAAATCAGCTGCCATACCTCATCGACCAGAACGCGAACAAGATTCCGCTATCGGTGCATGACAACATACCCTACATAAAGGTGAATGATGATGACGGGAGATGTTTACCAAGACCAGACGGCTTGGCTACGATACTTCATCGCATACTGTCAGGTGTGGGGCATGAAGACGAGGCCACAGCAGGTCAGGAGACACAGCAAGAGGAACCTCCGCCCAAGAAACTACGGAGACGGAGGAGAAAGAAGAAAGATAACCAGAGAGATCGAGATGGTGAATCTGATATCAATCCAGCTGTCGCAGGCGTCGAAGGAGAACCAGAGGAACACGGTGATGATAGGCATTCTCCTGAAGAGGAATATGACGGGGAAGACCCGAGATTCGATCGTGATCACGATGGTCAACCTGAAGAAACCGAAGACGACGAACATGGAGGTGATGCAGATTCTGAACGAGAGGAGAGTGACATTGGTGAAGAGGAAGAGGGACTACTGGAAGTCGATGTGGTTGACGGGGAAGCCAGACTATCGAAACCAGGAGTGCTGAAGAATGAGGCGAAATCCATATTGCATCTGATGACGCACCGATACAAGAACCCATACTGCAAGTCATGTGTGAGAGCGAAGATGAAGCACTACAAGACTAGCAAGGGGGCTTTCAAACGGAAATTGAAGGCATTTGGTGACCTTATCACTTTCGATCTCATGAACACTCAGAAGATGGCAAGAGATGGGATCATGCCGGATAAGGATGTATTAGTGATTCGAGATCGGTTCACTGGTGTGATATGGGGCTATCCATTGAAGGCAAGCAATAGTGACGAAGTGGTGCAGGCGATGAAGCACTATATCGGTAAGAGAAGGGTCACCAACGCTTATTCGGATGATGCGCCACAATTCGAAGCGGCACTCAAGGAGCTCCGGATTCCATTAGACCAATCGCTTCCAGGACATCCCCAGAACAATTCACTCGCCGAAAGAAACAATCAGTTCATGATGCTTACCACGTCGACATGTCTACTAGAAGCCGGACTACCACCATGTTTTTGGCCATTCGCAGTGGAATGCGTAAGCCATTTGTTGAACATCGAGAAGTTGAGCGATGGCAGCAGTGCATGGTTGAAATTGCACAAGAGCGAATTCCCAGGCATGGTGATACCACTCGGGGCGAAGGTGTTCTTCAAACCTAGTGACGCGAGAGAAAGGGACCAGGACCATAAGTTCGACCCCAAGAGCATACCTGGCATCTTTGCAGGGTACGTTATGGGGACCGGGATGAATTGGTCGAGGAAATATAAAGTATGGGCTATAAGCGACTTCGCACAACAGAATCTAGGCTATGATGCCGAGAGACCGTTGAGGAAATTGCTTACTCCTCACATCACAGAGAAGATCTTCCAAGATGACGGAATAGAATTCCCTTTGAAGAAAGAGTACGAGAGGTTGAACAGCACTCTCGAAGGAATGAAAGTCCTGATGGAGAGAGCCGGTTCTCCGGACGCACCTACTAATCCCGAGTTACCCGATCCCGACGACAGCGACGATCAAGGCGATGACGATGATGCACCTGATCCACCAGATGGGGATCTGAAGTCAAAAGCTAGTGAAGTCGACGCGATCGAGGACGAGAAAACGGAGGAGCTCGCAGAGAAGAAGAAAGAGGACTACTCCGGTCCCGATCACTACTCCGTTGGGGGGCCAGGTGATAACATCGTTTACTTGAACAACGACGGTGAACACGTCAAGATCGCAAAGGACGGTCGTCTATATAGAGTGGGATCGGATGGAAGGCGACTCTTCCACAACTCACCAAGACCCAAGGACTACCTCACGCCTGAAGAATGGCAGAAGCTATCGGTGAAAGATAGAGCTATGGCCAAGAAGGCCGGAGAGCATGTAGACAGGGTCGTGGATAGATTGACGAAGAAAGCAAAAGGGCTTGGGAGCAGTACGGATAAGAAGGAGGACGAAGAGCCTGACGAACTCTTAAAGGACCTGGAAGACGTCAAGAAGGATGATGATGGAGGCAGTGAAAAGAAGTCCAAGAAAGACAAGAAGGACAAGAAAGCCAAGAAGGATAAGAAGTCCAAGAAAGAAAAGAAGTCTAAGGACAAGGACGAGAAGGGTGACGGTGAACCAAGCTTGGCTATGCCTACTACCTTTAGAGAGTGGGACACTGATGATGATGAAGATCCATGGTCACCTAAATCCTTTGCATCCGAGTCCACGTGCATCCCCAGTGATGAAGAATTCCTCACCGATTGGGACGAGAGTGCCATGTGGGAGGACAACGATGACAATCTTGCTATGGCGGCTTGGAGGACGGAGAACGTCTACAATCCGCTGAACGGTAAGGTATGTTGTTGCATCACTGGTGATCCCACCGACAACGATATAATTGATGAACCATTTCCGACGATGCCATGTGTAGTGCGTGATACGCAACATCGCCCAAAACTTATGGGCAATAGGTTGTTCAACGCTGTGGTATCAAGACCTGTGAGCCGTGCCGAGATCTTATCCAATAAGAAGGCAATGCAATCCATGTTGGATGAATGGGGCGGACTCTGGGATGAGGAAACATTCGACGGGTCGTGGCTGAGAGAATATGATGAGATCGTGGCAACCTCCAAGAAGAAAGGAGAAGAAGTTCACTTAGCAAGAGTACATGGAATATGTGTGGAAAAGAACTATCAACTGCCTGACGATGATCCGAAGAGGAAATTCAAAGGGCGAGGGGTTCTACTCGGAGATCAAGTGAAGAACCAGAACTTCGAGGCAGCGTTGTTCCAGGATCTTGGAAACTCTCCAGCTACATTCGAAGCTGCTCGATGGGCCGATTTCTACGGTTGCCTGGAAGGTAATGATGTGCAGATGGCAGATGCCATTCGAGCATATATCCAAGCATTATTGGGCGGTGTACCGTGCTGGGCTGAACTCCCATGGGAAGCATGGCCCAAGCACTTGCAAGAGGAAATCACCAGAAGGGGTCTCAAACGCCCTATGTGTCGTGTGAACAAAGCATTATACGGACATCCAGACTCTGGAACGATGTGGGAGCAACACTGCGACGAATCTGTACGCGCATTGGAGTTCAAACCCGTCGGACCAGAATGGCCGTCAATGTACTACCGCGAAAAGCTAGACTTGCTGTTAGTGATATATGTGGACGACTTGAAGTTGGCAGGCCCCAAGGGGAACTTGAAGAAAGGTTGGGACCTACTCCGCTCCAAGCTGCGCATTGAACCGGAAACCGAGGTCGGATTGTATTTAGGATGTGTTTTGTCGAAAGGCGAAGATAAATTGGCCGATGGTTCCAAAGTTACTACAATGACATATGATATGAGCGCTCTGCTCAAAATGAGTGTGGTCAAATACCTCGACATAGTAGGTAAGGACACAGTATTGAAGAAAGTTGCAACACCAATGTTACCGGATGTCACAAAGGATCATCCATCGAGGGCACCATGCAGTACCCAAAAGGGACTTGCTGTCACATGCACATGGTGTGGTACTTGCTTCTCGCCTGACCAGGCAGCTTCCAAGGCCAGGTCAACAGACGATGACGTCAAGTCTGATACGAAGGAGCAACCTCGTGGTACCCTAGCACCTCATGCTGCTAGTCTCCGAATGAAACTGTTGTACGCTGCTAGAATAGCGCGTTTTGACCTGTTACGGGCCATCAACGTGCTGGCTCGCAATGTGACAAAATGGACAGTTGCCGATGATGCTAAACTGCACCACCTGATGTGTTATGTGCATCATTCAGCCGATCAGAAAATGATAGGTTGGGTCGGTGACTCCAAAGCAGACCTGTCGTTAGCCCTATTCGCAGATGCGGACTACGCAGGATGTGGTCAATCGTTGAAGTCGACTTCCGGAGCACACATGCATGTCCAAGGCAAACGAACTCGCTTCCCGTTGGCAGGAGGTAGCAAACGTCAAGGGTGCGTTAGCCACTCCACCCCGGAGGCTGAGATTGTCGCGGCGGATTACGCATTGAGGACACTTGGAATCCCAAGCATCAGTGCATGGGAGACTTTGATGAGGACGCCACCACGAATAGTCTTTTATGACGATAATCAAGCGATGATTAATGCCATGAGGAGTGGGAGGAACCCCACGATGCGTCACATGGAGCGCACTCATGGTATTTCCATCACTTGGTTGTATGAGATGTTCAAGCGTGACTACCTGTTGCTCGTATATGAGGTTACTGCTCGTATGGCTGCCGATATCCACACTAAAGGATTCGACGATGCCAACTCATGGAAACATGCGTGCATGCTGATCAATATACTGAGCGACGATGGTCTGCGCAGCCAAGCGTTGCTAGACTTGATGAAGCCAACTCACGATGGGTTGTCTTACGCCAAGCAGCTTCAGAAAGACCGTCACAGTAAGGTGCCAACATACCCTTACACCACCATTCCGGTTGTCCCGCCACAGCTGTATCAGCCGGGACTTTCGAGCAAAGAGGGACTGCAAGAGATCCCTGGATGCGACCCCTATGTTATGGTTCGTACTCCCAAGCTGTACAGGCTGCGCCCACCACGGGCTCCCCCTGATATGGCTTACCTTCGCAGCACCTGGATCTTGCAGGATGCGCAATGGCAACAGATCGAGGATAAGGTTGACCCTAACTTAGAACCCGTTCGGTTTGACCGTTGGGTCGAACGTGCGTTCTTTCAGTTTCATCCTTTGTCTTCTCCGTTACCCGAAGCGTCAGCTCCTGCACCTAGTCATTTTGACGCTGCGACCCTTCCACATCTTTTGTTTAGCTTGCGTCCGCTTGTCCAATGTCGGGAGTTGCAACAGACTCTCCGTGATTCGTCCTTGTACTTGTCGATTCATCACTGCTCGACCTCTGCCTTACACGTGCTCAACGCCCTGACGCGCCTTGTGCATGGGGGGAATGGGGGGTCTGGGGGGTCTTCGATGATTTACGACAATTTTGTTTCGGATCCTGAAGAGCAAGAGCACTCAGTTCACGATCATTGGGAAGTAGACGAAGAAGCTAGGACGCTAACAAGAATACACTCGTCTCCTAGGAGAAAGGCGTTCTGCCCGGGTGACGCGCCATCTTGTCCAGTCGACATATCACGGATCAAAGACGATAGGATGACTTACCGTCAAGGAAGTCAATTCGAGTCATCAGATTTTGAGGATTGCGTCAAGGACTATTGGCGACACTCAGGTAGAGGTACACATACCAAAACGCACCTCCGATGGACAGGCAAAACTGTGTTCACCCTTAGGGGAAACCATGCTGAATCGGAAAACGAGGAAGCTAAATCGGCCGCAATAGCGTTATGCAGCACCCCAAAGCGTATGAAAACGATCCCACTGAAGGATATCATTGTCCCAACGTTCGTCTCCATTAGCAAAGCCAAGAGCGAGGAGAGTAAAGAGCACAGGATTGCTGATGTCAACTTGAGACGACATGATGGAAAAATAGCATATCGGTACCAGTTCGTGTTGTGCGAAGAAGACGACAACCTTGCCGCCCGCGACGAACGGATTGTAATCGATCTGTACGATATAGGTAAAGAGCCCGCATTCATTCTACTGTGTTCAGAGGAATGCAATCACTTCACCCACCTAGCGGCGAAGCACGACTGCACCATCGTCACGGTATCTCAGAGCGATGACCTCACTTCACCATACGGAATTGCGCGTGCGCTTGCAGCGGTGCGTTCGGAGAAGGATGCAGTAATGTTTGCAGGACCCTGCACAGGCGGATCGGCATGGTCGAGATACAACGCTAAAGTTAGCGACGCGATAGCTAAATCTATAGAACTTAAGCGAGCACTATACTGGGACCTCTGGGAACGTTTTGAAACTGTTATGGTTCGTGTTTTGAAGATCGGAGCCGCCGCACTGTTTGAACTACCACGATACTGTGCCTACTGGAAAGATCAAAGGGTTCAAAGTTTGTTGGGCGGCACTGATTGCGACTGTCATGTGTTTGATGGATGTATGTATGGGTTAGGGGCTGAGTTCAACGATTCGCATTCTGACAAGAAATTCATCAAGAAACCTTGGAAGATTGTATCATGGAATCTTGAGTTTGGTAACCAACTCAGCAGAACATGTGACAAGAGCCATAATCATAGAGATTGTGCAGGTAAGTACACTAAGACTACTCAATTGTATAATAAGAAGATAGTCGGCATCATCCTGAAGACCGTGACCAAGAGGATCGCTGCACTTCAGATATCTGAGAAGATGATGCATGCCGTTCCGTGCCTTATGATTCGAGCCTTGGGTAGTTCCCTCAATGAGCGCTCAGTGTGTGATGTAACACCAAACGAGACTGTGTACACATGTTATGAGCAAGGTACACGAGCATCACACGCAAGACGGATCAAACCACATGACATTCATGATTTCCTGAACTGTTGTGTCTGTTCGTGTGACCACAGCATTGCTTCACCCGTACGCTTTAGCGACGTGGCTATGGAGTCTGTTGGTGGTGTCATGAACTATAACAGCAACACGGGCGGCTACCCGACTTTCATCATCAAGATCCTCGATGGCCTGGTTGAGATGAAGGAGAGAGGGCAGATCGCCCTACCTCCAAGGATGTCAAGGAGTACGCATGGGTTGGATGTGGTTGAAGCATGGATTGCCGTCGGCATTCCTCCGCTCGTCCCGTTATCCATCAACTATGCAATGTCCAGGACGAGATCCGACGACACCAAGTTCTTGACCGCTTCACTGAAGAAGTTAGTGGGCTACATGAACGAGGACGAGAAGAAGGAGAATACAGGCGACTTGGTAAGACGCTATAAGTTATCCATGGCCACCATTAAGGGGCGCTTCGGGAACGACGCGAGAGGGATCTTCAGCAACCTTTCTCGCTACCTCGTGGAGCCTGAGGAGATTGGGGCGATCGATGACTTATGGGACGACGTCCGCGACTTCATCAACAACGGCAGATTCAATGACACTATGGTTGCCTACCAACAATGGAGGAACCTGTCCGGGTCGGCCAAGGAGAGCATGAACATGCGTGAAGCCGCGGATCCGTCAGATCACGTCTATGCTACCCGCCTCGAAAGTTACTACACGATCTTCAGCTCGATCTTCTACCACACCTCTGACAAACTCACCAGTCGAAACGCGAAGGAGAAGGTGAAAGAGCTGATAGATACGGTGAACAGAGAGGTCCGCAACATGGCACTGGCAATAAGAGTCCACAACTTGGACAGCACATTGGACAAGATCCATGTGATCGATGTGCTCGAGGACCTGATTGCCAGGAAGAGAGGATTGCCGAAGTACAGGTCAGCAGCTCAGAACCATATGGAGACCTTTTTAGGCTCCATGAGTGTTATGGTGCAGTACCTTGACAACTGCAAGCCTCTGGTAGCCACGTTAATACCAGAAGAACTCAGATTCATGAGGGAGAAGGTCATGCCGATGATCAATGAGTGGATCCCGGTTGAACCCACAATGTTTCGAGTTCAGTACAACGCAGCTGCAGCGGAGAGCGGGAGGCAAGATGAGTACAACCGACGGAGCAGCGCCTTCAAATCCTACACCGACTACATCGAGGAGTTGAAGAAGAAAATCGAGGACAGAATCATCCCCTCGTTGCCATTTTGGAACATGCAGGATAGCGAAGGTCCGGAGCCTCCTGACGTTGCTCATAGACCACAGTGGTGCCCGCCACTTCAGATATACGGTGACTTCACTAGGCCGACGGCCAAACCAATGCCTCGCGCACCAAGACCTCCTCCACCGCCGCCGTCATCTGAACAGCAGAACTTTTCGGAACGTCCTTCCGACAGTTCAACTGGGCATGGGTCGGCATCCTACAAGCGGTGGGGAAGGGCAGGTGGACCAACATCCACTGGTGCGGCTTCAAGGGACATCTCAGTCACCACGTGGTTTAGAATGCCGTTTCCGATGGGATCAGACAAGTACTACGTATTTGGGAAAGACTATTTTTCGCGAGACATGAAGGTCTACGCGATGGTCAGCGCCAATCAGGTGCCATCCGGGCACACCGTAGAAGGTCCCTGTACCGTTAACGGACAGATGACATGGTTGCAGTACTTACGGAGGTTGACGTCGTATTTGATGTTCTGGCATGGGGGGTACCAAGAGACGGTGATCGATCGGAACTACCACAAAGAAGACGCCCATTGGTTCGCTCAATATACCAACATCTACGACTCAACACAAGTGTCACTTGCTGGAGGACTACCATCTCCGAGGACGCTATACAACCTTTGTTACCCAATGGAAGCCAAGGTGAATGATGAAGCGGAATTGGAGCTGAGGATGCGTGAGACGTTGAAGGGCTTCGTCCCAAGTGTCACGTGTCAGCCAGCGTCCCGCACCATTGACGGTGGGAGTGTGCACTGTGAGTTCATCGGCGCCATGAAGACCAGTGAGGTGATTCTGATGTCGGACTTCGGGTACATCACTAAATCGAATTCCGGGAAACAGACAGTGTTCGCCCAGAGCTTATTGTCACTTGGATGGGATAAGGTCATCAACATGTCATGTACGCCTGAGTACAAGAGGGGAGTGGTGACGGATTCATATGGCTTCATCGACTTCGTT
Organism: Durusdinium trenchii; assembly: GCA_963970005.1. Taxonomy (NCBI): domain Eukaryota; class Dinophyceae; order Suessiales; family Symbiodiniaceae; genus Durusdinium; species Durusdinium trenchii. The sequence goes on along the minus strand of CAXAMN010022195.1, from coordinate 129,382 downwards.
CGTGATCGAATTGATGATGTCAAACGCCATGAGCCCACCTCCTTCCATGTGTGGCTATCATTGAGCCATCTTGTGACGGCGGGTGAGAAGGGGACATACAAGACTGTGATTGTTCCCACGGACTTCGTTCCGAGACTTAGGGATGTGATCATCAAGCTTGACGCATGCTGCCAACTTCCTACATTCGTGAGAATTTGCGCGGACGTGGAGTTTCACCATGCCGTCGGTTCGTTCGGCAAAATTGCCAACATGATCAAGGACGAGCTGTCGCTGAATGGCATGATGTCCACGACGTCGGACAGATTCTGGCGAGCCATTTCGGTCGGCGGAGGTGGTCACCCCTACTCTATGAAGTCTGGAACCTCTTTGGTCCACGCTGTCATGGAAAAGTATTTGTTCAGAGAAAAGATGCTCGCTTCTTGCTTTATGGCACCGGACCCCTTGACCGAAGCGAATAACCTCCATGATCCCAACTTGGAGCACGTGTTGCAGGACAAGGAGAGGTTGTATCAATACTTGTTCGGAGACTCCGTAAGAGGAAGCCATGCATATCAGTCCACTGCGGGGGCTTCAGGTGAGAACGAGTCTGAGCGAAGGAAGAGGGAGAAGGTAAGGAGAGAGAACAAAATGCCATGGATGGATGAGTACTGGGGAGTCCTTCAGCCAGAACCAATATACTCGAGGACTCAAAGGTGGTACGTCATTGATGACTTCAAGGAGGGTGAGGAGATTTGCTGCGATTACTGTTTGGTCTGCAATCCCATAGACTCCGATCTGAAAGACGATTGCTATGCGGAATGCATCAACGGAGCAGCAAATAGATGCCGTGGGATGTCCGCAGAAGACTACGTCCAGAAGCGATTCCATGCATGTGCTCGATTGCTTTACAACTTCGGCATGGGGCAAACGGTATCTTCTCCCACCGCCATGATCTCCGAGATGAACCCGCACGTAGACTTGATGAAGTTCTTACATGAAGCGATGATCATCTTTAACGGGAACCCCGGTTTCCAGAAGGAGCTCTCGTTCTTCGGAGGGATCAGATTGTCATCAACAATGACGGAGAACTTCTTCAAAACGAGGAGAGGACCCAGCATTCACGTGGAAAAGCAGATAGTCGGCAGCGCCAAGTACTACCAGGGATCCTATGACCTTGGAAACGTGTGCTACACCAAATACCTCAAGACCATACTGGAGCCCGATGTATTCCGCACGATGTTCGGAGATGATCCTACGGAGGAACGGGTAGGTGATATGGTGGAAGCGCTGCTGGGCATGTTGGAAGTTGCTCAACTCTTCAAACACCTGTTCTTGGGATGGGGTGACATTGAGGCTTTGAGGACGGGATTAGAAGAATCCATCAAGCGCGTCACTGCATCGCTGTATGACAGGACAACGTATGAGAACCGAAAGCGATCGATGATCAGAACATTGGACCCGCACTCTGAAGAGGCGGCAAACGTGGCACTGATTCTCGTTCGCATGAGGACCATGCCGCCTCCTGAATTCGACATCGACCACTTCTTCGAAATCGGGAAGGAGCCAGAACATGGAGCAGAGGCTACTGGCCAGCCCGAGGCCGAAGGTGTCGATATGGAGACTGAATGTGAGCAGGAGAAGGAGGAGCAAGACGTTGACATGTCCGATCCGAAGACATCAATACTGCAAGCCATCGACGAGTTCGAGAAGAAGATCGGGCAAGCAGAATTCTGCATCCACTGCATGATGTCGGGACACACAACTCTCAATTGCGAGAAGACCCCTTCATCCTCACCTACAGTTACCTCAGTGTTGAGTGATTGGAAGAAGAGAGTGAAGGGAGAGGTTGCGCCCGACGATGTACCATCCGGACACCCAACCGATGAGCCTAAGAAGAAGAAGCAGAGAGCATCGCCTACTCCAGATAGGAAGGTCGATAGCGAGTTCAGGCGAAAAGAAATGTTGAAAGCAAGAGTCGTGACAATGTTTGACCATGACGGGTTCACCTTGATTGAAAGTGCCGATGGAGTCGAAGGAGGGACACATTCCTACAATGGGCGGAAGCTTGCGGAAGTTGGCCCTAGGGATATGAGGGTGGTGTACGAATTTGTTGAGAGGGCATTTGTGCACTCCAGTTCCCTCAAACCAAAGGCATGTCATCAATTCTATCCCCTACCGACACGGAGGGAGAAAGGATACAAGCCGATCGACCCCATGACGATGATCGGGAAAGTTGAGCTAGTACCGATCAACGGAGTCACTTTCGCTGCACAGAACTCCGACTACGGCAACCTCAAGTATCCGACTCGAGACTGTCGAGTACCTGAATACAGCCAAGCGAGTCAGGCCCTGAGTCGCCGATTGGGAGCGAAGTTGAGGCATCGAATTGGACGCCAGTTCAGAACAGGAGGAAGACTCACACCAATCAAATGCGATGAAGGCGCATGGGTGTCATGGGAAGACCTGTTAGCTGATAACGCAGTTTGGGAAGACGGTTATCACTATGGCAACATAGACATCGTGACCAAGAAGGCGCGTTTGGAGAAGTACCTCGACCAGAACTATGAGTGTTTCCGCATAACCAAGAGGATCAGGTTCCAAATGTTGGCGGTCCGCGTTCACCCTGATGAACTCAATGATCCTGATGACCCGATGGAGAAGGAATGGATTGACGAGCTCAAGGGCATGGGAATCTCCAAAGGAAGACTCCACAATAGCGATGGATGGTGCTTTCCCGTGGCTGTAAGAGCAACCTCAGCACACTCGTCGGACGGTGGAGGTTATGACGTTACCATCAACATCGACCACATTGGATCGAGAATGACCAACGACATGGCCCTATCCATGGTGACTGCATTTCACGCTACCAATCTTGGAGCGCTGACTTCAATCATGCGACGGGGGCTAGTGCCAGGAGGTCTCGGTGCATCGGGAAGGGATTCTATCCACTTCACATGTTTTCCGCCATGGGCCTGGGAGCAGGGCTACAAGGGAAAACCTTGGCTGGGTCGTAAGGTCGCATTGAGTGATCGCCCAGTGGTTCTCTACATTCCGGTGTCGAAGCTGCAGGAGTACGGGCTTCTCATCTCAGCGACTGGATCTCTATTGGTTGAGGACGTCGTTCCCTTCGATGAGGTTAAAGGGGCATGGTTGCAATGCGACAATGCAGAACCCGGACAGCCTGAGGAGATCGAATGGATCAGGTTACTCAATAGAGAACCCGACCCTGGAAGCTACCTTGTTCTGGAGTCCAAATACGGAAACCCGATCATGACTCCACGCTATCAAAAGCTTGAGAGCTTAGCGGTTGAGGTCCAGGATGATACCTACTCCGAGGACGACGCCAAGATCTCAAAGCTGCTGGGCATGGTCGAGGAGAGTGGTGTCTACCCAGAGTACGATAGCACCGAACGGCAGGAAATCTTCGAGGAGATCGTGTACCGCCGAGCAATGAAAGACTATGACTCAAGACCGTGTCCCAACTGTCTTGGCGAAGTCGATGTGCGATTGACGATATGTCCGCACTGCGTAGCGGTTTTGATCGCGAATGGGAAGCTCACGCATGTGGTACCCAAGGAGACAAGGGACCGCAATCAACGATCACCTCCGAGAGACGTGCCAGCCAGTTCTTCCGGTGAAGCAACTTCTTCTGCAGGTGCAAACATCGATGAAGTCATCAAGAATGCACGCAAGACAGCCGAAGAAGTCATTGACGTCGAGGAGTCCGAAGGTGAGGAAGACGAGGAAGTTCCTATCATCTTGAAGGAACGACCGGACGAAGCCGAAGGCGAACCCGAATATCGGGAGGTCCCTCAAGATGGATACGGGAATGAACTTCCACAGCCTTTCCCCTTCGCAATTGACGAATTGCCGCAAGAAGCTGCGATCCCCATCGACCACAACTTTGCAGTCACACAGCAATTTGATCTGAGGTTGATGAAGTTGATCAAGAGCTTGGCCAACGCAACGTTCGACATCAATTGCTTTGAGAGTCGTGAAGACGTACTGCGAAAGTTCGACGATGGACAGCGGCATGATACTCCATTCAATAGATGGCCATTAGTACCGAATGATCCGGATACCGGGTTTCCGAGACGCCTTCAGAGAGCCGAAGTCGTAGGCATGAGCAAATGGACCAACGACACGTATGCAACAGAAGCGTGGCAGATCTATGAGTTCCATGCCCACGTTATTCACCCGATGATGATCACTGCAATCCGCTGCGGGCTTAGCCACAAGTACCTCAAAGAGGTCGGAAGCACTCGGCGTAACATGAGTGATCCGAAGGCTCAAAGATCTGAGACCCAGGAAGAGATCATCGAGAAACTGGCATTCATCTCAAATTTCATCAGGCGCTTGATTAGGAAGACTTTCGGAGCGAGCCGATATAGTTACTACCAGAAACCAGACGATGAAGGTGCCGCTCCATACAAATTCATCGACATTAGCCCCGCCATCAAGTCGGAGCGGAAGAATGTCACAAAGGAGATCCTCGTCGCATGCCGCTACTACGGCATAGAGGTATCCGATACTCAAACGCAGAAGTTGAAGTCCTTCGAGGAGCAGATCCGGAGGGGAAACCCAAGGAACGTTGAGCTCATCAAGGACTACATTGGCTTTGTCGGAGCTGACTACATGCGACAACTCACGAATGGTTGAGCATCGGGGTCATACCGACATACTACTTCCGGTACTTCAAGTACTGAGGGATCTTGGGTAATTCACGATGACCATTTTGGCATCATGGGAGTGAAATAGGATTGTGTTTCACACCGTTGGTAATCGCATGATACCATAGGTAGGTGCACGTTTTCCGTTTGTAGCTCCGTTACCTGTTTGATCCAACTTTCAAGCGAATGCAAGATCGTTTGCTAATTCAGATCAATAGGACATACTGATTGACCTCCAATGCACTTTTGAGAACATGATTCGTTCTCCGGTTTTTACATCCACTCATCTCCCTTCCCCGTCGAAGCACGGATGTGGGGGGTGTCAATAGGGATGAGGTCTCAGTATAGTCGCTATACAGGTACATGCCATATACTTTTGGCTCAAGTGCCCAACCAGGTAAAAAGGAGCTTTAGCGCGCGAGCTTCATGTTAAACTAAGGGCTAGAACGGGGCCAGGGGCACGCTTTTCATCCGTTCGCAAAAATTATGTAAATATATATATATACTGTACTATACTGGAATTTCACCACACAACACTTTGTGGCCAAGAGGAAAAGGGTGTGTGACAACTTGGATTCATGACACTCACTTTGGGAGGACAGTCATGGAAGATGTGACCAAACTCGATGAACACAAGGAATGACCAGGAATCTGCCAGAATGAATCGACGGTCATGTTCAACAAATCACGTAGCGACGGCATGTTCGACGGCACAAGGATTGGGGCCTTCAGTTTCACTTCGCTGGAACTTCACCTGCAGTCTCTCGATGTGAGAAATCTGGTGATCATCGGGCTTCCAACCGATGTTTGCGCCCTGGCTGCAGCTGCAGGCGGCTGCAGGCGGCTGCAGGCGGCTGCAGGCTGCCCTGAAACATTCGATCTTTCACATTGGAATTGGAACCGTTTGGAACCTGGTGCATGGAATTTCAGCGTGCTGAGCATTCGTCGCAACTATGCAGGTGTTCACACAACCATGCGGCAAGCCAATGATCGTGGATATGAATGCATACTCTTATCCGACTGCACCGCTGCTGCTTTTTCAGAGACATATTATTCAGCGGCCTGGCAAAAGCGCCGTTGTTGGTTTTGCTTGGGGGCTGCACTGATTGGAAAGAGCCAGAATGTCTTTGGCGGGAGCAGGTGCTTGGTGCTTTTTCACGTGAGCTAAAAACTTTGGAGCCTTGAGCCTTGAGACGAGCATGCATGTGAAGAGTGAAAGCATGCATGTTGTGCGATTCATCAGGCCTTGAAACAGATCAAAATGCAACATGGAGTGTTTGGCGCCGATCTTAATGCGGTCCAAACAAAAAGCTTCCGCTGGCTTTACTTGAGAGAATGCGCACTTGGTGGAGACGTGCTGCAATTCAAGATCGATGGTTCATTCAATTTGTGACAGCGGCATGTTGTTTTTTGCAGATGTATGCAGATACATTGATTGCACAGTGGCGAGGTGCAGTGGCCGACAGCACGGCTTTGCTGGAGGTACTTGGAGCACCTAGGAAGCATCTCGCAAGCTCCAGTGGATATGCAAGTTAAAGTTAAAGTGCTCAAGAGCAGCTGCGTCTCCTGTGGCTAAGGGTAGGCGGGGAGCAATGACACGCGACTGGCGACAAACAAAAACAACTCCAGCATGTTCAAATGGGCAGCTGAAATACAGGCAATACGGCAGTAGTGGCGTGAGTTTGAAGCCACCTTCTTGTTGTATGGTTCACTCGTTCCATGTTTTGTTGTGGTTGTGCCATGTTGTGCCCTACTTGTAGGTTGTCCCAAGCTTAGTCAGTGACGGTGATAGTGGTAGTGGTCGAAGTAGAAGTTGTAATCGCAGGTGCGGTGGATGTAGTTACTTGTAGGGTCGACAGCAGTAGTTGGAGTTGCCGTCCTCCTCATAAGTAAAGGTCCTAAAAGGCCCTAAAGGGATCTAAAGGGATGAAGTCAAGTCCATGACCTGCGAACATAGTAGAAAGGGGCAACCAATCGGTCCGAGGAATACGGGCTTTCACATGAAGCTGCTCCAGACCGTCCTTCAGCTCCCTTGAATCCAGGCATGGAACAGTCACCCATGTAGTCAGAAGTTTGTAACAAATGATGCTTCCAGTTGCCATATTTGTGGTTTAAAGGATGCTATATAATTGGAATGGTGGTGAAATGGTGGTGATGCTCGCCTTTACAGAAGACATAAATATTTTCATTATATAAGGAGCACCTGCTTTCAGGATAGACAGCATAATTAGGTTTACTAGCTGCGGATGGTCTTGATATCTCTTGGTTGGGGGCTGTTGGCTCCCGGACTTACGCTGTGACAGGTGTGAACGTTGAGCCCGACAGCAAGCGTTTGAGGAGCGCGAAGTGAGAAGAAAAAGGTGTCGCAGAGGGGGCATCGTCAACTCTTGCAAGCCTGTTGAGATCTGTGTCGCGCCCCATAGTTGCAGATACACAGGCATGCAAGTCACGAGATAGAACACCTCACAGTTGGGATGCAGATATTGAGAGGGGCTGCAGACGCTGCTGGAGATGCAATGAATTGCCAAATTGGTGTTGAAACTTGAGTCAGAGGATATTTGGATATATATTATATATATACATATATCACACACACACATATATATATATAATATATATTTTTTTTCTACGCTCCTTTTCTGTTCTCACGAGCTGGCCGTTTTGGCCCTGAAACAGCTAGGTAGCTGTTGCTGTTGTGTGACCTTCTCGCACTTGGACCTCAGTGCTTTGCTGGCTGCGATCTGTTCGCCTTTGACCAATGCATTCGCCTTGCATCGTTGACAAAAGATCTTGCGGCCAGTGCGCCGCATCTGATGCGTCTGGTGTCCGTTCCACTGGCCTTCAGGTGTCCATTCTCCATGCCAACATTTGGTCATGGCTAAGGCCTCCAGCTTTTCCCTTGAGGAATGCTTGAGTTGTCTGCCATGGCACCGTGTACACACCACATAGTTGGTGTGAATGTGGAATGTGTGTTCTCCCATGAAAGGCAGCTGTCCACTGACCATAGTGGCCAGAAACTCTGACTTGGATCCGGCCTCTTTGGTTTCTGTCGGGGCACCACCAATCATCGGGATTGTTAGCGGTGTTGGGCATGCTTCTTCAGCCGCACTCTGGATCTCTGCCACCTTGTGGTGCATAGTCAGCCTCTTTTTGCATTGGCTGCATTGAATGCTGCGCCCTTTGTTCTCCCACTGGTGTCCCTCCGGATTGGTTTGGGGAACCAGACTCAGGAAAAGGGTTTTCTTGTGATCCCGGGCTTTCTGACGTGCCTGCTTGCCACTCTCTCTTGCCGTGTGCAGAAAATGCGTCTTCTCTTCAAGCAAAAACTGGATGCGCTTCACCACCAAAGGAGCTATTCGCCTGTACTTTTTGTCCTGCTCCTGTAGGATCTTCTCTTGCTCGATCGGTTGCATGGAAAGTGCCACTTCATGTGCTGCCTTCTTGGCATCTGCCATTCGGTTTCTCAAAGACCACTCTGTTTTGGGCATGTCCTTGAGCTGGTCAGCCGAGATGGCCAACACTCGAATGCGGGCCCTCTGATCCAGCGAGATGAGGTTTTGCAGGTCGTGGAAAACATCTTTGTGCTTGTATTGTGTCCATGCCTCATGTGCTCTTGTTGAGCTCACATGCACCACCAGAGGCGTTTGCAAATCCACATAATGAGCCACCATTCTGACTCCGTAGTACCATGCACGTTCCCAACTCTGGCGGCCCGGCAGTACAGTGATTACTGCTCCTTGACGGAAAAGTTGACCGCCAAGCTGGACATGGTGCACAATGGCCACAACAAAATGTCGTACTCGAACATCTTTGGAGGTTGTGGAGATGCCTATCGTCACCACCTCTTGTCTCTTGAGCCGTAGCTCATCATGGGTGGACCAAGATCCCCATGCCTGGACCGCACCACCACCTGTCGAAACCTGAAGATCAGGTAGTTGGAGAAGTCCTTGGGACCAGAACTCTAAGTTCACTCCGTGCTCCAACTCGAAAAGATCTTCTGCTGCGAGCTTGGGGAACCTTTTGTTTGTCTCTTTACAAAGCCAAAGGACATGCACGGATGTTGCCTCTTGCCCACAGTGCGGGCAGGTCAAATGTTGTTCCCCATCTGCTACCTTGGTGAAGATAGCTCCCTGATGCCATGTCATGAGCGCAACTGCATTTCTCTGATTGAGCTGCTTGCTTTGTCTGAGCCATGGCAACCAGTCCAGCGGCTGCTGGATCTCATGAAGGAAAGAACGCTGACTGATGGCATGAAGACGGTCGGCAGCTTCAGCTCGTTTCAACTCTGCTTTGAGCACCAACCACGATGAATTCATGTCCAACTTGAAATCCTCCTGTCCATTGTATCCAGGTTTCGTCCAGACCCCCGGATTGTCTGCTGTCCAGCCTTTTTCCTGGAGGTAACATTGCAAAGCCGCAACTGGGCCTTTGGCCACCTGCCAGGGATATTTGGCCTGTTGAAGCCTGGCTGCATGAACTTGCCAAGCCCTCTCCAAATCTTTCCCAAGATGTTCCGGCCAGGCGCCATAGAACTTGTGGAAGGACTTGATCTGGTCGATGAAAGCCCCATAGTCCGGATCTTGGTGCCTCTTGAGCATATCGAAGAGGATGTCTAAATTTCCGGTCCTTTGCAATCCCATTTGCCGGCCCATTGTTGCCCTCAGCCTTTTGCGCACCTGTGGAGCCAGTCCCATGCTCTCATGACCCCAGCTGATTCCAGCCACAATGCTGCCCTTGTAGAGTTTGAGGCGAATGGAACGTAGAGGAATCTTGAGGACCTGCAACTTCTTTGTTTTTCTGCATGCCTTCAAACGTCTTTGTTTCATGGTTTGGATCCTCCTCAATCTCCCTGCCGTGCAGTCAATGCCTAGATCCCTCATCACATCATGGACACCCGGTCCTGCTGGGGGAAGTTGTTGTTGCAAAAGGGTCTTGGCCTTTGCATTGCTGACCACAAATCCAGTCTTCTTGGCCGAAATCACCAAATCATCTTCTTGCAGCAGCCGGGTGATGTGGTTGTAAGCCGCGATGGCAACCCTCACTGCATTTTGCGGGCTCCGGTCTACCACATCGAAGGACAGGTCATCGATCCAAAGATCCGTGTGAAGCTGAGGAAACTTCTTGTGGAACTGCTTTAGTGCAGGCTGCAGGTAAATCTTTGCCGCCAGAGGAGCTTGAGGATCTCCGGCAAGGATTCCATTCTGAGCCCAGATTTGTTTGGATGCCTCTCCTTCTGCTTCCAGTATGCGTCCACCTGCGTAGACTTGTAGGGCCAGGGCTGCATGCACTGGAGGGTAGTCAGAGTCCAACCATCTTGCGCCCAATTTCTCAAGGTTGATGCGGTCATAGAAATTGGACATGTCCATCAATACTGAAACCACCGTCTTTTGCATGGCGTTGTGGTGTTCTGTCATGTACGCTCTCTTTAGGGCAACTTGGAGGCATTCGGTGCCTGGCATGGCTCGCTCCCAGAAATACTCATGTTGGATGTCCAACTGCCATTGCCTGGTGTAGGGGGAGCGTAGTCGGCACCACAACCTGTACATGGTAGCCACCAAGGCTATTGGTCGCTCTATCTCCGCATTCTTTGGGATGAGAGCGATCAATGAAACCGCCCATTGGTTTGGAATTGTAGCTTGAGCTTCAACTTCGTGGAAGAATTCAATCAGGTTCCTCATCGCCTGGAATGGAAGAGCCTTCAGGAAATCAAAGCCAACACCATCCAAACCTGGCGCTTTTTGAGACAACTGCTTGATCGTTTTCCAGACGTGCATGTCTGTCAGTGGCTTTAGGTCATTGGCATGTTGTTGGGCCTTCTGCTTCAATGGTTCCAGTGCTGCTGGCTGATGTGGTTCATCTCGCTGCTTCCAGATTTGTCCCCATTGGTTCAGCCTGCTGGCCATGCGTTCTGTGCGAGGTTGCCCTTGGAAAGGTCTCTGGTACGGCAGCTCATCCTTTTTTAGGGATCTGTACAGTCCCCTGCAGCCTTTTTCAGTAGCCTTGCTCATCCAAGTGCGGTAGATTTCTGTTTCCACTGCAAGGGATTCTGCACTGTGTAGTTCACGTTGTTCTTTGGCAAACTTGAGCAGAACCTGAAGGTGTTCCTCATCATGTGTCGTCCAGAGCATGTTGAACAACATCCTGAAACCTTCCAACGTGACTTTTGCTTCTCCATTCCAGTGTTCTTCCAAATGCCAGCCCAGCTTCTGAAGGTGATGAAGCTTGCCAATGTCCCATTGCGGTCTGTGTAGGTGCTGCTGTAGGCGAACTTCAATCTGCGCCCAAAAAGCCTGCCCCCCTTTTCTCCAGAGCCAAGGTTTGCTTGGATCGTTCAAAGGCTTGGTGACATAGGTGAGGTGGGTGCCCCTGCCCAGTTTGGGATTCTCTAGGTTTTGGAGTACATAGCGCTCGATCTTGCTGTACAGTTGGCCCGCCTTGTTGGTGAGAGGATTGGTGGCCATGGCAAGCCAGTGAACCTCAGCGTTCTCCTCCTTGACCTGTGTCCATTCTCTAGTGATATGCTCAAGCCTGGGTGCCGGATTGTGTCTTTGTATCTGTTGCATGGCAATGTGTTCAACACTCCGATTCAGCTTGCAGTTCATTTGAGCATGGGGTCGGAAAGGGACAATCCAGTTTGCTTCAATGCTCAACTCCGCTGCAAGGTAGTCAGTTGCCAGCATCCAGTCAAGCTCCCGGCCTGTACTGCATGTGTCCTCTCCTGTGGCCACCACCTGCACCTTCATGATGGAGCTCATAGTGGTTGTCATGAACTCTTCCGGCGTGACATTGAAGTCCCCTGCTATGATGACCGGCTTGTGGATGCCAGTGACAAAGGTCAACAAAGCAGACCATAGCAACGAGTTTGTTGTGCCTTGTATGCCTTCTCCACATTTGAAGTAAACAACCACAATGACCAGGTCCAAATTTTGAAAACTCCAATGAACTGCATACCATCCACAGCCGTCAATCACCTGTTTTTGAACAAAGTGGAAATGTTGATCCAGCGGATACAGCACAAGAAAGCCCCCGTTGGTGCCTCCTTTTGGGCTGCTCGCAGCTGGGTGGCCCAGAACTCCCAGGCCTCTTGTAGCAAACCATTGATGAACTTTCTGAAAATCTTCTTGAGCCAGATGCGTTTCCACCACAAAGATGGGTGTCCTCGGGCGGCATAGCAACCATTGTCTGACTTCTGGTCCAAGACTCGTCACATTGGCAAATGTGAACGGGATGACTGCTTGGCAGTGTCGCTTGGCGGGTCTCTCCTCTGACTGTTCTGCTGTGTGAGTTGGGAAATCACAGGGAATGTCATCCGGCAGCAAACTTTTGGACGGGATGGCCCAAACCTGAACAATCTGCATCTTGAGAGCGTCATGCAGTTTGGGAATCGGTCGTGGAAATGAACCATCATCTACAATCCAGTATAGGCCCCTGTACACATACACTGCAAAGTAGTGGCCGCTCTTGTGAGCATCACCAGAATGACAAAGAAGGCCTATCAGAGAATATTGCTCTGTGCCAGTGGTGTTTCCGTCTTTGGTGATGGGCAGGTTGAAAATGCTGGGTACCTGCAGGATTTGGTGATGTTTCGTCCACTCACCTTTATCCATCCGGTACCTGCCAATCTGTGCGACCCATAAGCCTTCACCTTCAAAGACTTGGCCGTCAGCTTGATTTGCCCAAACATTCAGCAACTGTTCAAACTCTTGCGGTTCATGAGTTTCCGGACAGACCAAATGGATGGGAAAAGCCTCTCTCCTGTGCACTTGTTGTCTGTGATCCACCTGATAGTAGTGGTTGATCGTCTTGTTCGTGTTTGCCAGGGCATTGAGCTCCAGCAAAAACTGAGATGCATCATCTTGGACATTGTCATCAAAACGCTCCCATAGAGGTTGTAAGGTTTTGAGGTGAGTGATCTGCACCACCTCATCATCTGTCATAGTGGTCATAACAGCATCCGTGGTTTTGCGCCAAAGCGCTGGTCCCCCCAGGAAGCTGCCCGCCCATGTCCACAGGCGGTACGGTGAGTTTGCATAGCACCGGTTGCGCGGGTTGCCCAGCCGGTATTGGAGATTCTGCACCACATAGTCCAAAGGAGCCTGAACTGTGTGCTGCTCTTCAATCTCTTGCCCCATAGAAAATGAGCCAATGTCTACATCCATGGCCGCTGCCATGACGCTCCCGGCTCCCCCACAAAAAGGCGGAAAGGTTGAGGTGTCTTGTGTCTCTTGGACTTCATCACGAAGTGCAAGTGTCCCCTGGTTCAGGAATGAGCATGTCTCCCCTGCCCGTTCCTGTGAGCCAAAAGTTGCATTCATTGGCCTGCTTGCGTGAGCTTTCCCCAGCGTGCACAAACAGTCCGTAAATGCTGCCCCTCTGTCTGGTTGTTTGCAGGTGCTGTTACCCGCACTTCCTTCTTTTCACTGCATTCTCGCTGAGCTTCGAAGCAAAGGTTTGTACTTGCTCTGCAGTGGCATGAAGACCTACGTTGGACATGATGATCATGAGCTTTTCTGCCGTGATCTCGTCCGGATCTACATTTGCCTCGTCAGCGGCCTGTTTGTCTTGTTCAAGCTGCTTGTTGTACTGGGTGGTGTTGTCCTGCAGCTCTTTCTGAGCCCCTTCGATCTTCGTCTGAAGCTCTTTGAGCTCTTGCAACAGGGCGGAATACTGTTGTTTGACTCCATCTGCCTTGGCCTGTAGTGAAGCCTTCTTCTCCGTGAGCTGCTTCAAGGTGCCCACAGACTGCTTCAACTTGGTGGCAATGGTCGGCTCCTGCTTGGTCGGCTCCACAATCTTTTCAACTGCATCTTTGAGGTCTGATGGCAGACTTGATAGATGCTCCTTCAACAAAGTTGGAAGATCAGGTGGAGGAGGAGGTTCTGTCGCCTGAATTCCCATGGCTTCACATTGGAGCCTGAGGGCATCCGGGAGATTGCCCCAATGTTCTTGCACAGCTTTCTGCAATGCACTTTGTTTCACTTTCTTGTTCTTCTTTTTGGGCGCTCCTCCAGCCAGGCCTAGTGGTGCATCAAGGAGTGCATCTTTGTAAGACTTGGCCGGCCACCTTGCACCTTGCTGAGCAAAGTTCCATGAAGCCCATTGCACCTGCCGCTGCTTTTGGCGTCGAAGATCTGGAACATGTCGTTGCCAGGCTGAACCACATATATTGCAGGTCAGCTGAGGTTGGCTTTGCAATCGTTCTTGCCATATCCAACTGCCCTTGCATGTGTGGCAGACGAGGTAGCCTTTCTTCATGTTCTTCAGCTTCTGGTGCCAGTAGGGCAAACAGACGAAATAGGCGAACTTGCCACCTTCGACCTTTAGAGCGGTGATCTTCTGCTCGCGTAGGGCCAAACGAGTTGGCTGCGCGTCCACTCTTGGGCCGAAATCTTGAGCCAATATATATAATATATATATATGTGATATATATATATATATGCATATTTGTGTGTTATGCTAGATGTCGCAGCGAAGTGCCAGGTCATCAATCGAATTGCTCAACAGCATGATGGACCTTCGCTCAAAGGGAAGGGTGCCAACGGGTTTGGTTCAAAGCAACCAGCGGGTTGGTAGTTTTGGCCTTACCGATGTTTGCAAAAACAGCAGCTTTGGCTGCTTGCATAGTGGGCAGTCGGCGCTGTGGCACAAGTGCATATAGAATAGTCAGCTGTATTGAGAATTCTTTTGGTGTTGAAGTGTGTGTGCCACAGGCTTGCCTTGGATGCTGGATGCCAAACCATGACATTGAGGGCGCGCATTGGATTCATTTTCCATTTTTGAAAGGTTGCACTAGAACCGGTGATCAAATGTAGCACCAGCAGCATGTGCATGCCATGATGGTGTATATATATAATTATATATATATACAAAAAGCTGTATGTTTCACTGCAGCCGTTTAGCTTACATTTCTTCTTATTTTGCTTGCTTTGACAGACTCAAGAGTTTGAGTGAAAAGTGTGCCTAAGCTTTGAACATATCCTTAGAGTCACTACGTTTGTGAGCTTAAATTTTCCGTTCATGGTAGCGGAGCTGTGGTTCTAAGGCCCAGCTACCGTTTGCGGATCGAAGGCTGCCGAACTGCATCAGTTCTGGCACCGGAGATCCATGATTGCAAACATCACTTGCAGGAAAGCCGGGTTGCTAGCCAGGACCACTAGCAAGTCAACATGGTGCAACCGCCAACACAAGGAGCACAGGCACAGCCATTGTGCAGCAATTCACACAGATGATGCAAGCACTAGCGCGAGGGCAGAATCAATTGGAACAAGCAATAGCAGAAGCGTACACTGTCAGCAAACGGCCATCACACGGAACATCGTAACCAGTGTGGAAGTGCGAGACAGATCAGAACTGAAAGGCATCCCGTTCAGTGGACAAAAAGGTGCCTGGGACTCATGATGCTTCAAGATCAAGACTTGGATCGAACCAAGTCACAAGAATGCCCGAAGGCATCAGTTGCCAAGCGAACAGTTGGGGTGGTGGCTGGGGCTGCGGTCCGGGCCATGCCTCTTTGGCCGGTCTGGCAATCTCGCCCCGGGGTTGCAGCTGCTGGTCATGAATCAAGCCATCAAGGATTCTACGCAGTCCAATCGTGAGCTGTATTAGAAGAAGTCAGAGATGACCCAGAAGGCCATTGATGAGGCCCAACCAGGGCAAAGCCGCAAACCAAGCGGTCCTCGATCGACAAGGAGAAATTGAGCAGTTCCAAGAGCAATATGCCAAGAAGGAGCAGGAGTCCAAGACTGCTGAAGAGGCCAACCTCCAGCCGCGCCGCTACGGTGCCGGCGGAGTCACCAAGGCACTCATCGGATTTGGCATCCGGTATGGATCCACGCCTGGCAGAAGAATGAGAAAAGTCGCCAAGGTGCCGAGCAAGATCGGGTTGCGAGCGCCCAAGGTCCCAAGGTCGCGTTGAATCTTGGCGAGATTATGAGGCCAATTACCCTGGGCCGGACAAGAGCGCAGAGGCATCGTGGACGAAAAGGCTGGGAAGCCAGAGAAGATTGAGAGGCCCAAAGAGGAAGAACCCAAGCTGGAAGATCTCTCCACAAAGGAACTGGCGGAGTTGAAGCGGGAGACCCAAGAGTGGGCTATCCATCCAGCCCGCAGCGTCATTGAGAAAGAAAGCCCTGAAGAGTTTGCAGAGGTGCAACGTCGTGTCCTTCCACCTCATCAAGGTGAAGGCTCAACCAGTGCACCATCGTTCACTACGCCAACCCTGAGACCATTGATCCAATGGATGTCCAAGAACTTGAGGGACTTGATGGCGAAGAGCTTGAAGAAGCTGATTGAATATAAAATTGAATGGCGGTGGCCATCAACTGCTGTCCTGCGAAAGTGCTCAATCAGTGGACCAAAGAGGCTGGCGCACTCGACAGAAGAAGATCAAAGCGGCCAAGCGACGAAAACGGAGTCCCATACTTCGAAAGATGCTCCACAGCATGCAAGCTGACGCAGACATGCCCTTGGGCTGAAGGAGGTCACCAAGCATTTCAATATGCGAGACCCCAATTGGGAGCTACAAGCAAGGGTCACCTTTCTACACGACGACCCATATGCAGAAGATGGTTTCCGAGCAAGACGAGGAAGATGAAGTGGGCCCAAAGACGCCAAAGCGGAGGCGCATCGCCAAGACGCCCGAGGCTCCTGAGAAGGGAAAGACCAAGGAGGAGTACTTCAAGGCCACTTGGAACGATTCCGCCAGCCAGAGATCAAGCCGAAGGACTCGAGCGAGGCCCCACGGCAGACGATCAGGCTGAAGTCCGGTCTTGTTCTCCGGGCAAGAAAGAGCCGAACTACTTCGGTTGCGGCTGCCTCCGAGAACGGCTGCGAGAAGGGCAAGAAGAAGGTGCAGCTGACTCGAGCTGCCAGCGCTGCAACCAAGGATGCTGTCCGTGAAGCCAAGCGCAAGAGGATGGGTGTTCCTATATATATATATATACCAGGCTGGGGGTCTAGCAAGACATATCATAGACATAAAACGGTGTGCATTGACCTCGGCGCAAGGAGTCTGGCTATAAAATGAGGAGGAGTGACCCCACAGAGGATTGCGTAAGTCTCCAACACACATGAGTAGCGCTATAAAATGGCAAGGCGTCCCTGCGTGGAAAGAGCATAGGACATCAAGAAGGAGTTCCAGAAATTCCAAACCATCTCAATGCCGTGTTCTTCCGTTCAAACGAAATGCAAGATGGCAAGGCACCGTGCTCGAGACGTCGTGGAAGAGAATGGAAAGTTGCCATTGGGAAGCAGCCGGATACCTCAAAATAAAGAGGTCACAAGTTTGAAGCCCAATGGACAAAAGGCATTTTTCTAGGAGTCAAAGACAAAGCAACTGAGAAGATAGTAGGAACACCCACACGAGTGTACACGGTCAGTCCATCCGACGAGAGACCGGTAGGAGACCGAACTCCTCAAGTCAATTTAGGCGTTGCTTGGGGTCCACAGGCTGTGAGGAGCCAGCCGCAATAGTCCCAAGAGATCCTGTCATTGCAAGTCCAAGTGGGGAGGAAAAGAAAATGGAAGAGACTTTACATCACATCACCAAGAAAGATCTGGAGAAGTTTGGGTATGCGTCAGGTTGCCCAGCTTGTAACGCCACACAGATTGGCAAAGAACTTCAGGCATCCAGCACGCCAACAGGTGTCGAGATAGGCGTGCTCATGGCCAACCAATGCTGTCTTAGGCCAAGGAGCTGTCTCCCTTAGCAGTGGCGAATCTGAATATTAAAATGAATTTGTTTCTGGAGCATGTCCGACGCTTGGAGTCGCACCAACTGCCAAAGATTGGGGATTGTTTCTCAGCAAAGAGGTGACAATGGACGTTTCTGCTGGCATCGCCATGGGAAACCGTCGAGGCTTGGGACGAGCCAAACACGCTGACGCTCAGTACAAGAGTGTACAGCTCGAGCCAGAGTAGGCACTTCTTCGAGACTAAGATGTACTGAAGGGCTACTAGCTAGCTAGTTACTGTAATTCGCTTACGCGCTAATCCTGAGTTTAGCCCGGGAGGCGTAATCAGATGTAGCGCCAGACCAGTAGCATGTACATGCCACGATTGCATATAGTTGTATGTTCCACTGCAGCCGATTAGCTTACATTTCTGCATTTCTGCTCTTTTTGATTTTTAATCACTTTGACGATTCAAGAGTTTGAGTGAAAAGCGTGCCTAAACTTTGAACATACCCTTTAGGTTCTGTCATAGAGTCACTATGTCTGTGAGCTTAACATCTCCATTCAATTCAACTGATAGATAAGGCCGTCGTACTACAATGTAGTTTTTGAAAATGATATGGCTTTTTAAAGTGTAATACAATTATATAGTATTTTCTAAATATTGGAAAGCATCTAGAAAGGCCTGATGTGTGATATATTGATATTAATAACTATATATATATATTACGTCATTAAATTCTTTTGTATAAAGCGGTGATTTTTTTACAAATTGGGACCGGCCCGTCGTATATCTTATTTTATATTAGATTTGAATTATTATTTATATTGAAAATTTAAAAATATCAAGAATTTGTGACAATATTTTTAAGATCTATAAAGATTTGAATAATATTTGAAATTATAGAATTTGGATTTTTTTTTTCAATAAAAATACGAAATTGTGTTTATATTTTATGTTGGTTTGGTGTTATAATTATTTGCGGTTTTTATTTACGATTATATATATATATATTAAATTAGATTAATTATATATTTTGTTTTATTTATATTATTTGGTATGATGTATTGTTTTTGGATAAAAAAGGATTGGATATAATGAGGTATTATTTTGATTTGTTTTATATTATAACGGAATATTGTTTATTAAAATTTATTTAAATTTGTGGAGTGGGAAATGAAAATATATTAGTTTTGTTGGCTTTTCGTTTTTAAGACGAATAAAATAATATTTAGAAGATGTATGGATTATATATTTTTAAATATTTTATTTTAAAATATATATATATAAATATATTATTAAATTGAATATATAAATTAATTTAAAAATTAATTGTAATATAAATGTAAATTTAATATTATTAAACTATATTAAATTTACATTTACTTATTTTTAATATAGTAAAAATAGATTAAATAAAATATATAAATATAAAAATTATATATATAAATATAAAAAATTATTTTTAAAAGATTAAAAAAAAAAAATATTTTTTATATTATTTTAGATGTTATTATATAATTTTTGTTAAATTTTTTGGATTAATAAAAATATTTTGAGAATTATATTTTAATATTTATTTATATGTTTATATTAATATATTTCCGAATTTTGTAGTTTTATGTTTAATATTTTATATCTTAAATATAAATATAATAAAAATTGGGAATTTTAAGAATATATTTTAAATATATTTTATGGATTTATTACGTATTTTTAAAAAATATTTTTGTATTTTTAGAAATATATTTAATATATAGAAAATTTTAATAAAATTTGAAATATTTTTATAGAATTTTTTAAACGTATTAATTGGATATATTTATCGAATATTCTTTTGTCAAAAAACCCACAAATATAAAAAAATTAAAAAAAAAAAAAAAAAAGAAAAACGAATAATAAAAATAAATAAACGTATATACGAATAAATATTAATAAATGCACAAATATATTTATTATATATTTAAGTTTTTTATATATATTTTAATATATTTAATAATATATTTTGCATTATATAATATATATAGATTAAATTAAATATGTTCAATTTAAAAAATTAAATAAAAATATTTTAAAATAATAAAACCTAGTTTATATTAAATTTTTCATAAATTATAAATAATTAATTTTATAAATAATATTTATAATTAAATTTTTATATCTTTAATTTTTAATAAAAATCATTCAACATGACATATTTATAAATTATTAGTAATAAATATATTCATTATAATATCAAAAATAATAAAATATATAATACAATATGTTTCTATTAATATATATTAAAATTAAATAATTTATTTTAATTCTATATTAATATATGTTTTTATATGTTTTAATTATTTAAATAAATAACAATAATAAATTATTATTTCATTAAATTTTATATGCATATAAAATATAATATATCATATATATATTCAAAAAATATATAAATATTATATATATTTTAAAAAATATATGTATATAGATAATTTTTAAATCATATATATAATATATAATATCTATATTTTAGAAATATTAAAATATATATTTCGTAATTTTTTATCGTATATTATTTTCTTCATTTTCTTTGTTTCTTTTTTTTGGTACCCTAAAAAAATCGTTTCTTAGATTTCGATAATCAAAGTATTTGAAGGAGAAAGGATGAATGAAAAGTAGGGAATTATAAGTATCCGGCACTTTCCAGATTACCGTTATGTTTGGCCAATTGGAAATCTCCAAAAGCCGAAAAAAAAACCCTTTCGAACACAATCTGTCCAGGTTTTTGGCAATTTTTCGACCATTTTTGAAGCCTAAACACTTCAAAAACCATCGGCTTTTACGCGTTTCTCTGCCGAGCCGCCACAAAAAATATGTAAATAGCGTAATTTGAGGCCACTCTTGAAGACTGGAGGAGCTGAAAACACTGGTATTTACGGTGTTTTGTGGCCACTTTGAAGCGTACATAGGCCAAAACCATCGCAATTTACGGGGTTTTGTGCCGGGAAGGTGCACAAACCCGTGTAAATACCGTCGTTTTGTGCCATGTAGAAGCTTCTTACCAGGACCCATTGAAATGAATGCGTCCCCGATCAAAAAGCAACCGAGTTCACAAGTCTTTCGTTGAGCTGGGCCGCGCTGTTTGACAGGAAGAACTCAATTTAGGTAATGCTCGGTTTTTCTTAGGGCGCCGGACACGCTTCTGCAAGCAGGAGCTGCTTTAGGTGATCCTTCGCAAAGCTGAGCAGAGGAGCCCCACGTCCAACCCGTCCAATTAAACATCCCACAGCTCAATGGGTGAACCAACAATGGGGCAGAAGTCAACATGTTCTGCTTGTCTGTGGGATGCACTTGTGCAGTGATTGTCTCCAATGTCAAACTTTTCTATTCTCATCTATTCTCGCACGTTTGAAAGCTTGGAAACAATGACTCTACATTTGCAACATTTATGTGAGTGTCGCTGAGACACCAGCACCTCGCATCTATGTGCTGTACTCTTTGAGCAAGGCATGCGGGTGAGAACAAGATTAAGCGCTGGGCTCCCGCTGGAGCCATCTGTACATAGGCGTGGCTCAACAGAATCTGAGCATATCTGAACTTCTGAACTATTCTAGCTTCGTCGTCGAACAGACCAAAGGAGAAGTACTGTGATCAATGAGGCTTGGCCAATGGCCAGAAAGGCCCAATACTTCGGCCGGACTCCAAGTGGTGACACACTACGCTCAAGCTGCTTCTCTGCTCCATGCAGAACATGAGCAGCAAAATCTTCACCCTTCGGACGCTGCATCAAGCTGAGCACTGCCTCCCTTGGTCCAGCAGCACCATCAATGACGGAGGCTACAGCATCGATGATGGGCACGGGGACTTGGTGACGCTGGGCCAATCTCAAGGCTGCAGGGGCTGTGGCCACACCCTCAGCCACACCGGCCAAGGATTGCTGCCGGGATTGGAGCACCGAGGCCAGCGACTCGCCCTGGCCAATGCGTGCACCCACTGCCTTGTTGCGGGAGGCACCCCCCAGGCACGTGAGCATCAGATCTCCAATGCCAGCAAGGCCCACCATGGTGTGGGGCTTTGCTCCCATGGCCAGTGCCAACATGTTCATCTCAACACAAGCACGGGTCACCAGGAAAGCCGCTGTGTTGACACCCAGGCCCATACCTTCTAGAGTTCCTGCTGCAAGTGCGTAGACATTCTTCAAAGCTCCACCCACCTCAACTCCAGTGACATCTGTAGTAGTGTAAGTTTTGAAGACGGTGCAGTGAAAGAGGTCAGAGCAACTCTCAGCTACTGCAGGTTCTTCTGCTGCAACTACGGCAGCACTTGGAATTTCGTCCATCAACTCTTTGGCAAAGGTAGGGCCACTCAAAAAAGCCATGACTTGTGGACGCCCCAAGACTCGGGGAACCAGCTCAGCCATGGTCTCCAGCGTTTCTGAGTGGATGCCTTTGGAGCTTGATATCAGGGGCACATCTGCAGGGATCAAATCTTTCAGTGGCTTCAAAAAACCTTCGGAGGCCTGAACTGGCACACTGTGGACGATGAAGGCTACTCCTTTCAAGGCCTCTTCTGGGCATGTTGTTGCAGAAAGCAGGGGTGGAAGCTTGCACTCAGATAAATGGCTAGGATTCCTGTGTTGAGTGTTGATGCTGTTTGCAACCTCTTCACGTCTGCAAAGAATGGTCACTGTGAAACCATTGCGCGCAATAACGCTTCCCAGGGCAGTCCCAAAAGTTCCAGAACCAAAGACACACACTTTGACGCTGGCGCGCGTGGACGGCATGGCCGCGTTGAGTTGCACACTGAGGCTCTCGCACCTCTCTCAGTCGGCGAGTGAATGCTGAAAGAGGCTTGAATCCCAGATCGTTATACACAGGATGGCTGCATGACAACCACATTCTGCCAATCATTTATGTTTCCAAGACTATTAGATTCCAGCAGCGGCATTAGATCTTTGGTGGCACACTGACCCCTGAACTGAACCTTGCAAAGCCCACACCCCTGAGAACTCACATGAACTCTCTATTCATGGGCACCTTGTGACTGCAACTCGCCACTGCAGCGCACAAGGCGAAGGGCACATGGGTCTCAAGAACGAGGTTGTATCGATGTGGGCACAAAGAAATCAACCCAGCAAGAAGTGTTTCTGAACATTTCACACTCTCTATATATACTATACACCTCGAGACCTGATGTCCTTTCCCTCAACCAACTGTGAATTTGCAGCACACAACTTGAAAAGAAAGACTGAGGCGGCCAAGAATCCTCAAAGGATTTGGGATTTGCACTTTTTGTTGTTGCTAGCCATTCGGTCAGTTTGTTACACGTAGGCAGTCAAGATGTGCACGAGCTGGGTCAGCCATTCTATGTCCAGTTGGTTCAGCAACGTTAGTCCAAATGACTTATTTGAGCCCGCCTCTCGCCGAAGCAACTCCATTTTATGAGCTCCTGCAAGCGGAAAACGTTAGCGAAAACTGATGACCTTGATGCAACGGCTAAATTCGCAAAAGGATGATGCTTGGTACAGCAGCTGCTGCAATGCAAGCATTGGAAGACAGAAAATGATGGACAAAAAAACTTGTGGCCAGAGGGGGTGAACGAAAGCTAGCCGGGCCTCCTCGTCCAAACAAGTCGGGGGCGGGCTGCACAGTCACTCTCATTGGGTAACTGCCGGTCCACTTGCAAGTCCCGTGGGAAACTCTAGAGAAGCAGTGTTAGTATGTGCTTTGTGGTGCGTCGAGTCTCATTCAGTAAGCAACTGCCACCTGACAGGAGCAGGTTTTGTTTGGTGCCCCCTTTCCATCACTTCTTTGGCTTGGTTTTTCCAGCGGTTGCTGTGCCGCAGCAGCAGCAGACCACCCAGCGGCAGCAGCAGCAGCAGCAGCATACCAACCAGCGCCGCAGCAGCAGCAGCAGCAGCAGCAGCAGACCACCCAGCGCCGCAGCAGCAGCAGCAGACCACCCAGCGCCAGCAGCAGCAGCAGCAGCAGATCACGCAGCGCCAGCACCAGCAGCGGCAGCCCACCCAGCGCAGCAGCAGCAGCAGCACCAGCAGACCTCCCAGTAGCAGCAGCAGCAGACCCCCCAGCAGCAGCAGCAGCACAAGACTCAAATGACACCGCCTGACTCCGCGCCGCAACCAGTCGCGTACGCGGGGTAGGGCTATGATGCAAGAAATGCCGTCTGCACATAGCACCCAAAAAGGTATTACTGTCCAATGTAGCTCCTGCTGCTGCTGGGTGGTCTGCCTTGGCTGCGTCTCCTGCTGCTGCTGCGGCCGCTGCTGCTGTTGTGTTTGCTGCTGCTGCTGCTGCTGCTGCCGCTGCTGCGCTGGGCGCTGCTGCGCTGGGTGCTCTGCTAGCGCCGGGTCGTCTGCTGCTGCTGCTGCTGGCGCTGGGTGGTCTGCTGCTGCTGCTGCTGCTCTGGGTCTGCTGCTTCTGCTGCTGCTGCTCCTTTGTGGTTTGCTGCAGCTGCTTGGCGGTAGACTGCAGATGGTGTGCTGCAGCTGCTTGGTGGTCCCGCTCACCGCGCGCAGGGGGGAGTCGAACCGCGGGGGGTTTAATCAATTATTTGAGGTTTCTGGGGCGCGTCCACCCCGTCACTTAACTTGCTAAAGCAAGAGCAACTCCAGCTAGCTAAGGCTAGCTTTCGTGATTAGCTTCAAACAATCTTTAAAACACATTGAAAATTCGAGAAAACACCCCTGCCCTACCAGGACGACGGACCCCGCGGGGTCTTTACCACGGCGACACCGCCGTAACTTCTCAGTTCTTGAGCCTTGCAGGTTGAAGCACCAAGTAGTAAAACAAAATGGGTTGATATGGAAGTTAAGTGAAAGAACTAAGCACATCGAAAAATGAAACATTGAGGCATTATATTATTTTAAAAGACAACCTCGGTCTAAGAGAGAAAAGTGAACCCCAAGGCCTGCATTTTCAGGCTCAACCACTGAAAGCCGGTCTAAATACCGTTAAGGACCTTATTCCACTGAGCCACAAGGCTATGCGGTGAGAATCGGCACCATTCTGAAAAGGTATGTTTGGGCATGTTTGGGCCACGCGTATTTCAACACCCCTGCGATCGCAGCAGGGCGCGAATGGAGCAGGACAACGAGGACATAGCTGTGACGCTAGCGAAAAAATCTTCGCGGCTCAACCGCGAAAACGAATCAAAATGCTGCTCTATACACAATCTACGCAAGCCATGCTAGCGCTGGCGGAAACTTGGCAATGGGCACGTCCCTGATGTCAAAGGTGCAATATGGTGCAATTGCGTTTACTCCAGCTCCGACAGGCGATGCTTCCGCTTCCGGTTCCAGGAATGGGGCAACCTGAGTGACAGACAGGTGCGGCCTTCGGTGGCACTGCAAAATGAGGGGGCCTTTGTGCTCCTTTGGCCTTAGCCGCACCATACTTCCATGATCCACTTCCATGCTTCATCTGGCTTATCTGATGAGGACCTCACAAGCTCTCTAACTGACAAACTGGATAGTACCTCATCATCCTTTTTGGACTTCAACCCTTTGAGCAACTCAGGCAAACTGCCAACGATTGCACCAGCATCACCTGAAGCAGTACCCAAGGCAATTGGGACATGTTGGGATTACTTTGCCATCATCTGCTCCATCACCTGCACTCGAAACCTTTTCATCTAGATGTTCACGGGCATCAACGAACAGTTCCTTCTCTTTGTCCCAGCCGGTGTCACCACCTGCAGGAGTTCCAAAACCAGGCGAAATTCGCACGGTGAAGATTCCATCTAACTTCTCAGCGAACTTTGCACCAAGTCGCGCCTTCCAGCCGATGCTTGCTTCACTGGCTTTGGGCTTGACCTCGCGGCCAGCGTTCTCTGGCTGCGCGGGCACAGTTGGCACTGGCTGCTGCTGCGCCGGCTCCGTTTCTCAATGGCAGGTTGGCTCTATTGCGAGCTGGCACTGACTACATAAGGTGCCGATGGTGGTCTGCATGATCTCCTGACGCCGCTGTTCTGCTTCACGGAGACAGCATCTTCGTTGCCTGATGCAATGTGCTGAAGGTTGTTCTGGATGAACTGAAATTACGCTGCACACCCTCTGATCCCATAACAACGTCCTCGGGCACGAGGTCGCCGCCGGCGGCCGGTTGTTGAGCGCCGGTGTAGCCATGGCAAAGGCTACGGCTGATAACCTGCATTTCAGGTTCAGCCACTGAAAACTAGTCAAAATACCGTTAAGCTATGCAGCTATGCGGACCTTGTTCCTCTGTGCCGCAATGCTATGTGGTGAGAATCGGCACCGCTCTGAAAAGGTGCGTTTGGGTAGGCGTATGTCAACACTACTATATATATAGATATACATAGATAGATAGATAGATAGATAGACAGATAGAGGGGCCCAAGTCCACCGTGCTCTACTGTAATATCTGTAATACTATCTCAAAGTTGCTATGGTTTCTCAACGCACATTTCCACCCAATCTTCTCTCCTGCGTGCACACTCACAGGGCCCCGATTTGTTTTGCTTGTCGGCCAGGGACAGCAAATGCACCTCAACTGTGGTCACAACATGTCACAACACCAAACAAGCCCTAGCTGCTCACCATGAGCATGAAGCTGGTTTGAAGCTCTTGCGCCGACTGAAGAGTTTGCATGTCTGTTTTCTTTGTTGGATGGCGGATATCCAGACCGCTTCCTGGTCTGCATTTCCTCTTTACTTCCAGTTCCGGGTCAAGCGCCATTTAGCGCCACCGGTCAGGGCCACAACTCGGCTAGTGCTACACAAAAAAGGTTGAGAGAATGGGCAGCAATTCGCTATGACCTGCTGCCCTTGCCAAGTCTTCTGGTGTATCTCCGCGATCATTGGCAATATGTTCGGCATCGTTATCCAGG
Source organism: Durusdinium trenchii (assembly GCA_963970005.1). Classification (NCBI taxonomy): domain Eukaryota; class Dinophyceae; order Suessiales; family Symbiodiniaceae; genus Durusdinium; species Durusdinium trenchii. The sequence continues at coordinate 103,215 of CAXAMN010022195.1, read as the reverse complement.
AGGAGCGTCACCAGCGCCTTATCTCCCATCACTGCTGCAAGCGACAGAGGCGTAGCCCCGGGAAGAGCAGCCATTTGACGCTGGTACACACCACACCCTTCGAGACCCCAAAGCTTAGCAGCAAACCGCGCCTTCAAACAATCCCAGTATAAGAGTCCATGTGGTTTGGCCTGAGCATTGACATCACCACTGTAGGACAAGAGCAGTTGCATGATGTCGCATGCATGTGGATTGCCACGACCAAAACAGGGTGCACTGTACATTGGACCGAAACCATATGGGCCGAGACTGCTTGGGTCACACCTGGCCTCCAAAAAAGCCTGCACGGTTTCGACAGAGGCAATTCCTGCAACACCTGTCAATGGTGGCGACGTCTCAAAGTCGGCACGCTGTTCCAGCAACACCTTCACATGCCCAGGATGAGTTGCCAACCATGATGCATTCACAATTGAGCCTGTATCAGAAACACAGGCCACATTGGGGTCTGCATGACACCTCATAAGGGCAGACAGCATCTTGGGATCTTGGCCACTATAGGCGGCAACCATAAGCAGCGTGTTTGAATCATAGAAGCCCAAGTGTCCGAGACCACTGACACGAGCATTCACGTCTGCAGCATGTTCCACCAAGGTGTGCAACATGTCCACATCACCTGCAAACATTGCACACAACATGCCAGTCATACCACTTTCATGCTTCACTGCCGCGTCAACAGTAGGGAAATCGAAGTGCCGCAAGAAACCCTGCAGATCCCAAGCTTCCTTCGCTTGCTTTAGCAACTTGGGCTGCTGAGCTAGGTGGAAGCGATAGTCCACCAAAGGTCCCCACTTCGAAAGGTGCTCAATCTTACTATTCACTGCTGCCTCTCCAAGTTTCACCACCACGGCACGATCTTCTTCCACAGTGAACAAGCCGTCTGAAATCAGGCTTCTTTGCCAATCCAAAGGCAAAATGTAGAGCGCCTCTCGGGCTGAGAAGATCACAATCACACTGGTGTCCTCTCGATTGGAGAGCAAGCGGCACCAAAGCTCTGCCCTACACCAGCCCCTCGAAAGCCACGTGCTGTAGTTGCATTGAACACCAGTAGCACTGTGAGTTAAGTCCGGCACGAGTGCCAGGAACATATCACAGGCTTCTACATAGGCTGGAATGCTCTGCACAGCTTGAGCGGTGTTTGACATTGACGCATCATCCTTGACACTATCGCTTCTTTCAGTAATCTGTGGGATTGCAAACCAATCCAAGAAAAGATATCCATCAGCTACCCGCTGAGTCGAAGTGGACACGTTGGGATCGCCAAAAGTGCGCATGAGATCCACCTCCACCTTCATGGATCCATCAATAAATGCCTGCAGCGCATGCCGCAGCACTGTCACCTGCTGCCCAAAGGGGTCTGGAGATTTGGCACCCAGCCACTGATGCGAGATGAACATCGCAAACATTCCTGGTTGCCATTTGTGAAGCAAACCTTTTTGCTGCAAGACATGATGTGGTTCAGGTGGACCCTCCATCTCCAGAAAGTCTGAAACCTTGACGACATACATCGGAAATGAACACTCGTGCACACCTCTATTGCATATCACCATCTCCGTGTCTTTGGCGCTCGTGTTTCCCATGGCACGAAGCAGGACGCTGCTTAGCTGCTAAATCTGTGAAACTCTATCGGTGTCCCATCTTTGCATTGTTGCTCCAAAGAAATTTCAGCACTAAGCGGTTGAATTCCGGGCGCCAAGCTGTCTTGGGGTAAGATGGGGTAAGTACAGTATATAAATTTGATGTAGGACAATGCGGCACATGCCAGCACATGACCTTGACCGCAGGAACACCTTGACTCTTTCTGACTTGTGACAGCACGTGCCTCCTGGTTACAGCGAAAAGGAGTGAGCGGAGAATGATGTCACCAAGTTGTTCAATGTCCGTTCAAGTTTGGTGTTCTGGCGGCCAGCTGGCTTTACACATTGTTGCCCGCCTCTCGCCGAACTAACTCAATTCTATGAGAGCTCCTGCAAGCGGACAACTCTAACAAAAGCTGATGACCTTGATGAAACGGCTGAATTGGCAAGAAGGATGATGTTTTGTACAGTAGCTGCTACGATGCAGCGATTGGAAGACAGAAATTGATGGACAAAAAACATTGGTTTTAAACAAATCTTTAAAACCACATTGAAAATTCGAGAACGCACCAGAGCCCTACCAGGACAACGGGCCCCACGGGCTTAACCACGCCTACACTGCTTCCGAGGCCTTGGGCCGTGCAAGGTTGAAGCATCAAGTTGTAACACAGAAAGAGACATGGAAAATAGATCAACAAAATAGAACATATCGAAAATAATGAGCATGAGCGGTCTGAGTAAAGTGGACCCGAGCCCACCTTCTACATATAAATATAGGCAGACGGGTTTATTTAAGACTGTGCGTGTTTTAACCTCGCGTGTACTTTCATACTTCATTTGCGCGTATTTGGGATAGTTACTGTTTCTTTTCGGAATTTGTCGCGGAAAATACACGTATTTGCCGGCGCGTGTTTTCGTCGGTCGATGTAAAACACACTGTATTTACGACTTCAGAATTGTTCCACGATTCCGTCGGTTTTGGTCGGATGGCGCGTTCAATTTGCACACCCACACAGAAGAAACCCTTCTACGCTACGCACACAATACGAGTGACTGAGAGTGGGGTGGGGTGGGTTGGGATGTTACGTAACGTTCGGAAGCCAATCACTGCACGAAACCATGAAGGAGAAGTGAATGGGTTGTTGTGGTGCTACGTTTGCCAGTGGTGGCTTCGGACCTCATACCCAAACGTGTCAGAGCGTCGACAAAGGCTCTACGCGCACTGAGAAGTTTGTAAAGCTTGAACGTGTGCTTCCAATCCGACCTGCAGACTGTTTGCACGCGACCTATTGGATGTTGGAGATATAGTTGGCTTCTATACAGTTGCCATGGTTTCTCAACGCACATTTCCACCCAATCTTCTCTCCTGCATGCACACTCACAGGGCCCCGATGTGTTTTGCTTGTCGGCCAGGGACAGCAAATGCACCTCAACTGTGGTCACAACATGTCACAACACCAAACAAGCCCTAGCTGCTCACCATGAGCATGAAGCTGGTTTGAAGCTCTTGCGCCGACTGAAGAGTTTGCATGTCTGTTTTCTTTTTTGGATGGCGGATATCCAGACCCGCTTCCTGGTCTGCGTTTCCTCTTTACCTCCAGTTCCGGATCAAGCGCCATTTAGCGCCACCGGTCAGGGCCACAACTCGGCTAGTGCTACACAAAAAAGGTTGAGAGAATGGGCAGCAATTCGCTATGACCTGCTGCCCTTGCCAAGTCTTCTGGTGTATCTCCGCGATCATTGGCAATATGTTCGGCATCGTTATCCAGGAGGAGCGTCACCAGCGCCTTATCTCCCATCACTGCTGCAAGCGACAGAGGCGTAGCCCCGGGAAGAGCAGCCATTTGACGCTGGTACACACCACACCCTTCGAGACCCCAAAGCTTAGCAGCAAACCGCGCCTTCAAACAATCCCAGTATAAGAGTCCATGTGGTTTGGCCTGAGCATTGACATCACCACTGTAGGACAAGAGCAGTTGCATGATGTCGCATGCGTGTGGATTGCCACGACCAAAAAAGGGTGCACTGTACATTGGACCGAAACCATTTGGGCCGAGACTGCTTGGGTCACACCTGGCCTCCAAAAAGGCCTGCACGGTTTCGACAGAGGCAATTCCTGCAACACCTGTCAATGGTGGCGACGTCTCAAAGTCGGCACGCTGTTCCAGCAACACCTTCACATGCCCAGGATGAGTTGCACACCATGATGCATTCACAATTGAGCCTGTATCAGAAACACAGGCCACATTGGGGTCTGCATGACATTTCATGAGGGCAGACAGCATCTTGGGATCTTGGCCGCTATAGGCGGCAACCATAAGCAGCGTGTTTGAATCATAGAAGCCCAAGTGTCCGAGACCACTGACACGAGCATTCACGTCTGCAGCATGTTCCACCAAGGTGTGCAACATGTCCACATCACCTGCAAACATTGCACATAACATGCCAGTCATACCACTTTCATGCTTCACTGCCGCGTCAACAGTAGGGAAATCGAAGTGTCGCAAGAAACCCTGCAGATCCCAAGCTTCCTTCGCTTGCTTTAGCAACTTGGGCTGCTGAGCTAGGTGGAAGCGATAGTCCACCAAAGGTCCCCACTTCGAAAGGTGCTCAATCTTACTATTCACTGCTGCCTCTCCAAGTTTCACCACCACGGCACGATCTTCTTCCACAGTGAACAAGCCGTCTGAAATCAGGCTTCTTTGCCAATCCAAAGGCAAAATGTAGAGCGCCTCTCGGGCTGAGAAGATCACAATCACACTGGTGTCCTCTCGATTTGAGAGCAAGCGGCACCAAAGCTCTGCCCTACACCAGCCCCTCGAAAGCCACGTGCTGTAGTTGCATTGAACACCAGTAGCACTGTGAGTTAAGTCCGGCACGAGTGCCAGGAACATATCACAAGCTTCTACATAGGCTGGAATGCTCTGCACAGCTTGAGCCGTGTTTGACATTGACGCATCATCCTTGACACTATCGCTTCTTTCAGTAATCTGTGGGATTGCAAACCAATCCAAGAAAAGATATCCATCAGCTACCCGCTGAGTCGAAGTGGACACGTTGGGATCGCCAAAAGTGCGCATGAGATCCACCTCCACCTTCATGGATCCATCGATAAATGCCCGCAGAGCATGCCGCAGCACTGTCACCTGCTGCCCAAAGGGGTCTGGAGATTTGGCACCCAACCACTGATGCGAGATGAACATCGCAAACATTCCTGGTTGCCATTTGTGAAGCAAACCTTTTTGCTGCAAGACATGATGTGGTTCAGGTGGACCCTCCATCTCCAGAAAGTCTGAAACCTTGACGACATACATCGGAAATGAACACTCGTGCACACCTCTATTGCATATCACCATCTCCGTGTCTTTGGCGCTCGTGTTTCCCATGGCACGAGGCAGGACGCTGCTTAGCTGCTAAATCTGTGAAACTCTATCGGTGTCCCATCTTTGCATTGTTGCTCCAAAGAAATTTCAGCACTAAGCGGTTGAATTCCTGGCGCCAAGCTGTCTTGGGGTAAGATGGGGTAAGTACAGTATATAAATTTGATGTAGGACAATGCGGCACATGCCAGCACATGACCTTGACTGCAGGAACACCTTGACTCTTTCTGACTTGTGACAGCAAGTGCCTCCTGGTTACAGCGAAAAGGAGTGAGTGGAGGAGAATGACTTGGTTCAATGTCTGTTCAAGATTGTTCAAGTTTGGTGTTCTGGCGGCCAACTGGCTTTACACATTGATGCCAGGTGAGGTCAGTCAAAATGACTGCCACCCTCGTCGACACGAAGCTCTTCCACGCCTCATCTCAAGCATCACAGCTGTACCTGGAGCAGGCCCGTTCAGATGTGCAATCAAAAGCCTATTTCATGTTGCATAGCAAGTGGTGCAAAGGTGAAAGGCGATCTTTTTCGTCTTTTTCGCATCGGAGGCATCCAGGCCATTTAATGATCCTTACTAATGTACATGTTTTTCTATGACAAGGTGCCTTTTTCACCCTGTTGGACAACTTTGGTGCTTTCATTCCATCGAGACTCCCATCGAACAAATGGTAAGCCCACTGGTGACCAACTCAGCAAGGCTTGTTTGGCTTCGACGAGACTTCGTGGAAGTAGCCAGGTGCCCAGTCAGCACCATCTCACCGTCTGCCACGAGAACGAGAGCGAGAGTCTCTGCGACCTTTCCCCTCGGCCGGCTTCTTTGTGCCGCATTTGAAGCACTCGGTCCTTCTTGCAAAGTTGTTACTGCCACAGCTGGGGCATTTCCAATCCCCTGGCCTGGGTTCCTTTCCGCCGCCCTTGCCACCCTTGTCGCCCTTCTCTCCTTTCTCTCCTCCCATCATTCCACGATCCTCTTTGAGCTCACCACGAGATTGTTTCTCCCGGCGCTTTTTGAGCCAATCTGGGGTCCCACTTTCTGAGCTGCTATCTCTGGCCTTCTTCTTTCCATTTTGCCCACTGTCTCCCATGGGTAGGTCGATGGATGGCCACGACGAATGACGGAACCTACTAAACTTTGCTCCACAGTGGCTCAAAAGCGGCAAAAGTTCAAAAAATCCTGCACACATCTATCTATCTATCTATCTATCTATCTATGCCTACACGGCAAAACGCAGCAGCACTAAGTGCTGATGAGGGGCACTGGCTGCAAAACAAAGCCCAAGGCAATAGATGTGATATCACCGTGCCTCAACTGAGAATAGGTGCGCGGCTAGTTCGCGTAGTTCATCTATATCTCACGCATTTCAACTGGTTATGTGAAAAGTCACCAACATGAAACTCATGGGAGATCAGAACAACATAAATATGGCAAATGGTAAGCGCTATGGGGACTCAACCAATAGAAAAAAAGCATTGAATGAAGAAAGGAAAAAGTGAGTGGGACGGCCGGCGTTGCTAACGTAGTTGCTCTAATCAATGTTATATTGGCGTGTATAAAAGTCAGTCTGCACTATGGGACGTAGTGGATTTGGGAGGTCAAACAAATGAGAGGGGGCCCAAAACCTGTGCTTCTTATCTTATTCTTGGATATGCAGCGCAGCCACTTTTGCGGCCCCATAATCTTGCAAAGCCCAATGTGAAAGGGACAAGCTTTTCTAACATATGTCTTGAATGTGTTTCTTATGTGTGCGCACTTGCAAGGAAACCGTGATTAAGCGTGTGGCATGAAGCCTGAGCAGTCACAACACAGTGCGAGGGTGTTGCATGGTCTTCACCGCTAACTTCTTTGGTGCAAACAGCATGGAATTTATCAATTCCGTCGATCCAAACCAACAAGTTGTACGGCACAGCATTCGTACTTGAGTTACTTGAGTCCGTGTTTTGCCCAAGTCACCAACAATGGCGGTCCATTGTGGTGTTTGTTTCACATCTATTAAACAAACAATGCATGCATGCCTGATCTGAAGCACACTGAGGCCGAAACATGTTGTTGACCTACAGCTACATCAGCTTCAAGGTACGAATTTCCGAAAGTGTACCAAAAACATAAAGATACATAAAGGCTGGACACGGATCTGGACGCACCTCTTGGCTTTTCTATTGTAGACATGTTTCTTGAAATGTCCTGTGGTTTTTGGAGAACCCGAGTCTTAACGTTGCGGCGCACCTTGTTCTCAGCCAAGGCGAAGCTGAGTCGGCGAAGCTCGCGCAAAATAGAACAGCAGAATGGCGGCGATGATCATCCATGATCCATGATGTCACCTCTTCATGTGGGACGTTGTTGCAGGTGTGTGTCACCCGCTGAGGAAGAAAAAGAACACCATCTGAGTTCAAAAGGACTAGTAGCAAGAAGATACTAGGTTGGAGGCCATTGCTATTGGGTTGGAGGCCATTACTACTAGTAGCAAGAAGCTACTAGCAACAAACTACACCCATTTCCGGAGCGGGACCGATCTCCGGAGCTCATTTTGGGCCAGTCGCCAGTCCGGTCCCATGTGGCTGCGGGTCTGGTGGGTCTGCCAAAACCGAAAACCCTACTGCATGGAATCACAAGTTTAAAGTGGCTTTGCTGTCTTTATATTGTATGTTTTACAATTGATTTATATATTGTAATCTGCTTCATGAGTTTGGTAGGCGGTTGTTATGATAGTTAACAATTTATTAGAAACCTATATATATATATTGCACACCCTATACTTGCTCGACTGGATTGAATCGAGGCAACGCACTCACAACACATCTGCGGAAGAACTGGTCCATGATTGTCATGATTGGATACGTAGACGAAGCCACAAACGAAGCTTGGCCAATTGTGTAAATCTATATTTGTGTGGTATTGCATGCATGGGGTATTGATGGGTATTGTGTAGTGGGATGCCATCGACAAATATTAAACAACAATATTTAGAACTTTAGGCCAATCCATGCCAGTACCCCAGCGTTTGGGAAGCTCTTTGGTCACAGCCCACCCAGGCACGAGAAGAGGCTAATCGCTGCTTCCGGAGGGAAGATAATCTTTCATTTGCCTGCGTCCTGTGGCGATGTCGCGATCGAGACGTGTAGTAATTGATCATTCTGATCCACTGCCGCAGCCGGTCGGCCATTGAACATGCTGAAATTTGAGCATTCTGGAATTTCCGCGTGTTTTTCTCTCCACACTGCCACCTAATTACTTCAGACACTTCCCGTGGTCATCTCCTGGATCAAAGGTTTTGAGGTAAGCTGCGTTTTTCAGGACGGCTTCTGTCAGAGAAGCTTCCAAACTCACGCCCAAGAGGCACTAGGAATCCTTTCCGCGTGCAACATGTCCCCGCGCTGTCTCGTGTGGCCAGAGCTGTTGGGGTTGGAGGGCTGCCAGACAATGCAGCCCAAGCAAGGGTGGAAGCGTTGGCGATGTCATCGCTTCATGCGGGTAACGAGGAGCTGCCAGCAGATCAGGATCAAGACTGTCACAAGCACACCGTTTCCTATGGGGCGTGGGTGTCTGTTTGCCGTTGCCCCCTCCAAAGACGGCATTGGCAACAATGGTGAGGAGAGGCAACAATGCCGAGGAGCAATGAATGACGGCATTGAGAACTGCAAACATCGGTTCGCCGCAGGCAAGTGGAAAACACACAGAAAAGCACTCACATTCACCCAATTTAGGAGCCTTGGAACATCAGAGGTAGATGCTGATCGTAGAACCAACCTTTCGTGGCACAGCGGGTTCTCTTTGAAGGGATCCAACTTGATCCACCTTTCTTGACAACAGGGACTCCAAAAAGGTCACTTTCAAGAAGCTGGTTTTATCATGTTTTATTTGTTTCTTCATTTGCTTTTGGAAGCCATGGGTTTTGGGCCAAATGGTCCCACTGTGTGGCCCCACTGTGTGGTTTTAAATCGCCTGGCTGGATGGCGTGGCCGGATCCGGCGGCCACAAGAGGAGAACACTCAACTGTGCGTGTCATGTACTTGTTCTGTTGTTTAGCTTTACTTTGTGCTCCGTAGGCATTTTGACAGACAGTATGTTGACTAAATGCGGTTCCTGCGAACCGAGGAATCAAAGAAAACAAGTGGGAAGAAAGTTATATAGAAGGAAACCTCCGAATTGCAATTACCATTGGCAACTGGAGTAACTAGACTCGGCTAGTTGTTCGAAGACATACGAAACAGCTGGCAAAAAAACATCTGACAAACCGGATAATTAGTCGGTCCTTGGGGAAAAACATAAATAACAAGAACTCAAGCGAGATTGCGGGTGAAGCGCGTGAGCAAACGCCCGTTGCAATGATATGCTGCACATGCTGCGTTATCCAGGAAGTGGCATTAAGAACATGTTGTTTTGACAAGCAATGACGTGATGGGGAGCAAGGGCCGCTGCGTTGTTGCTTTCCGGTTTCTGCCGGGGAACGCATCCTGGCGGACATGCTGGCGCAGCTACATGGAATGCAATTGTAGTGTCCAAATCATGCGCGTAGCTTGCCAAAATGATTTTGCCATCGTGTCTGCACAAACTAGCCTCCAAAAGCTTGGTGTTAGCTGTTAGCTTGACGGCGAGTTGCCGCGAGGACTGGATAGTGGATCCATGTTGATCCCGGCGGGCATGCATTCCAGCGTGACGAACACGGGGCACCATGCTGAGGTGTTTATGCTTTGCCGCTTGTTAGCATTCAGCTGGCTGACCACTGAGCTACTCTCACCACCCTACACTCCACCACTTCACAAATCATAGCCATTATAAACATCATAACATCGCCACCTCTCGCTGCACTGGAGAAGCTACTCTCCTTAGCAGGGAAACGTCCACGGAGAATCCGGCTCTGAGGACCCCAAGGAACACGGGACCCCATGGGACACCACACTTGAGACCTGGAGCACGATTGCAAGCTAGGCGGTAAGCCCCGGAAAGTAAGCCTCTCAAATAAATATGTAGTAATAAGTATTATATGCATGATATACATATGCGTATGTATGTGTGGTATTACAGTATATGGTAGGACAAGAGCTACAGCCCCGGACCGCAACTAAGTCGGCTGTCCCGTTTTCCTTCTCAATTGCTAGTTCCCTGTGCGAAGCGACCGGAGAGACTCAGCTGCTTTGGCAAAAGCTAGGCGCCAGTGGCGGGCAGCAGTCAGTGAGACAATGACATGTCGACAGGTGACTCTGACAAAATCAACAAACACAACGCAATAGAGTACAGGTATTTCTGATGTAAACAAATCTGATGGAACTGTTTGACCACCTGCTCTTACTGCTCAAGTCTGCCCCATCGACAGTCAATTGCAAACAACTGGTGGGACTGGCATTCTGCTCCACATCTTGCATCATCGCGGGAACCCCAAGCTGAAAGCCCTCGTCAGCCGCAAGCAAGCAGTACACGATAGAAGCGTTTCTATATCACGCCTTGCTCAAGAGAACTACTGTACAAGGATGGTCTTGAAAGCTTTCTTTGGGGGATATGCTCTGTGCAAAAGAAAAATGGGTGAAGTGAAACGCATGCACAGGAAGCAAATGGGCAAATTCAGAACCTGACCCGCTTTAAACACTCGGTCGCTTGATGTAGTAGTCCTCCTTTCAGGAGGGAAACTGGGTCTTCTGGAGGGAGCCTTGCCGCTGTAAGCTACAAGTACTGAACACAGTGACAGTATCTGATTTGCACACACCAATTGGTGAATTTTATCATACATTATTGACATTTATTGACTGTTGCCACTGCAGCTTACGTGCCCTCAGTGCTACTCCTCATCGTCGTTATCCTCTTGCGGTTTGCTCGCTAGACTCTCTAGCTGGAAATCCAGCTTTTCCGCGACTTTCACTGCGAAGCTGCCTGGGAGCGAGCTCCACTTTTCCATGTTTGGAACAAAGTAACAGCTGCCCAGCGACCCGCCACACAGCGCTTAGCAAGAATTCCCCTCAAATTCGTCCCACAGCGATTCCCACACACCTCGCTTGCTTGGCCAGGCGGCGGTATTCAGCGATGAAGCTTGCAAGGTCTATGCCTTTGGCAGTTCCCTTCAGCCGCTCAACTCCTTTGACGAGTTCTTCCTTGGTACTCATGAAATGGCAAGGAACGCTGCGTAAATTCACGCACTGCGTAAATTCACGCACGGCGAGAGCGATGTCAAACACAGCAACAAGAACATGTGCCGTGCCACAGTGACACTTCGACTTCTACCTAGATAATCCTAGATATCTCAGCCGGTTGGTCCACCAATCTCTGCACTCTACTACCAGCCCCCCAACCCCAGTCGAAATCGAGGCACGGCAGTGAGCTCTGCATCACCATCATCCAGCAAATTGAACAACACATTTGGATCCTTGTGCAAATGCCCTATATCAAAGCAGAAACCATCCAGGTTCGGTCTCATGTTCTTCTGGTATTTCTTCTAGGCACGAACTGGAATATGGAAGCACTGTAGCCATCTTTAGTCACTGTAGTGACACTTCAACCAAGTGAAACTGATTTGAAACGTAAAATCAGTTTCACAAATCGAGTCCTGAACTGGAAGCTCTTGAGCTGCAAGCCATGTCCTGGCGATAATACAAGATACAATGATGGGACGAATGATTGGTTGGCACAAAGGTTGGCAACAGGTTGGCTGCAAGTTGTGGATGTCTGTCCTGACTTCTGGAATGTTCATGATATCGCAGAACTCCTCTCTATCCTCAGCTGTCAGTTTCACCACCGCAGGGGTCTTCAGGGGGGCATCTTGAACTAACAAGTTCTCAAGCAAGACTAACTGAGCATCAATGTAGCCATCTCCAGACTCATCCGCAGCCTCAAAAAGTGTTTTCATCTTCTTGGTGTGGAGCCAGCGATCTCGCTCCTGCAAAAAGAAACAGGTTATTACACAAGTAGCGTCAAGCACATGCACAGTCTCAGGCATTCTGTTTTGAGGTCTTTGGCACCTTTGCCAAGTTAGCCCACAGCTTTTTGAATTGTGACATTTCGGCTTTGTTGGCCTTCTGCCGCATCATGAGCTTGTCGTCTGAAGCTGCAACTTTGAAAGTCTCTTGCCTGCTCACAGCACAAAATTCACAAGCGCCACAATATGACACAACTTGTGGAAGAAAAAATCCCGCAGTGTAGCCAAAGCATACATAAAACGCATCTATAGGCTCTCACATCAACCATTCAAGGTGCATAAACACACCATTGATGATGCCCACTGCGGCGAAACCAACGATCAGCTTGTAGGCGACGGAAAATATTGAATAGTATTCCTTGAGCCAGATTGGGTTTGGCACAGGCAGGTGGCATATGGTGGCATTTGGCATGGAATGCTAGACTGCTTCCCAGCATCAGTCACATTTTCCTGCAATATTCGAGCAGCCACTGGCCAATTCCTTGGAAGTGGGTTTACATGGTTTAGCAAGCAGAACATCAATAGGGTCGTCAGGTCTTTCAAGGTCACCCGCTTAATGGACCGTATCATCTACCATAGTGGGCCTGGTTTGCCAAATCTAGAACTGCATACTTGTTAGGTTTTTCCGGAGCGGAGCACAATGCCAGTGGAATGAGCAAAATGGGAACGCTGCAAAAAAACAGCATCGAGATTTTGAGCAAATTGATGTGATGACAAGAAATGAGGAACAAAGAGCTGAACTTAAAGAAATAAAATAAAGCGATAAAAAAATATGATGAAATGAGATAACTGTCTGAAGTCATTGTTGGCCCTGAAGCCATGAACGACCCTGGTAATCTCTGCGTGCCTCACACAAGCCCTTGAGTCATAACCTGTCCGAGATGCGCGAGGGTGAGCTCAAACATAGTGAGCATCACTCTGGCTGTGGTCCCAAAGTACTCAAACACCTCGAGCTTTTCGGAGACCTTGTCTGACAAAAACCATCGCAAGCTTTGGCAGCATGTCTCAGCTTTGGCAGCGGCACTCAACACTCTGGCTGTAACCCAGAAGCACGCAAGTGAAACACTGGACGAAACCCTCCAGCTGCATACAGGAGGCAGGCTTCCCTGGATCATTGAAATAAACTTCCAAGGACTCATTCAGAAAGAAAGCAATCATGACTTGGACAGTCATCAGCAACCTGAGAGGCAATTCACAGCTGAGTTTGCAACACTTGACCCCTCTTGTAGGCAACCTGGTTTGGACACCTGCTTGGCGGCCGGCGGCCGGCCAAGGGACATGAACGACCAAAAGAGACACACAGTGCTCCCCAACATGGCCGTCGTCATGATGTAAAGCGCATCAAAACCTCGGACGACCAGCTGGGCTGGGTGAGTCGCCGGTGGATGGCTCGTCCCCGATGGGTTCTCGTTTGGTGCTATCGCATATCGAAAGCGTGTCGCCGATATCAGCACCGAACAAAATAGCACGAACGCAAAATCATCTGGACAAAACCCTCGTTTTGTCAATGAGCAGGACTCATGGCATGATAGTTCTAGTATGTTCTAGTTACAGTGGCCCTTTTGGGGTCCCCCCTCAAATGTCACAAGACTGGAACACGGGCCTCAACAAATCACATTCATATTTGCATGCCAAGCGACCTTGGATTGTTTTGACCAATCGTATCAAGCGCAAAAGCCGGCACATTCGCATCATACCTTGGAAGTACAACTTGCGACAAACCGCACCCGCACGCACAGGCACTTCGACATGCAAACAATGACCAGTCATTCAATTTGACGTTGAAATATCGTCAAACTTCACATTTCAGGACTGATTCTTGCCAGGGGGCGCAAAATTCCAGGCTCTAACTGTATCACATCTCTCAGAGAAATCTCTGCCAGCCACATTGTGACCAACAAGCCATCAAAAATGTTCCAATAATCCTGCCGCTAGATGCACAACACACAATTCCAGATGCCACCAAAAAAAGGAAAATGGACTGGATGCTTCAACAGGAAAAACAGCTTGCTACTTTCGAGAAAAAACATTTTGGACTTTCTTCATGTGATCCGTTCAAGACACCTGCCCAGACGTCCTTGAAGAACCGAAGTTTAAAACCCACCAGTTTGACGATCAACTCAATGGTGTAGACGATGCCAAAACAAACATCCTGGAAAAGGCGCACCGTTTGTTGACCAAACCAAAATCTCCTGGAAGAAAAAAATTACTTTAAAGAATTATGCGAAAACCAGTCGCACAACACGACGACACCACCACCACCGCCAACTACTGCTGCTTCTGCTGCTACTACTACTACTACGACGACGACGACTACTACTTTCTTGCTTCTAGCCTGGACATGCCTGGACGTGTTATGTATCTTTCAAAAATGCCACACCACCAGGGGCGGTCCAGTGCTTGGAACACTGTAGCTGCCTGCGGCCAGTACTCGCCTCAACCGGATGATCCATCCGTCAAGGCATAGAGTTGAGCTTTCGGGACAAAACTCAGATTGTTGGTGAGGGTGTTTCATCTCACGTCAAATGCCAGATTTCTATGGTTTTCTCTGTGGATTTTCTCTAGAGGCAGCCTCAACAATCAACTGGGCTAGCCACATTAGTCTAACGCAGCAGCTCCCAAAAAAAGACACCAGCGAAGTTGTCAACATGAGCGTCAGGTTGTTGGGGTTGGTTGGGCCGGCTATTCACGTTGGAGTTGCAACAGCATCAATATGTAAATGGTTCAGACATGGGTTGAACCTTTGTTTGGATGCAATTGGAATTCCTCGCAGCAAGCGTTTGCAGTGTTCTGGAGCTCTCCAGTTTGCTTCTCGTGAATTTTTACGGGAATGTGGTTTTCGCCCATGATGTGAAAGGCATCGCCGGCGCTGCCTGGCTGACACAGCCCTTGCAAACAAACAGGACGTCTCTGACTGGTTGGGGTATGCTGGCTGTGTTCTTGCAAGTAAGCAGTGTGCCAACAGTCCAAGGAACTCGCAGGCACTGTGAAATGTGGAAATCCGAGCTCGTATCCTCGCTGGAAACCGGTGTATTGCATTTCCAATGCCATCCTAGGCCGCACACACCCACGAAGAATGGCAAGAAAATTGAACAACAAAATATTTACAGTAGATAATAAACTTAGTGAGTCGACTTTTGGACCGCACCGAACATGATATTCATTTTGGCCATTCTACTTCGCAAAAAGAATTGACTACTCATCGTTGAGGGACACTTGGTCGGGGCTGGATGGAACCTGGGGTCAGCTCGGAAGGCTGCTGGCAGGACAGGGGTCATTGGTGTTGTTCTGCGGCCGTCTGGTTGTTAAAGGGTGTTGCCACGTGGTTCCGGCAAAAAATTGCAGAAGCAGAGGTCAAAAATAAGATTACAAACTAGTTACGTAGTTACCCCGGTCCTGTCAGGTGGGGAAACACAACACCACAACATGTTTTGAGTGCAGCTGTGTTTCACCAACGTGTTTGCCAGGATGACGCCACAAAACAGGGCATCGAACTGCGTGGTATGCACATACCGGCCTGCCCGAACAGCTGGGTTGGCGGTGACAATGTCAAGTCACGTCACGCAGAAAAAGTCGTTCAGTTGGTTCCTTCATGCGTTTGAAGGAATTCATGGGCCTACTGACCGCATTAATCACAATGCCGACCAAAGCTATTACCAAGTGCTGCTAACATTTCAGAAAGCAGACTCAGCAAGCCGCAGTGGTGCACCAAATTGGTCATCCACGCCTGGATGCCAGAATGGCATTGCAGCAATTCCCTCGAGGAGGCTGTTCTTCCGCAAGTGCGGAATGCTATGAGTCATGCCTCGGACCCCAAACTCGCACGAAGAGTCTGGCATCATAATCTTCAAAAACATGTCCAATGCATGCATAACTTTCACCCGCGCCATTCTACAACATAAACAGCAGCATGGGCATCAGACACACACAGCACAAACCCCCATACACCGTCCCAGCCCGCTCGGTTCTCGAGCCCGCCGCCTTGCGGGAAGTGAGGAAATTTAAAAAAATAAGGTCACACGGCCATGCTTACAGCACCACCGTCGTGGGTTGAGTCGAAAAGGTTTTGGCCCGGCGACTGGCGTGGCGTCTTGTCATCGGCACCCCATGGCCAGCTGAATTTCTCTGCCATGCCCCTCAGCGTGCCCACGAAATCGTCCTGCATTTTGTTACGTTTTATCTAATTTTGTCCCGGCTTTATTTTTGAACAAGCCAAATCTCAGTTGACGGGGTTCTGGCGAGGGTTGGCACCTGGCGATATGCAGCGCGCGAAGTCGTTGAGATCGTGGAGGCTCAGGCGGTCAGATTGACAATAGACTCTTTCTCTGCCAAGCCCAGTCTTGGCCCACCAACTGGTTTGCGTTCCTAACTTAGAAGGGACGAGTGGAAGGAGCGAGGCCGGCGGGGTCCCGCGGCTGTCCAAACTCCAGCATGTCGTTGATTAGTTTTTCTCCTTCTTCATGTGCAAGCTGCCGGCCAAGTGCACTTTCGGTAATCTTGAAAGTTATTGAAAGTAATGTTGAAGGCTCGTTTTGAGCACGCTCCACTCCCCGCAGGGAAGGAGTTGGCCGGGGACTTTCTCGAAGCACAGCAAGTCTCGGCTGCAAAGTCCTTAAGCTCAAGTACTCGCCGAAGGAAGTTTCCTACTTACCAGCAGCGGTTGGCTGCAAAGCTCTTGAACTCTCAGAAGGGCCCCCGTCCCACGCGGGGATCTCTTCAGGCATCGCCGCTAGCACTGCAAGGATCGGTGCAAGCAGCTCCGCCTACCGTGCAAGGTGCCTACAGAAAAGGGCAAAACCCAGCCCGTCCTGGGCCGCACGATGTGCGATTCGTCCTCACCTGTTTCTGGCTTAGGTTCTCGAGCCCGCCGCTCTGCGGGGAAGTGAAAGTCAAAAGGGTCACGTGCAACTGCCATGCTTACACAAAGTATCACCAAGTCAAACTGCATGTGTGAATCTATATACATAAACTATCATAAACTCAAACAATGATGTAAACCTATAATACACATATATATATATATGTGTGTGATTATATGTATATAGTTGTAGTTTATATATATATACAGTATACAAATATAATATATATATATATAAACTCGACTCCTCACATCATGGGAGCATTCTACATACTACAAACGCTCCTAATTGTTTGGTCAACCTTGCGGCCAAAAAGAGCCTCTGCAAGGACACCCTGTCTCTTCACTTCGTGCAACCATGTGGCGTACGCTCATGTTTCCTCTGCTTTTGACGGTCTCATTTTCCTGGTTTGCACACAAGAGATACCAATTGCAGTTGCTATGCATTGACGCATAGAACAACGCAGCATATGTTCTCAAAAAAGAGGCGAGAAAAAAAAAACCTTTGCCAAGCGTCGCTTTCAAATTGCCCTTGCCTTGCCGCCAGAGTCTGCGAATTTTCGGACAGAATGGATGGCCTACAGGATCTGGATTCCTTGGCCGACAATCAGCCACCATCTAGGCAAACCGAAAAACACAATCCATCACAACTGTCCTGCTGCCGAAACAAACACAAACGGCCTCCTCCAAAAACTATTTGGCACTCAGTCTGTGTGACCAAATCTTCTTCCTTGGGCCAAGTGTCATCTCCAGCAGATTTTGCATCCGTGTCATCCGTCAGCGACACCACTTTTTTAGTGGGACTGCTGTCATTCGGCCGCGGTCCCGCCCAATCCTCCGTAACCACAAGAACCTCAGTCTTTGGCAATCTCTCTCCAAGCACCCACCTTTATCCCACGCCAACGAAAGCACAGCAAGCACAGTCAGCTACTAAAGTGTCAACACCATTCCAGGTCTAAACGAGAGACGCCGGGAGGGTCTGGCTCCATGCCTTCAGAAAAGCCAAACGCTGAAACACATGCAAAAAAAACGTCTGCGATTTGGGCTACATGCATCATCATGCATCAACTCCAATGTGCCACCAAGTTGCGCTTGATGGTCATTTGGGTCGGCTGGTGCGGAGGCGGCTTCGGTTTGGGAGGGTCCTCACAGAACTGTGCTGTTCAGACCTTCCTCACAAGCAAAGCTTGGAAGCACATTGACATACGTTGACGTACTACTTGGGGCCTGAAGTATACAGATACACTCGATGGGGAAAACAGCCATGAATCATTGGGTCGTTGTATGGATTGTCAATGAAGATTGGATGATGTGACAAGTCTGAAACTCAGCCAGGTGAAGACAAATGAAGACAAACGAGGGAGCGCAAAATTTGCCCATGCTGGCACAAAGGATTGGCAATGCAAGACATCGGGATGGGACTTGGCAAGAAGTTGAAGTAAAATGAAAAGGAACATGGGCAAACCTTTGGGGGAAATCTGGCATGGAACGACTCCAAAATGAAGCCGGACGACAGGTTGAGTCATGTCGCTCAAAGGCAAGCAGCACTGCAGTCGTTCATGATTCCTCTGCAAATCTTGGTGGGTGATGTTCTGGCCTTTGGCCATAGCAGCAAACAAAGCGATTGAGTCAATTGAATCATATTGGATCCATGCAAAGTGAGATCACGGACAAGTGCATTTGCAGGGACCACAACAAAGCAGCCTACTTCGATTTACTCTTAAAGAACGCATGCATGCGCACATACATAAATCGAAAGCGTCGTGCAAAAATCCAGAAATCTCTGCCGCGTGAGAGAGCCCAAAGCCCCAAAGCCCAGCTGGAAAGCATGCGGCACGCCGTGGCACGCCTCTAGCTTGGCTTTCAACTGGCTGAGGATTTCAGAATGCCTTCCCCGCATCACCTGCGCTGAACAAAGTACGCCGGACAACTTCACACTTTTTCCAGGAACAGTTAGCCTCCTGACAACTTGGAAACTACTTGACCCTTCATGGGCTGGCCAGCTGCAAATACTCTGCGCCATGCGTTAGCAGGAGGGTGACTAGGGGAATCAAATACTGCTACAATCAAGCACGTTGAATGGAAAAAACATGAAAACCCCGAGCACTCACTCACTCACCCACCTCACCTCACCTCACCTCACCTCACCTCACCTCCCACTACCTCACACTCTCTATCTATCTATCTATCTATCTATCTATCTCTCTCTCTCTCTCTCTCTGCAAGCTGGACTGCTGCAAGTGGTCCGCTTGCACATGGTTCTGCTAGCCACTTCAGGTTGAATACTTGTGGCCCAGAGGGGGGTGGCGAAAGCTAGGCTAATAAACAACGCTGGGGCTCTTTAGGCAGCAAAAGCCAGGCCGGGAATCGCAACATGCCATGGCCAAGGGAAAAGGAGAGTGCCAACAGCGCGCCCCCAATACGACCCCAACACAGCCAACACATGGCAACACACAACCACCCCAGAAACCGCCGCAGCAGCAGCAGCAGCAGAAACAGCCACAACAACAATAACTGTAATCAGCAGCGGCAACGGCAGCAAGCAGAAGCTACCAAGCAGCAGCAGAAGCAGCAGCAGGAGTAGCTAGCAAGCAGCAGCACCAGCTACCAAGCAGCAGCAGCAGCAGCAGCAGCAGCAGGAGCAGCTACCAAGCAGCAGCACCAGCTGCCAAGCAGCAGCAGCTGCAGCAGCAGCTACCAAGCAGCAGCTACCAAGCAGCAGCAGCAACAGCAGGAGCAACAGCAGGAGCCACCAAGCAGCAGCAGCATCAGCAGGAGCCACCAAGCAGCAGCCAAGCAGCAGCCAAGCAGCAGCCAAAGCAGCCAAGCAGCAGCAGAAGCAGCAGCAGGAGTAGCTAGCAAGCAGCAGCACCAGCTACCAAGCAGCAGCAGCAGCAGCAGTAGCAGCTACCAAGCAGCAGCAGCAGCAGCAGCAGGAGCAGCTACCAAGCAGCAGCAGCAGCAGCTGCCAAGCAGCAGCAGCAGCAGCTACCAAGCAGCAGCAGCAGCAGCTACCAAGCAGCAGCAGCAGCTACCAAGCAGCAGCAGCATCAGCAGCAGCTACCAAGCAGCAGCAGCAGCATCAGCAGGAGCCACCAAGCAGCAGCAGCATCAGCAGGAGCCACCAAGCAGCAGCCAAGCAGCAGCCAAAGCAGCCAAGCAGCAGCAGCAGCAGGCAGCCAAGCAGCAACAGCCAAGCAGCAGCAGCAGCAGCAAAGCAGCAGCAGCAAAGCAGCAGCAGCAGCAAAGCAGCAACAGCCAAGCAGCAGCAGCAGCAGCAAAGCAGCAGCAGCAAAGCAGCAGCAGCAGCAAAGGCAGCAGCAAAGGCAGCAGCAGCAGTGTTGCGTTGCAACAAGTGCAGCAACCCTGAACCGCATGAATGGCATCAACCGTACCATGACACGAGTTGGGGCAGCGTGACAATAGTATAGTTAATATAAGATGCACAAAGGGAAAACTCAACTACTGCCATGCTTCCACCAAACATCACCAAACTCTTCATCACCCGCTTCCCCCACCGAACTCTTCATGCCCCAACACGTCAGCAGCAACCAGCAAGCAGCCAAAGGCGATCAGCAGCACCCAGCAGGTACTGAGGAGAAGGGTGGACTTGAACCCGCGGGGGGGGGGGGGTTAAAGCCTGAAAAATCAGGTATCTGCACTCAGGTCCTCGGCTCCCACCCTCCTTGCTAAAGCAAGACAGACTCCAGCTAGCTACAGCTAGCTTTCGTGATTTACGAAGTTGCATGGGATTTGCATCTTGAATCTGACCACATGCCCTATGCAGGAAGAGGCAGGGCCAGTTGAAATATCTTGGCAGCTACTGCCCAGCTCACATGCTGTCAACTGCATTTGTACCTCTGCTTGTGGATGCACTTTGCACTGTTCATGGAATTAGTGTTTTCCTTTTGGCACTGCTTGCTTCAGCACAACCCAATAAGTGTAATTCTTCATTTGTATTAGATGGGTGGGGAAATCCGTGCTATTGGGCGGGGCGCTGTGGCCTGCAAGTGCCTGCATGCACAAGCCTACCTCGGCATGCTAGCCAAAGCACTGGACCGCTACGCCGCTACGCCTGAAAGTCCAAACACTGCATGATCACAAATGATCACCTCCCGCAGCCGCCTCACGCACAGCATCCCGCTCGCTTTCCAAAACGCCTCTGAGCCAACCTCAAGTGAAAGAAGGACCGGGACAACGAGGGCCTCTGCAAGTGTCTGCAAACTCAACCACTTAGTGTCACTTGCATGCACGTCTCTTCAATTCCGAGCTGCTCTTGAAGTCATCCACTGGTTCAAAAGGTGGAGCTGTTATGCTCGGACCTTGAATTGGTGGACCTGACCAGTAGCAGCTTTTGGCAGCTTATCTATAAGAATCAGAGCTGATTCCATGGATTTGCAGCTTTGAGCCACAGTTCTGTCAAGTGGCCACGATCATAGACCTCGTGTGCGGATTGCCTTGATGGCATCCAACTACCTGGATCGAAGCCATAACTGTAATGGCTGTGACCTGCAAACGTGGGTGCAAGATAGGGCCAACAAAAAAAAGCAAAGCCTGTAGAGTATTCCCTCAGATTGGTTGCCCACTGAATCAAGGTTGAGGCAAAACGGAGTTGACGCAGTTTATCAGGCAAATGGCCCGGGTCTCTGCTCGGTGATCTGGATGACTCCCATCGATCTTCGTGGCCTGTGTCAAGCTGTGTAACCGCTGTGTCAAGCTGAGCCAAGGCCACAGTATTGCTATTCTTGAAGTGGAGAGTAGTGAAGAAAGCTTAAGTAGCTAGTAGCAAGGGGCAAGTAGCAGCTCAAGCAGCCACTACCTAGGACGCGCTCTCTCAACCGCGGGGGAAGCTTCATTGAAGAACTCAGATGTTTGAGGAAACTGCATGTTTTCAACCGGTCTTCATGCCTCGAAAGTCCATGAAATCTCGGCTGGAAGTTGCTGCATAGCGCAGAGGCGAAGGATCCCCTCAGGACAGCCCCAAATGTGATATGCCCTGCAATTCGGTCTTCATATTCGAGAAACTCTGCATCCACGCCACTGCGGTACATTGGCTCCGGTTCGGGAAGGTGATGTCTTCGGGGTAATGGTCTTTCTGGTCTGTCGTGTGCCTCTCCTGATCTCTCTCTATCTCCTGAGTGTCGCTGCAGCTTCAAAACATCATGACGTGCCACCACCTTCTATTCAAATGTGTGCGCGAATCAATTTGTGTATCGTGGTGCACTTGCCGAGAGGCGTCCATGGTGTCCATGTCCATGTCTCAGAGATGAGTCACCACCTCTTCGATCTCTTTGGCTGGGCGTCGGTTCACCTGAAGTTGGGCACCCAGAACCGCTTGTGCCACTGAGTTGTCCAAGAAGAAACATTGATTCTGATTCCCCAAGCAGAGCGGACACAGGCGGACACGTTACGGGTTCTTACGGTATAAGGGTTAGGTTGATCGAGGGTGCTCACATCCGTCGGCGGCTAACTCGCAATTGGCAGCACATGCATGCCTCTCGAGATGGTCGAAGTGCATCTCGACTGCACAGGCTCATGCAAACTTATGGCACCGGCACCAAGAGGGTGCTTTCGTCAACTGCGCCTGGTTGCGGTGCCGTATATATAATATGTTCGAAGTTGGTGGTCACTTTTCGCGGTGCGCACAGAATGGCACAAGGGTATCCGAGTATCCTCATGTTTTGATGCTCTTGTCGATCAGAACGGTCGCTCTTCGATGCGTAGATTTGTGGCGCAAAGGACTTGGTCTTTGGCGCTCTGATTTCGTGGCAGGCGCAGTGAATCATGAACTTTGGACATGCGGCTTGTTTTCGGGGGTTGGCAGAAACTTTGGCATCACGAACTTGGAAGCGTTTCTGTTGCGAGACGCGCGCGATGTAAATGTTGATGTGTGGATTTCGTGGCAGGGGAAGCATAAGCACCCCTTGCGCAGCACTTCGCAAACATCTGTGCCGATTCGTGGCAGGCACAGCACTTTGCAAACCTCGAAGTGTAGATTTTGTGGCCGCCGCAGCATGAACCTCGCTGTGCAGATTTCGTGGCAGGCCCAGCACTTTGTAGACCTCGCCAAAGCTTGCCATGCAGATTTCTCGGCAGGCGCGGCACTTTGTAAACCTCAAAGCGCAGCACATGTGTGCTCTTTGGTGTGCTCTGACATCTGTTCTCTCTCATACCTGCGCTCACATAATGCCCGTGCCCGAGCCGTCATGTGCGCTCTCTCTCGTGTGTGTGTGTGTGTCACACCCTGGTTCTAAGGGCTTTCCACGTTCTCACCTTTCCACTGAAACAGAGGCAGGGGGATCACC
>CAXAMN010022195.1:50698-80150 GCA_963970005.1 Durusdinium trenchii | reverse complement strand
GTTTCCCCGCTGCAGCTTTCAGGCGTTTTCGTGCATTGCACCCGCAGCGCAAGTGAAACAATGTTCAACACTTCAAGTGATCGGACCCATGCACCTTTCCGTTCCCTCACCTTCCTTCCCAACGTGGCAATTGAGTCTAACTGAAAACCAAGTTCGAAGTGTGGACCGCTCAGTCTTCCCACTCGGGTACTGGGTGTGACCCTCCGAAAGGAGGCGCCGAAATCATACTGGAAATCACCGACCTTCAATTTTATAATTTTATAACTGCCTTTCCGTTTGTTCAACTTTATCCCTGAAAAACTGATTTTCGAGCCGCCGGGCTATAAGCGACGGAATTTCTACCCAAATTTCTGAAATCCATTCGTGTTATGCATTGCTAATTTCTTCAATTTTAATTTTTCAACCGCAGCCGTTTAGCCAACGATCAGCTTACGCATGCTCAGCACTGCAGATCTCAGGGATTGCATTGCATGCCAAGACATACACTTTTCCACCCCACAACGCCACCGCTGCGGCTGAAGCCCTGGTCCACCTGTACGCCCAAAAAGGGCACGACCTGCACGCGCGCAGGCGGTTTTTGAGAAAAAGGTCCGTTTTCTTCACCGCTTGGACTGTGCGCCGATAACGGCGTGTTGTGTGTGTCACACCCTGGTTCTAAGGGTTTTCCACGTTCTCACCTTTCCACTGAAACAGAGGCAGGGGGATCACCCACGGACTTGACTGGTGATCCAACGAAGAGGGTCAAGCTCCGTGCTGATATCTGGCCTGATCAGCCAGACGTACCTGCTCGTTCTTCACAAGCTGTTACTCCACTTTTCTATTTTTGATTCATTGTCCTTCATGCTACTTTCCCCATAAACCGGTTTCCCCGCTGCAGCTTTCAGGCGTTTTCGTGCATTGCACCCGCAGAGCAAGTGAAACAATGTTCAACACTTCAAGTGATCGGACCCATGCACCTTTCCGTTCCCTCACCTTCCTTCCCAACGTGGCAATTGAGTCTAACTGAAAACCAAGTTCGAAGTGTGTGTGCTCTAGAGTGCGGAAGTTGCTTATTATAGCTTATCATTCACCCTTCTTGTTCTACTTCACACAGTTTGGGGTTCTCTTGCCACGATAATTGTCTAACTCCTATGTTGTCTGAGCATGCTGACGAGATTGTGAGCCATCAGCACTTGCAGGGGGCACTTCTTTGCTGGGTCGAATATCCCGCAGCTTGAAGACCTGCCAGGATTCAAACGCATCAACCGCAGCAAACAGCTTGAGCCGCAGCGAACGAGCACTCTTCGGTGTCCTCAAGAATGATGTCTAACTGGAAAGCCTTCAACTTCCTGCACTAAAGAGAAAGGAAGGAAGAAGGAAAAATGGTCCAAAGGACTGAAGGAAAACGACTATACTACACAAAGAAAAACAATAAAGGAGAGAGAGGGAGATAGTGGGCGTGGAGTAAAGTCCAAGGGCCAGGCATGCCAAAGGCGAGCGGAAGGGGTACAGTAGGACAGTGGAACTGCAAAGACGTATGTACACATATATCCTGAGTCTGTGTATAACTCTGCATTATATGCGATCTCTTTCTTTTTTGTATGTTTGTTCTCGTGTCTTTCTGCACACCGGTGGGCCTATCTTGGTCTCTTTCCTCTTTCATTGTGTCAAATGTAGAAATGCAGAGATAAGAAGAGTCTTAAATTGTTCTATGGCCTTGCCCGGTCTGTGAGGCCGCTCCACAAAAACGCCCGTCGACTTTCCTCGAATCGCATCAGGTTCCTTGGCTCAAGGAGATGCTTTCGGTCAAAGCATGAAGCTAAGCCGTGCTCCTACTGAACAAGTCGAATGATACACATGCTGCTTGGCACAATGGTACCATTTGTAAGCATCACTATCATCAAGGCATGAATGCTCAGTCAACAGCACAGTGAAATACTGGAGCATGGAGTGGCCAGTTGGCTGCTCACAGCCGCAGGAAAAGGTGTGAAGGGCTCTATAGGCTCTATATATATATGTAAAAGGATTCTGTTGCTTTGGCTCTGACTCAGATTGGCCAAGCATCGGCCATGGCAAGCGTCTGAACTCTACCGCGGAAAATTATCCCTACTGAATTGTGAAGCATTGTGAAGCTATCTGCCATTCTATGTTAGAAAAAGGATCCTCCGCATGGTCGATGTAACAAAGGCATGAGACTCGAAGTTTAAGAAACACCATGCAAATGGGATGAGGGGTAGTCCCACACGTTTCTTGAACCAAATCCCGAGACAAGGGAGAAGTATCATTCAAACCAGCAGTTGTTCAGCGCAAAGACAAACCCAAGAATCGGACAGCCGCGTTTCGCCCTCTCTCTCTTCTTCCCTGTGCTACTTTTTTCTCGGTCCGCTAGTGCGCTCGATAGCTTGGGCCATTGGACTCACGCACTACATTGGTCAAACGGTCAACCTATTTGATGACCGCGGCCATGCCTGTCTGTGCAAATGATGTCATTTGGAGCGTTCTGTGCACCGGCGCAATTGTATTCCAATTGGTCCATAAGCCTCGGCTCCACTTCCACCTTTCAATGCAACATGCCAGTGCCAGCGTTTTTTGCTTCTATTCAGCCTTTTTCCTCCCCCACCCACTAGTTTCACCATGTACAGTTTGGAACTTCAAAAACCTCAGGTATCTGTTGGCTTTGCAGCATGGTCACTGGAGGAAAGACACATCTTCACCTCGGCTTGGAGCACATCGTGCTCCCGGTCAGCTCGCATGCCATGCGGCCATGCGCGACTGCACTTTCACATGCTTTCACAACGCTGTGTCTTTCTCTCTCTCTCTGCTTTATTGAGTCAAGCCTGCATGAGTGAAGTCATATGAATGAAACTGGGTTGCCTTTTGACGAGAAGTATGCAACATTCTCCGACCAAATGATTGGCTTGAACATTTGAATGACGTTCTTACCACCAGCAATGACCTCCTTCTCCATGCCCTCCACATCTATCTTAATCAATCGCAAACCATCAATGGGGGGGAGGCCCAGCAGCTCAGCTCCAGGAACTAATCCAAGCAGTTCATCCAAAGTCAGAACGGTGACCCTTTCTGGTGGCATATCCCAGTCGTACATCTGCATGGCTTCCTCAACCTTCATGTCTTGCTGCTGCTGGCGAAGCTTCACACCACCGGGCGAAGAAAAGAAGCGAAACTGGGGCGGTCGGGCCTCGAAACTCGCGCGCTCTGCGCCGAGCCCGACCGGCGGCAGCCAAACGTTGCTGAGCCCATTGATGGCCACATTGGCCGCGACGATTTGCCGCAGCCACCGGAAAGGTTCCACGGCAATGACCTTTCCAGCTGCACCAACTCGCTCGGCAAAGGGCAAGGTGTAGCATCCCAAGTTGGCGCCAACGTCAAGAACCACATCTCCAGGCTGTAGGATTGATTGCATTTCATACGACTGCAGAGGATTCATAGAACCGTGCTGTTTCATCCAGTGCCCGATGTTTGTGTCATAGAAGGGCAGAACAAATGCGTGAGGCCCACGTGCCTGGAAGAAATGCAAAGGCGTAAGCGGCTTCTGAGCAGAATCATGTGAATGTGAGTTTCAGCTGTCCATCAGTCTGCTGAAACACTGAAACCCAGAAAGAAAAGACACAGGAAACTGAAGCGGCTATGTAAGCTTGTGCCAGAACCAGGAAGTGTGATTTACTTTGATCTACTTGATTGCTTGTGTGGACATCCGCCCCAGTGGTCGGCTCAACTAGGAAGATGGCGCGAAGGATGGCCCAGTGCGACCACTCCCAGCGCCCAGAACCGGTTTTCTGTTATCTCTTCCGGATGTACTGTAATTCCTTGCTTTCTGTCCATGGCTGCAAAGCCCAGAAGCGGCACAAGCTCAAAGCATAGCAACAAACCGCATCAACCACTCACAGACCAAACTGCGACGGCCTTGCTAATTGAATCATTGAATGCCATGTGAACCACCGCTAGGATCAAACCAGGGCGACAAATAAGCCATGTCCCGAATGCCCAAGAGTCAAACCGCAAAGCCCAAGCCCGGCCGGACCGGCCCGGATCGCCCGCATAACTCGGGCCTTGCTTCGGCGGTGTTCCTCCCATGAGCCGGAACCAATGGTTCCGTGCAGTTGCTCCGTCACGCCTGGACTTCCGATCGAAAAGGTGGACCGATCTTCGCTCGGAGTCTACACCAAATTTAAACTCTAATACTAATTCTTGTTTCTAATAGCTTCTTGTTACTAGTAAGGCCAGGAGCCCCTAGTAGCTTCATTGCTCCGTTCGTAGCGATGCCCTTTGCTCCTTTGCCATCCTTTGCCTGGTCGTTGGAGTGCTTCCAAAGCAGCCGCCGCTAGGTGTGTCGCTGGCCGCTGCTGTCGCGGGCTAGAGGCTAGCATCTCTTGCTCAACTTCCTTGCAGAACAAACTCCTAACTCCTTTGCTTCGCACCAGGAACACAAAAGACTTACGCAGGCGTTTCAACATCTTACCGTCCAAAATCTGCATGTTTCCTGGGACTTCTTCCATCCGCCAGTCCTTCGGAAGCGCTATGGGTGGATCCCAGAAGTTGGTCACCAAGAAGGTGGGCCAGTGCTGTCCAACCACGTGAAGGCCACGAGGGCCCTCCGCATCCCACACAATGGAGCCGCACCTTGGGGCGAAAGGCGAGAGGTCAACTCTGAAAAAAGAACCTACGAAGACTCTCCCTGGAACTAACCTGGAAGTGATAAAGGAATTGCTTGTTTGGAACATGGTATTCCTTGTTTCGCTGTGTTCCACTTTCACCTTGGTTCCAACGAGTGTACTTCACAGTTCTGGCACTCCGGTTCGAGTGCTTTGTGACGGTCCATCGTGGTTCATCAACAAATCTGAGCTCTTCAGCGAACGCGAGGAGCTCAGACCTCGCGTGCTGCTGGGGGCCAACCGCTCGCACCGGGACTGGTCCGCGCGCCGTGAGGTCAGCTCACGGGCTCGCCCCCGACTCAAGCTGAGGCGCGCGGAGTACTTTTGCATGACAGCGGGCTCGTGAAACGGTACGCTTTGATCGGCTCCTGGGCTTGGCGGAAAGAGTCACCGTCATGACCGGCATGGTCATCTGCCATCTGCAAAGGAAAAACACGGGTGAGGAGAGGTGGTGAAACACCATGTGCATCAAGTTGTCGTCTATGCATCTATAATGGCTAGAACTCTGCGTTAAGCATTGTGAGTTTCCAGGCCGTGAGTGCATGATTATAAAGATGGTGTTTATGGAAACACTATTCTAACTGTATATTGTATAACTGTAAATAACTGTAATGTCTTGGATTGAATGCTGGTTTCCACGAAGATTGAGGTCCGTGTCTTCGATGGTGTGCGCCTTTTGTGTGTGTGTGTGTCGCCCTCTGTCCCTAGGAGTCTTTCCCAGCTTTTCTGTGTTCTTTCCAGACAACGCAGGGGCATCCCCCTCCCCAGCGGATGGCCCTCGAAGAGGCCACGTACCTGCTGAACTGTTGCACAAGCTGTTCTCCTTTCGGTTTGCTTCTCATAGTGGTTCTCAGCCCTAAACCTTCCCCTTTTTATCTGCTAAGTATTCAGTAAAGTGCTAGCGCGTCAACATTGTTCAACCTTTCAGTTAGGCCGACTTTGCGCCTTTCCCTTCCCTCATCGCCATTTCACTGTGGATGATGGAAACTGCAAACCCTGTGGCTAAGTGTGTGTGTGTGTGTCGCTGTGTCTTCCCACTGGGTACACAGTGTGATCCTCTCGTAAGAGGTGCTCCGAAGCCACCATGAATCACAAAGTGGTTCAGCGTCTTGAGTTCGTGACACTTGTGGTCTACCCGGGCGGTCTAAGACAAAAGTCCCGCTCCCTAACTATTGCACGCAATTAGCGGCTGCTAAGTATTTCTCTCTTACGCTTTCTTCGTTTTCTAGGTTTTCTTTCAGGCTCGTTAGGCGGTTCTTGAGGCTCGTTTCCCTGCCCCTCGGGTTTTGTTTAGTTCTTTCTCTCTTGCCTGTTCGTTTCTCTTTCTAGGTTTGCCTCTCTGCTAGAGGCTTTTTAGGTTTGTAATGAGGTTCTTTTTCTTTGTCAGTCAAGGGCTCAGTAATCAAGTACTAAGTAGTCACTTTTTCGCTGCTCCTATCTTTCTTTCTTTCCCTTTCCGTTTTGCTCTTTCCGTCTTTCTTTCTTTCTTTTCTAAGGCTTTTTAGGTACCTAGTCAGGTTCATTGCCAAACGGCACTTCACAGCAGAGCGCGAACGCTTTTTGAACAAAAATGTTTTGCTGCCAGCGCCGAAAATCGACGGGTTGTGTGCGCCACCCTCCGTCTGTAGGAATCTTTCCCAATTTTTCTGTATTCTTTCTCAGACAACGCAGGGGGGGGGGCTGCAAAGGTACCTGCTGAACTGTTGCACAAGCTGTTCTCCTTTCGGTTTGCTTCTCATGGTGGTTCTCAGCCCTAAACCTTCCCCTTTTTATCTGCTAAGCTAAGTATTCAGTAAAGCGCTAACGCGTCAACATTGTTCAACATTTCAGTTAAGCCCTAAGTGTGTGTGGGGTATCTTTAAGGGTACGGTAACCATGCGCGGCTGCAAAATTTAAGGTATGTGGCCGTTTGTTCATGGGTAATGTGGTTTAGTGAGCGGTTTTGCTTCCTGTGGCACTCTTTGATTTTAGATATTGAGGGCAAGAGCGCAGTCGACCCCCTTGCGTTCACAATGAGGCTCCATTGGCGCTGAGCAAGAATTCCCTGCAGCTCTCGACAGTCAAGTTGTCCTTGTCCCACGGCATGCCACGGCTCTCAAAACAAACTGAATAGAACCCAGTCTGGAAACTCCCTCGGACAATAGCAGGACAGTCAACACACGCCAACAACATAAGTCCAAATAGCGAGACCAGTAGTGTCGTTGTTGCTCCATCCAAGCTCTTCCCGGCCTCCAGGGCAGCGTCTATCACGAGACACCGGAGCTACTCTTAAGATCTTTGGGACTTTTTATATGTTGTATATACATATATATATATATATAGACATGTGTGTGTGTCTTGGATTGCCCTTACAGCTAGGAATTTAACCAAGTTTAACCTATGTAAAACGCAACTCAAATTTCCAAACATGTCGCACAAATGGCTTTCCCACAGACAGACACAGGCTTTGAATCTGAAGCATGAAGACTTGTTTGAACAACGCTGCGGCCACTAGTCCAGGCCTGGGAGAATCTCTGCGTGCCACCCCTCGCGCTGATCCCAGCGCCGGGGCGCACGGGAGATCAGGTAGCAGCCATCACAGCCATCCCCCAAAGGAGCACAGACCTCAACAGGTGACGCAAACGGACACGAAGGAGCGCCGAAGCCCCAAGATCCGAATGATAAGGGGAAATGCAAGGCTGCAAGACCAAGCGCAACACGTGTCCTTTTTCAAATTGTGTGTGCGCAATGCTGCGTACATGATCAGTGGGGTCACTTGCCGGGCATTCCACAGAGAAATGGTGTCTATAGACGGTTAGTTATACCAGCATAGACAAGCAGTTTCAAAACGATTCGTTTGAACCAATATTAGTCAAAAAACGATTTCTTGGTGCGCCCTACCTTCCCCCCAAGAGCAAACTGCTTCATCAATGATTTTTGTCGGCATCGACATCGCTATTCGGCCACACTCCTCTCCAGTAAACCGGACCACAGAGCCCAGCCACAGAGTTCAGGGGCGCGGCCAAGACCAAGGACAAGAGGAGGACAAGGCCCGGACACAGAGCCCAGCCACAGAGTTCAGGGGCCGTGGCCAGTGAGTGTGGCCAGCTCTTTTTTTAAGATAGAACCCCAACCGTAAACTGTTTGGGGAATAAACTTTCTGTAAAACGACTGGCCAGGGTGTTTCTATCAACGGCCAAGTTGTATACAGGTCTAGTTCAAGATCACTGGAGAGATGGACCACGGCAGCCTCTATTTTAAAGGATAATAACTATCTCTAGAAAATGCCATGCCAAATCTACTTCACGATGAACTACCCGAGCTCTCAGCTACACACCTTCCTATCTTTTCTAGAGTCCTTTCCCGTTTCTGGGTCTCTGTCTCTGCCATCTTTTTCTTCAATGGGGAGAGAACGAGCGGCAGCTCTCCGGGAAACGGCCGCTCCCGGGAAGATTCGGAAAGGAACAAGGGAGGTTCGACAGAAAAAAACATCTGCCTGCCCTTTCTACGTACCTAGAGTGGTCTTCTTTCAAAATTCCAAATACAGCAAACTAGAGGTGTTCGATCAACGCCTTTCTTTGTTGTTTCTTTTGGGCTATTAAAAAGCCTTCTCCTGAAAATTCAATTAAATTGGAGGTGATTGAGGACATGCAAGGAGTTTGAGAAACTTAAGGAAACTGTATTTCAAGAATAAATCACAGAAAAGACTAAGTATAGTATATTCTAGTTCCTTTCTCTTCTCTGTTTTTTAATTATTTCCTTCTTTTCCTTCCAGCTTGGAAAAGGCTGAAACAGTCGAGCCAGGTTTGGGGTACAACTCTGAAAAGAAAAACCACAAAAACACTGACTGATGGTGCGAGCGCTGCGACACATGTCAACACCTATTCTCTATAAAATGTTCTGCCAGATCCACATGCTCTCACAGCATTGATTCTTCAAACCAAATCTCTAGCACCATGTATACAAAGTGCATGTTGCAGCGCCCTACTCTCTATACAATGTTTGTTTTTGTGTGCGTGTGTGCGTGCGCGTGTGCGTGTGTGTCTCAAACATGGCTACAACAAAACCACGCCGGTGCCTTTGGATTCTCAATCACAGTCCGAAATGCGCGCCTCCCAGGCTGCGCAGCCCTCGTTTTGTTTGCATTGCTCACGGCACTCCATAGGAGATCTTGGCTCTGGTTTTTGGAGGAGGTACGCCTGGGCATCGCAACTCGCAACGGCTCGACCCCATTCAGCGACGCGGTCGGAGATCCACAAGCAAAAGACTCCTCAAAATGGTTTTATGCGTCAGAAAGACAGTACACAAAGAAAAAGACTCCTCTACATCAGGTTCCAGGCAAAACAGATGTTTGCTCATGTCGCCATTTGTAAACCGCCAACGAAACCTTAAACATATCATACATTCACCATACACCATCCAAAACGTTCTGGAACGCATGCCCAGCTGCAGCAATGTCAGCATAGTGGAAAGCTTGGTGCAGGGTTGGGTCCCCGCTGGGGTTTGCAAAGGTCGTCGGGTCTCCTCCCTGGAGAGGACCGTTCTGGTGGTTCGGCGGGTTCAGTGGCATCCCCAAGCCCAGGCCACTTCCAAGACCTGATGGGTGAGGTAAGCTGCCTCTCGACCAGTCATGTAGGCTTTTGATTATGTTTCACCCCCCACATTGAGAGGTGCTGCAATCCAAATGGGGAGGGCATTGTGGCTCAGGCCTTCATGCCATGTCTGTCACTTCCCTTTTGGGGAGTGCGAACTGAGCCATGACACAATCCGTCGATATGCCACAGCCATGAGATGATCATAGTAAAGACCAACCTTGGAATGTGTTCGACTCATTTAGTGATGACACCCGCCAAGTTTCCAGAAGCCTGTCAAGAGATGAGCAAGGCATGTTTCCTCAAGGAACTTCTCTTGGAGTTCCTTTTTGCTTTGTCGAGGTGTTGGGCTTGGAAATAGACCCACTAGACTCTCAAAGGGCCTACGGAGGTTCCCAACTCGGGCATTTTTACCGAAAATTGCGCTCAGAAAGTCGTGCTTGATGGCGAATTTGTTTGAAGACTCTTTTGAAGTCCCATGTGGCCAAAAGGCACTTACATATCGACATCGGCCTGAGCCAATGACTCGTCACTTTGATATTTCAAATTTTGTCATAGTGAAAAGCGCAGTGGCGAGTTCTCATGAGTTGGTGATCCTGCCTTCTCGTCTTTTTCCTTCACTGCATACGACCCGATCGCTGCGCGACGCTGAGGTGTACAGACTTTCTCTTTGTAAGCTTCCCATAGCGGCCGTCTGGTAGCAGTTCGTTTAGTCTTGAATGGGTAGGATCTCACTTAATTACTTTCTTCTCAGTCATCTCAGAAGGGATCCAATTCAGTGTCCACACTGTGGAGCCTTTTGCAATTGCCATTGTCCCACAGTGTACATGCCAAACACACCTGTACCTGTCACATTAGGTGACAAGGGGCGGTTGTGGGCGCGTCGAACCGCAAGTCCGTGCATCCAAATGGGGAGGCTTTATTAATCAAGAGTCTACATTAACATTCATTAGATTTTGTTATGCCATGCCATGCGGCCACTTCCAGCATATCATTTCCAGCCTGCCCCCGCAAGAGCTGTAGGGCCAGCAAGCCCACCAGGTGGCCAACCGGTGCCTTGGCTTCAAGCAACAGTGGCACGGAACTGAACCAAGTAAGCAAGCAAGGTTTGATCAGGTAAGTAAGCAACCAAGGGTCCGCCAAAACTGCCACCAAGCCCAGACGGCGGTTGCATGCCCGGTTGCATGCCCGGTTGCATGCCTGGCGTCCCCAAGCCGCCCCCACCCAAATTACCAGAGGGCGCGCCAAAGCCACCAAATTGGCCTTGGTTTCCAAGGCCTGGCCAGCGGGGATTCCGATTTGGGCCCAAGCCACTTGGAAAGTTGAAACTCCAGTAGGTTGATTTCTATACATCCCGCAATTTCTGGCAATGCATTTCCTCATGACAAGGCACACTCTCTCTCAAGGTCGCGGTTTGAATCTAGCTCTGGCCAAAAACCATGTATCGTGCCACCACTACAAGCACAACCGCCAACAACACCAGCACCAAAGCGATTGAAAAATCTTGGATAATCACCGGATGCTCCTTGACCACCAAAGCCGCTAGGTAGCTGGCCGCCAACACCTACTAGTAGCACAGCAATTGCATTAATATGATTTCCGCCGCCCATTTCATGCCTTCATGTCCATGTCATTCCTACAATTTACAGTACTACTGCGGCGTCTGAATGCGTTTTTGGTGTTCTATCTTGGCCTTGAACATGGGCATGAGCATGCACACATAAGGCGCTTCTATCATCAAAGGTCCATGCCTCCAACCGGAAGTTGTCCCAGAACAGGTTGAAAGCATAGCCTGGGTTCTGCTGATCAAAAGAACAGCGTCCAAGCCACGTCCGATGTGCTGATTTCTGACAGTGTCCGCCAGCATCTGTCTGTCTGAGCGGCCAAAGCAATACCACCCGACCTTGCGGGGGCCAGCAATGTGTGAGTGTGGGTCAAAAACTGCTGAAACTGTGCAATCTGTATATCACCTTAAAGGGGTGTGGATCGGGCAACTCCAGCCAACCCGCGCCAGCTTACAGTATGCCGTTTGTTGGGAAACTACATTCGGCATGTCTTCCACATCTCTCTCAACCTGGATTGCTGTTTCAAACAGCAATTGTCGCCACCCGACTGTGACATGAAAGCTTGGAGTGCTGGGAGTGCGGGAGGATCTGACGTTCTATCATCCACACAGAGACCGTGGTCAAATGCATCGGTCTTTCTAGAAATTGCGGGTTTTGCGTATCAATATATAACATGCTACTATACATGTATATACTTCTATGTGTGCTGTGAGTGTGTGGGCGTCCTTGTGCAAAAATTGCCCAATGCGAGAAATCAGCACAATGTGAACCACATCACGGTTAAAAGTTTGCACCTCTTGACTCTCTCATACACATACCAGGTCTAAACTTCAGATTGCAATGACAATTGCATTCGCCGGGCTTAATGTCCTTGAGTATATAACTTGTAGTATCTTCTCGCAGCATGAGAGCAGGTATATAATTAAATATATAATACAATTTAGTTTAGTTGCAATTTCTGGACATATCTCCGCCCCCTGCATTGGAGCCAGGACAATAGAATAGCAGGCACCAACATAGTCAGGTCTGTATGCTGGGCTTTGCCCACAAGCTTTGGGGAAGTTCTGTTCTAGGCCAGAAGGCTGTGCAGCATGGTCGTCTGTGTTTAAAAGAATGGACATCTGATCCAATCCTGGAAACTGTCACAAATACAAGCAGCGCTTGCCAAACAATTGAGGAGCCCGCCGCCTGCGGCACCGTGGCAGCCTGGCCAGCAGGCCCTTTCCATTCCGGCAGTCGTAGCGGTCAATCGGTTCAGCGGATCATAGCATCACTTCAGGTTAGCAAGGCTGTCAACTTGGCAATGCTACCAGCAGCCAATGAACTAGTTAATAGTCAGCTGTTGTAAGGACTTTTCAACCGCATGGCACGCCGCATGGCTTCTTCAACAACTCAAGAGCCTTGTGTACTGTACTTAGTTTATTCAATTCAGTTTTTGGACCAGCTTGTGTCTGTTGGCCACTCCGTTGGCTCTTCGCCTTCGCATCTCCTTGCTAATGGTCATGTGTCTGCACCGTGTTCGCGGTCATTCAACATTCAAAAACCCAAAATCTGTCTTTTTGTTGAGAACGCCGTTCACCGGGCAACCTAGCACAAGTCTGCTGTTCCAATAGTTGTCAGAGAAAGTTTCCAAAGAGAAAGTGCCGAGTTACGAACAGTTACAATTGGTGTGTGCGTGTGTTTGTCGCATCATGGGCGCGAAAGTAAGAGACGGAAGTCATGTGGCAGAACGGGAATCTGGCATTCAAGCGGGTGAGACGCGCTTCAAGAGTACTTTGTTTCGGGAGACGCAATGCCGCAAAGCTAGCCACTGTGGCTCGAGGGTTCACGTCCCGTGGCTGTCAGGAGGGCGGATCAAGCCATGCCACGGACCAAAGTCCTTTACTTGCCATTGCTCTTGTGGCTTGTAGTTTCGTCGCCATGGTTGTTGACATGCTTGGTTGAGTTTGGACTCTTGACTGGCACATCATGGTTGATGATCTT
Source organism: Durusdinium trenchii (assembly GCA_963970005.1). Classification (NCBI taxonomy): domain Eukaryota; class Dinophyceae; order Suessiales; family Symbiodiniaceae; genus Durusdinium; species Durusdinium trenchii. Next base: position 67,379 of record CAXAMN010022195.1, on the reverse strand, counting down.
CAAGTGCATTCTCGTTCTTCAAGGGCAAAACGGAATGTGTTCAATAGCAGGACGAGATGTCAAGGGATGAGAACGAGCCCATAACCTTACAACATGGTCCGTTTTCTTGGTCTGAACTTTGTGGTTGCCTTCTTGTTTACGTTTCAGTTTCTTGCTGCATTTTGAGAAAATGGCTTCCTACCTCGTTATTGCTACAGTCACTGTCACTGTCGCATTTGACTGCGCTCTGCCCCGAAAACTTATCACCGATGCTGCGCGTGAAAGGGATGTTGAGTGATGGCATCATGGGTGTAAGGCTATGAACTGATTTGGTGTTCGGCTTGGGGACGAATATCATGTGGTTGTGTTGTGCTTGAGTTAGTGGACTACTTTTTTCAGTGATGCCTTGGATGAAAAGCGTCAAAGGGTTTTTGGCGAGAGTGCCGTTCTGCAAGTTTCCAGTACCTACGAGCCGTTCATGGGGCAAAAAAGGTGAACAGCCGATACTCCTGTTAGCCTCGCTAAAATTCGGCGCCGTGATTGGTTACGGTTTTGTTTGATGCATGTCTCCCTTTGAATCCCAACATGGGATCTGACATCCAGAGTTTCCAGTTGAGATTTCCAATTTACCTCTTGAAATCTATTTCTCTGCTGTCTTGTACAAACCTACGGCCTAACCCCCTGTACCCCAGAAAGGGCTGTGGGGCGTGACAGATAGTCCGCAAGTTATCTGTGTGGGGGACTCAACACAGTTTTATTTTATTGCAGAACGGCACTGGAGAATTCAGAACGCATTGTCAGATGAGCTGCGAAGCTGGCAAAGTGATGCAAAGTGTTTGTTGTGCAGTTTCTATGAGAAGCGGAGACCGTACGCACGCATTGTCACGGCTGTGGACGGTTGGCAGGCGAGAGTTGAGCCCGTCGAGCAGTTCTACTGGGGAACGGAATCAGAGGTTTCAAAACACCTTGTCAGTCGGGAGAATGGAGGAGGAATGTCAGTCTGTTGAGCACCAATAGTACAAAGAAGCTACTGTATAAGGGGCTCCTCGCATCGCTACTAGGAGCAAGGACGCCACTAGGGGCTCCTGGCCGTACTACTAGGAGCAAGAAGCTACTAGGGGCTATTAGAACTGAATTACAATGTAATGCAATTTTGTTTTGGGAAAAGAGACCGGAGGTTCCACTCCGCGGTTTTGGATCCGCATGGATCTGCCTACCGTGACACAGTTCGAGGGAGCAGCGGTTCGCCGCCCTTGAGTAACCAAGCAATCTGACGAAAAGGAAAAGCGGAGAAGGTCAAAGGCCACTGTCAATCACTTCCTGGGGCAGGTCTAAGCAGGTTCTTGGGGTCTCTGGTTGTGCTGGCAGCACGAGGGACAAAGGATGTGGAAGTCCATTGCGCCACGACAAAGTACATCAGCAAAGTCTAGTGTGTGTATATATTATGTATTTGTGTGTATATATCAAAATCTCAATCTAAAGATTTCTAGCTAGAGAGAAAAACATCGAAAAGTGGTAATTGCGGTTCTACCAGTTGTCACGTGGTATGATTCTACAGGTGCGTCGATTAAAAACTGCTTATGATTTGTACTTTGTATATACCAGTGGTGGCCTTAGCGCGCTACGTAGGCTTCATCACTCTACACTCTACACGTCACCAAATGACAAAACACGCACCTCACACATGACTATATGACTCTTCGTCAACATCGTGTGACTCATGGTGCGAATCCTTTGTTCCAGATCACGTGTTTTGAAACATAGTTCATATGCACAGTATAGGTCGACATCATGACCCTTCACACACTTCCTATAGTCTGTATGTTTTGAAACTGCCGCAGCATTGGCTCTTTCGGAGCTTGAGTCGGCTCCTTCCGACACATTTTCTGTGGCTGAGAGAAATACAGCTGGACCAAAATAGCGAGCACAAAGTAGCCTTTTGGGCGTTTGGTTGGAGGGCGTCCAATAATCATGAATGGCTCAAAATAAGATACTGCAAAAAAAAGTGCAGTCTGCAGTGCAGTCGACTCTTAACTCTCCAAGGCAGCTGTCTGAGAGTGCACACACATCATCACACGACATCGCTGAAGCAATGCCGTGAAATGGTGGACTAGTGCCGTTGCAGGGTGATGCCGTGAAGAATCTTCGGACCAAAAACTGCTGGTTTACCAAGAGCCTGAGACACTTTCCACAAGCATTACCCTGCTTTGAATTCGGTTGAGCATGGAGAAGCAGCTGGCAGTGGTCAGTTCTGGCCCTCACAGCCAGAAACGGTGCCAAAAAATAGCTGCTCCGAAGCAGCAAGAGCTGCCAAAAATCGTTTGCGACATCAAAGAGATCAATCTAAAAGCAATGATACTTTATTTGTGGGATATTGTGACAGTGTCGGCAAACGTGTTGCAGAAGCTGGTGATCACAGCAATCAGGAACCGCATTCTATGCGTGTTCTTGAAGCTGTTGAACAACAATCAGAGTGTTTGCACCATGTTGGGACTGTCAATTCTTGGTGCTTCTACATTCCCAACTGAGAGATTCAGTTGAACATCTTGAATTGGTGTTCCTTTACGTGCGGCATGCCATGGCTGCTTTTGTCCGTTTGCAGCCTGGCTGCCAGGTGGCTTCTGGGTGATGAAACGTGGGACTAGCGGGTCGAAGCCTTCAAGCACCAGGACTTATAGTGGTTTCAGAGTAGATTGCACTTATCCGAAGTTCGGTGGTTTCTATGAACCCCCCCATGCTTCCAGAACATCTTTTTCGGTCTGTGCCATCTACTCTGAAACCACTGTAAGGGAAAAAGACATGGTGCAAGACACGCTGCAAGCCTCAGGGTCGCCGCAGCCGAGAGTCAACTTCAGCATCGATTTCCTGACCAAAAAGCAAACTAACGGTCCATCATGAGGAAGAAACAACTTCCCATTCCTCGCGCAAGACGTGCATGAAGCACTGCGTTTGGAAGAAGCTTTTGTAGAATGCAACCTCAGCAGCGAACTGGCAAGTGGAGGGCTAGGCTAAGGCAAACATGTGAGACTTCTGATTCTAAACGGCATTCTCAGTGCTGCATTACAACTATGGCCCCTCCACTCTTGGTGGGGAGACGTGTTGGGCACTCTCAAATAATGCAGTTGTATGTTGTTGTATTTTGAGGTGTTCGAACCCCCCCCAACTCCATAATTGTTTCTGAAAGGTGGCCACTCCGACATGCTCAAGTATACATCTGACCAAAATCCTCCAAGATCACTGCTAAGGACGCTTTGGAATAGGGAAACCCCTTCCAAGCAAGTGCTTCCAACTTCGGATAACGTACGATCAATCAAACCGCAAAAGAACAAAAGCAAAGCATCAATTCTTTTGGAGGTGAAGGACCCCCAACCCCCACCCCGACGTCAAAATACATGAATATGGCAAACCAGGTCCATGTAAATTACTTTGAGGTATGACAACGTATCAAGTGCAATTTTTTGAGTGGCCATAGTTTTGTCAGAATTCCATACCCCACCCCCACCCCCACCACCACCACCACCCTCACCCCCACCACCACCACCACCACCACCCTCATCTCAAAAAGTGCCCCAAGAAAAGGAACAAACCATTTTTGGTTCATCAGGGGTGCCGTCTTACGAATTTTGACCAAGGGTCAAAATACTTCATTCAGGAGTCACGGCGGGGGGGGGTTGCAGGCTCTGCATAGAATCGATGGTTTCAATGCAGCAATCCTGCAATATGATGGTGCAGAGCTCTGGACGAAAGGACTTACTGTAGTGTAAGACTAGTGTAAGATGTGTAAGATTTTGAGAAGGCTTCAAATCTCGCAAGCTGAGTGAATATGCTCATTTGGATGTTGGACTGTTGGCCACAGTCGCCGTGTGGTGCCTTTTCAGGGCGTAAGCCGAACCGTTGCAAACCAGTCTTCTTTGGGTGTCGTGAATGTAGTGCCTTTTGAGGATTTTGCCACATCATGCACTGAGGGAAGAAAATCCTTTCAGAATCATCACAATGTTATCCCCTCTTTGCTTGGTATGTCGAAGCATGTGCTTGCTCCAGTAGGAATCTCCTTTGACGTGATGGCTTGCTGTGCTTGTGCTTTTCTTATGCAGTGTGCATGGAAATCCCGACAAGATTGTTGCAGAATCTGTATGTGGATATATTATATATATATGTGTATAATCGATTTGAGGCGAGGCAAGAAGAAAAGATTGCATTGTGAGACAGCATGCGCACCGAGCTCCAACCAAAAGCATCCTACAACACATCCCCACCTTGAGAATACATATACAAATACATATGTGTATATCATACGTGCTTACTATATTGTAAACATAATATCTAAAAAAAATCTGCACACTGGGAGCTAGGATGTCGGTTCATGAAGATCATGTGCACAATTTGGGCAGCCCTGGGACTTCAAGCGAACAAAAAATAGCGAGGAAGCACAACAAATTTGTGCTTGCTGCTGGGGTATATACCGACCCTCCAGCAGATTAACATGGAGCCCCAAAACCACTGTTTGTTTGTGAGGAACATGGTCGAAACCATCGGTGAATTCTCGGGGTCCATGTGGTCTGCCGGGTTGTAAAATCAATAAGGCTCGTCGCCATCGGCCCGTGAAATGGTGCACGTTGCGAACGCAGCTCGGCTTTGCGGTCAGCAACATGCTCTACTGCACCAAGGGTAGCGTCGTCCTCTCGCAGCCAGGCCAAGAACCTTGGATTGAACACCATCACCGACTCTAACGCAAATCAATACAATGCGCATCAATGCGCACAGTGCCAATCAGCACTGAATGTGGAACACGCAACGCAGCCACCATCACTCTGTACCTTTGTAGTACTGGGCTGTTTGGAACCTTGTACTGGTGCGTGCATGCGGTAGGCAGGTCAAACAGCCCACCAACAAAATCAGTCCAAATATGTCCAAACCACCTGTTGATGCAACAAGTCCTTGAACGTCCACTCGCTGTCCTGTCGCGCTCGCTGTCCTCTCAGGCAGGTCACCTGTCTTCTCTCTCCGCCCGCTGATAACATCTTTCACGCAGGTCCTCGGCATTCGAAAAGGTCCGAGATGAGAAGAAAAATATCCAATCAAATTGCGTTACCCATTTGCTGACTTTTGTGCATCTGAATGCTGCTGTGCCTCAGAACCAGTAGCCTGCAAGGTTCGCACAGAAACGCCAGAAAACAACGTGCAGAACAAACCTGCCTCGGCATGAACTTGACCTTAGACACATACAGTAGCAACGGTTACGCAAAGCTGACTATGCTCGCATGTCTCTGACTTCTCGTAGAAAACGACGACCGAAATGCCAAGATGCTATGAGCATATCTCTTGACTACCTTTGCAAGTTTTCCCATGGCAGCCTCAACGCTGCTCTGGACCTGCACAAAACGAGGCCCACAGAAACCCGACCCAAAGGATCCCAAAGAGCCAATGTAAACGCGGTTGCAACCTTGTGGGGGAAAAAAAAGTGATCAAAGGATATCAAAAGCATCCAAACAAATCACCAGAATGTTACACAACCATGCAGAAAAGAGAGAGAGAGAGAGAGACGCGGTGCTGTGGCAGGACGTGCATGCAGGCAAAGAAAGGACATTGGTCAATCTCTTCTCTCTCAAAATGGAATCGGAACACTTTACAACCTGTATGCCCTGTATGCGCAACATTGTGAATCCTCCAGCATCGATTAGAGTGCTGGTTTCCCGTGGCCTTCTGCACCATCTCCAAGAACCCATGTTGATTGCGCAACCCGCTTCGCGCCTCGCGCGTCGTTTTTTTGGCGCGACAGACTTGGGCGGTTGCAGTTGCGGAAAACATGGACCGCACGGACCGGTGCCTCTTTGATTTGGCTCCGCAGCTCGGTCTGCACAAAGGGCGGAAACTTCATGGTCTTTCCTCGCGAAAAAGGACGGGTTCTCTTCTCGAAGGAAAACATGCTCACCAGGTCTCACCAGGTCCTGAAAGCCCACCAGGGGTGTGAAGCTTCTCGCTAATCACAACCTGAACAAAATGACTGTTGAGTGTGGACACTGAATCTGGCAACCAAAGAAGCCAGCCAAAATTGAAACCAGTCCGCCACAACAGCATGTCATATCTAGTGATCAGTCAATCAAACAGTTGTGACTTCATGAGGATAGGTCTGATCAGAGAAACCCCCACTGGTGCTTCGTACCTACGCGCGCCCTTTATCACACTTGTGGACCACGCAGTTCGGTCGAGTGCTCCATCGAACAGCAGCTGGCGTCTGAAGGCGTTGCTATGCCCTGGCTATGCTGTCTTCTGCTCCTATACATATCATACCTTCTATTCAAATTATCAATTTCTAGCCTATTTAATCCTATTTGCAACTATAATTACTTTGGTTTAGGATTAATACACATTCCACAAGAAATAAACTGTAGGTTGCAAAAGTTTCAGTGTACGGAAAGGAGTCAGTGCTGTGCACACTGCAGTCTCAATAGGCCATTTTGTGCAAGCACTGCAGCACAAGAAAAAGTCCAACGAAAGGCATCGAAAGGTCTGAAAGCACACCAAAACAATCCCAATACAAAATTCGCAGAACTTCAGAGCACGCAGTCTTGCAAAAATATTCCTGTATGTCGCTACATGCAACGATCGAAGAGCGCAGTTGTTACTTCAAAGACTGAACTGCGACTCGCTATTGCAAACAGCTGTTGTCGCCATGCAACTGAATCCCGTCAAAAACAAATCTCCGTGCACACTGTAGTGCCAAGACATGCCAAGACCATTGCTAAAAACCATGCATTGCAAAGTGCACACGCCGGAGAGAAAGTTTGTACGAAAAAGCCAGCGGTCGTCGAGGAAAGTTGCGAGTTTACTTAACATGAGTGGACGGTAGTTATATAACACACTCACAAGAAATCACAAGAATATAATTAGCATGTGTTTTTCACTCCGTCTGTTGCATCTTCTTTGGATGGAGTGATCTGATGCGCACGAGACCAGCCCCGCTTGAAACTCCCAGGAGCCCGTTAGATTCCAGGCAAAAGGAAGGAAGAACGCACACAGCACGCGCTGATTGTACTGCAAACACGGCCAATAAGGTGCACAAGGACTATAACGTGCAAATTCAAGGTAAAACAATAGTGCAAACTGCAAACAGTGCGGAAACGATTGCATTCATAAGTGATGCTGCCAGTACAAAACAAGAAGAAGCCTCCTCGAGAAATGAGGCCACAACAAAGCATTTGCAATCAGCTAAACATGGGGTCTCACCTTTTTAAGGAGGGGCATTGGGATGTCAAAAGTCCTAAAGGGAGCTCGGACTCACAGGTCAACGAACCTGCATCACTGCCAACGGGAGCATGACAAACCATCATCCACAGCAAAGAGTAGTAAAGAATAGGACAACTGTAGCTGACTGCCGTTCTCGCATGTTGGACCGGACCAATTTGCCGCTAACCCAACGGTACAAGCAAAAAGAAACACAGGTGACAAAGAGTCGGAAGGCTGAGTCCACTAAGAGTGACGGACTGGTCATCAATTTAAAGCCTTACTACAGGGGTCTGACCTTTTCTTTTGTTCCTTTCTTGTTTGATGCTCTAATGGCTGGAGAGAAAATAAGGCCTCCATGGTCGAAAAAGCTCTAGGTGCCAGGCCCATCTATCTCGAAGGACACCTGCTACGATGTTGGATGGGAGGTGATGGACACTTTGGTAGCCTCGGTGGTCCACGTCACGAACCGCACCTGGGCATTGACTCCTGAGCTTCGGGCGCCAGAAGTGGGGAAGCATGGCAATTTCCCCAAAGGCAAAGATAAAGGGCACAGGAGCTTCCTGAAGGGCGGATAACAAATCAACATCTGTAAGTCCAAGTCATGTGTGCCATCAACAAAGAACCGAAATGTACTAAGTTGCAGTCCATGAGTGGCACGCTTTGCAATTCTTCCGGTGGCCAAGGAGCACAAACAAATAGGTGTTGCCATTTGAACGGCCACAACCTCAAACTGCTGGTGTGTGCCACTCGTTCTTGAATTTGACAAACATTTCGCCATGTGTCCACTTAGGAGGGGAAGATATGCAAGGGAGCCAGAATCCACAAGTGCCAGACATGCTCCGCAGCAAGAGAGCAACGACGGATGTTCGCTGGGCATCTCCAAAAAGAATCACCTACAACAGACTGAGAACAGCTGCCTGTGTCATGCCCTTTGGGCATGCTAAACTTTAACATCTTTAACACTGCTCAATCGGCAAATCATGACAAACCCTTTCCACGGCAGCGCACTGGCCTGCTGTTCCATAAGGACGCAAGGCAAAAGCTTCAACACAACCTGCACAATTCAAACCCATCAACTTTGATTGGAATCGCTAAATCACTACGGTCAACACCCCTTGCGACCAGCCATCCCAACCTTTTTACAGTTTCAACATGCCATCAAATATGAAGGTGTCGCCTGCCAGGGTTTTGGACCTCGCTTTGCCGCAGTGCAAGCAGCTAGTTTCATGGCTGGCACTGTAATGTCAACTCTTGATTGATTAATAAACCCCCCACATGAGCAAGGATTTCCAATTCAAATTGGGGTGTTCATTAATCAAGTAAATCAAGAGTCTACATTAAGCGGGTGGGTATGTAGGTATCCTGAAAGAACCGAGCTCGAGGACCAAATCGTGATAGAAATATAAACAGTTATATATAATAGAATGCATTGTACCCTTCCAGCTTCCCATCTAACCCCATCAAGGAGACAATCCGTACCACCGTGCACAGTCACAGAAAAGCTCGATGCCGTGCGTCTACAATCCTAATCCAAACACTGCAAGGCAGGGAACACAAAGGTCCAGTCAAATAAAGCACGACTTGAAGCTTTCAGGACGTACTCAGTGAGAACAGGTTGACTGGATTTGGTGCCATGTGGCGATGCTACATGTTGCAACATGTTGAAAGAAGAAAAAATGAATAAATGGGGTCCTTTCAAATGCATTATTCATATTCAAGCAACATGAAGGGATAGTTTCTGGCGGGATCTGCTGATGCACTTGCTAGAGTTCAGTGACGCTTCCTTATCCTTGTTTAGAGGAAGTAGCGTATCTATGCGTAGCCTTCTCTTCCTTTTTAGAACAAGGTTGCTCTGCGCAAAGCAGACCAACGTAGCTCAGCTAATTTTTGCGAAGCCAATGCGTCAAAGTCAAAGGTGTGTGGACATGTGGTCAACAATGAGCATCATGAACACGCTATTTAAAAATGCGTACATCAAATGTATCAAATGTAAGGACGCTACTAGGGGGCTCCTGGCCTTACTACTAGGAGTAAGGACGCTACTATCGACCGGGGACATCGCCACACCCAGTGACCGGGTCCCACGGTCCCACCTCCTCCAAGAGCCGATCTCCCCATCGCATCAACAAGGCCAAAAGGCCCCACCATACTTGCCACCTCTCTTGGCTCAGTCTGACGAACTCTTGTGGAGCAAACTGAGCAGGATAACCATTCTGAAAAGCTTGGTGTGTATTTCAAACAGACCGAGACCAAACATTGGTTGGGGGTCCCCCTATTGAATACACACCCATCTCAACTTCATCTCACATTCATCGCCTTGCCAACGTCCGGCTCAGCGGGCTTAAGGAGTCGTGACGTCCAAGCTGGGCGAGTTGAGACCAATCACATCCAGGAGACAAGAGCCTGGACCACTGGAAGGTCTTAGAAAAATGGTTGAAAAAGAGCAAAGGAATCGTCAAGACCGCGCTTCAAAGAAGCTAGGTCGTGGCGGGTGGAACATGGTGGAACTAGGTCACCGTTTTCCATTGCAGTAAAGCGCACCAAATTGCAGCTTGGAATCGGCCGCGGCATCCTTTGAGTCATTGCATTTAGTCCAACCACAGCATACGTGCCGATGATGTCAGAGACCTGATCTGGACACTGCCCTGATTGAAACTATTCATAATCTCGATAAGGAATGTCTGATTACAAGATCTGCGCATTCTTCACTTCACCGGCTGACAAGCCGAGCACACCTGGCCTCCACTCCTCTCGCCAGCTTTGCCATGCTGGTCTTGTTGATGCGCTCCAGAATTGCTGGAGCCTGCGGCCCCCCGGGCACTTTACCAGTCTGAACCCCCGGAGAGGGAGAAAAAAAAAACAATAAAAACAAGTGCTTTTTTCAATCGGCTAGTTTAAAGAAAAAACCATGATATTGTCGTGGACATATCATGACATATCATATCTGGCTGCCCCACCCCTAAAAAGGCACCATGCAAAACGTGCTGCCCACCTGGGTCAGATTTCGTCGAAGGATGTCCAACAAAGTGAAACTGAAGTCGAAAAAAGGGATCTTGGAGACCTCGACTGGCTCAGAAGCTTGACATGACGCGCTTAAATCTCACTCGCCCCCCCGCTACCCCAAACATGTCGGAACAAAAGGCTGACGGGTCGCCAAGCAAAGGACTCCTCCATCTGGTATGCGTTGCATCATGTCATCGCTATCGTCCTCACACAACACCCACCCTGCCATTGTCTCCCTGACAGCACCGCAGAGTCTAGTCACCGCGACCTCGACTGATCTACTCACCTCAGCTGACCTTGCCAAGCAAGTCAGGCGTTTTACGAGTTTAGTTAGTTAATAATTGTTATTTGGACAAACAGGAACATCATCATGGGGAATTTCGGTCAGCGTGGAGCAAGGCAAGCCAACCAAAAAAAATATATATAAGTACCATCGCAAGGGATAGCAAGCAAGCGAGCCGAAAAAGAAAAATGAAGAAAACACGGGCAAAAGCAAGTAAGCGCGTGAGAGCCCAGCGTAGTTCACAAGCACAGCAGGCGCAGGAGTACCAACACCACGAGAAACACAAGTGTCCCTCCTCACAGTACATGTTGAACAGGCAGAGCTCCACCGGAGAAAAAAGGAAATACGAATACGGCAAGTAACAAGACGCTAGGGCTGCTAATTACGCATGATGGGCATATCGGGACTTGTCATGCTATGACGGTCCTGATGCGCTGAACAGCGAAACACTTCTGGTTCCTGCGAAGAGGCAGGAGTCTGCGCTTGATTCATCTCCAACATTCAGACCAAGCAAGTTGCGAGCAGAGCAGGAGTTCAATGAGACAAACAACCAAAGAGCGGCCTCTTCTTCTGTGCTGCCAAGGAAGGTGCTGTGATCAGCAGGCAAATGTGGCATTTTGAAGTCTTCGCTGCACACCTCAGTTTTCGGATTGTCGTCCGATTGCGGCCCGTTTTTTTTATCTTTAATGGGATCCGAAACTTTCCGTATTTGCACCTACAACACATCCGCTTTTGAGCACCGGACTGACCATCGACTGTGTTTCTACACACTATAGTCACTAGACAAGTGCACGATGTGCATATGAGGCCCGCAACATGAGATTGGTCGGTAACCCCACGGTTCAAACATAGACATAGACAAACAGAAATCCAACAGCATCTCTGGCCTGGCCAAATGAGCTGAAAGATACAAGCCACAAGCCATGGTTGGATGGAAAGCGCTTAAAGAGCAAAAACATGCTGCACGCACGGAGTGGCAAAAACAAAGTGACATGCAAGCTGCAAGCATGTCAAGTCCACGTGGGCATAGGACCATCTGCTGAAACAGGTCAGGATCATCTGCGCACACAGCATCTGAATCATCTCCGCACACAAATGGGGTTGGGGTGGGGAGGGGGGGTGGGGATGGGGTGAAAGAGTGTGACTAAGAGTTCTAGGCACGCGGTGTCTTTTATAGCTGTATGTGACAGCATGTGTCCTTCCCTCTTGAGCCTTGAGGATGACGAAGGCAGCAAAATCACCCATGTAGAGGAAGAATCAGCGTGCCGACCCCAACTGGAAACTCTGGCCTCTTGCGTGCTGCACCGGATCAAAAGCTACACCAGCATAGACCCCAGATAGCAACTAACTCAAACGGAAGCACATCGTTTCCTCTTAGCCTAGCAAGCCTGTGAGACAACTGGGGAGACATGTAAGGAGACAAGCAGGGAGACGAGGCAGCAGCGGCACAGCAGCTGCCAACCAAAACGGCCGTCACACAGGCAGACAAGTGGGGAAACAAGTGGGGAGACAGGGTAGCAGCGGCGCAGCAGCGGCACAGCAACCACACACAGCAGCGGCAAACAAAAACGCAGCAGCCACACAGCAGCACCCAGTCATTGAGAGGTAAGAACCCTACTATAGCAGCTATCGCTATCTGGGGGACAAAGAATCGGCGCGTACAAACGATCCGGGGAACTGCGAACTCCTGTCCGTCCACGTTGCCAAAGCATTCAGACCCCGGCAGCGCAAAACGGCACAGGGTCATCAGGATGGGCTGTCCTTACTTCATGCAGAAACAGGACAAGCATGACTCATGACAAACTCAACAGAACCTTGGATGTAATGCCATGTCTTGCCCAGAGTCGGATTCATTGCTGTTGGCTGCAATGAGAAGACAAAAGCATTGCCATTGAAGCGATAGTCTGTGGGACCTGCAAAGATGTCTTCAAGCATCTTCCCAAGCCCGCTGTTGGACCAACTCTCTCAAGTGCATGAGAGTACCCAACCTATTTGTACCCGCTTCGTGTGTCACTTGAATGTACATCTTGCACTTCGCTCAGTCGCCCTGGTATCTCGTCGTCGCTCGCTGAGTCGCTCGCTTTCGTTTTGAGCGTCAGGAGTTTATTGAAAGGCCATCCCAGGTTTGAGAGGTTCAATCAAACTTTCACACTAGGAACAAGAAGCTACTAGGGGGTGGAACTGGAGACATCGCCCTCTCAAACTCCCTCTCTCGAAAACTGAGCCCCAGCGATTCGCTCGTTTCCCTGGACCCTCTGCGTTTCTCTCGTTCCAGCCTGGGCAAAACCCTCTGTCCACCAACAATTGCTCCTTGGAACTGCGGGCCAGCCAAGCGTTTGCATGGCTAGATGGCGAAATGGTTCTAGTGACTCTAGTTTCTTTTTGCGCTGGGTTTGCGGATTGTCAAGGCAAAGACCTCAGAAAGCCGTTGCTAGCATCCAATTGGCAATAGTTAGGGCCCATGAAGGTCGATACCTGATGCGCTTAAGTAGCAAAAGAGCAATTAGGACTTAAAAGTTTAAATTATAGAGTAGAGAGAGACGTAAAGCAGTTGGGGAAATGAAGAAAAGAGTAACAAGAAGAGGTCGAACGGAAAATAAAGAAAGGACGAGGAAAAGGTCTGAATAAAGGTCTACCAAAAAGGTCTAATGCAATTTTTTCAAACTAAAAATTATAGGGATGTAGAAAAGCGTGATCACGTGTCCTGGGGTCAGTTGATGAAGTACGGTTGACCGTCGACCGTCTAGGCTGGGTCAGTCCAAGAATCCAATGGACTGCCCCGCATGGCTTCCGGCCAGCACACTCGTGATTGGCTCTTCTCCAAATCTGCGCGGTGTTTGGGGGGAGTTATGCTCCTAGTAATAGTAGCGTCCTTGCTCCTAGTAGTATGGCCAGGAGCCCCTAGTAGCTTCTTGCTCCTAGTAGCGATGCCCTTTGCTCCCAGTAGCGTCCTACGCATTAATTGATTTGGTTCCTAGATGCTTAATGATTTCTAGCGAAACTTGTGTGTAGCTTTCACAGGAAGAAACTGGAGAAGCCACCAGGAAACATGCGTTTTTTGAGACAACTCAGCCTGGAATGAGTGACGCCAATCTGGTCTTTCTCCTGTTGCCCTCCTCAGCTTCAAAGGTCAAGGTTTCATTGCAAGTTCATTGGCACTTAACAAGAACTATTGTGAAAAGCTGTCAAGGCAAGCTTCCACTTTCGTTGGTTGCCTGTGCTCCTGCTGGCTGTCATGATCTATGACCTCGTGCAAAACTATCAAAGCGGGCTCTGACACTTTCATGTCCAAGATGTACTCAATGGGCCAAGTCAAGCAGCAACCGTTCCCGCTAACGCATCCCAAAACCACTTCGGAGGTCCGGGCGAAGAATGCTTCTATGATGTTCTGACCTCCCAAGATTGAGTCCGCGTGACTCTTCACGAAAGCACTACCATTGCCATTCTTAAGACAAGTCTCCTTCCACGACTTTTGCTTCTTCTGCCTCCGGGCGGCAAAATTGTCAAATTGCAAAGTCTAATTGAGAGGCACAAGGAATGAAAATCATGTCAACCTACTAGGTCGCGGAGGTCCCGGAAATGGACAGAAGAGAATCAATCAATATTGACGGAGTGGTTTGCGACGAAAACGGATCTCGGAATCTCTTAAACTTGGCAGGGACATCTCCAACACCAACCGAGCTTCTCAATCGACATGTTTGAAACCACCGTCACCGTCACCCGTGCAATTATACAGATGGTTCGGTCAAACAGCTGCCAGGAGGCAAGACCGTCTGTTGGCATAAGTCCCAGCGGACCGGTGTTTCGAATTTTCGGCCGGCCGTCGGCCGCGACGGACCTGCGGCTTCACCGACTCGGATTCCGTGTTTGGTCGGAATTCTCTCAGGGCGCGACTCACGACCTGCAACCCACCGAAACAGAAAAAAGATCCTGGCCCGGAAAGGAAGACAAATTTCCCACATTTTACCCTGCAAACAGGGGGTAGGTGTTGCTCTTTGAGCAAGGCCTGCACCTCGATGAAGTGGCTCACCTCGACCGCAACGACGCAAGCAATTTCGCTCACGTCTCACGACGAGTTCGCTAACATGCAGGCTCACGCACATGTGAGCACACTACCATTCGAATGCATATTGTAACAAAAAGATTTCAAGGGATTGCTCAACCTATTGTTATCCCTTGTTGAATTAACATGAATTAACATGTTTTTGCTCATCACACTTATGGAGCACCACGTGTGAACATAGCTCTCTCTCTCTCTCTCACACGTCTGTGTCTGTTTTAGCCGGCCAACCCTGCCTCAGGCGTTGAGAGGCGCCGCCGTATTTGCGGAGTGAAGAGGCTCAAAGCATCCTCGGCTGCTGAACTTCGAGCGGACCAGTTCGAGCAGGCCAAATTCTGTTTGCTCTGCGTCAAACCACCCACATCTTCGATGTGGACTGCTTGGGGATGGTGTGGACAAGCCATGAAAAACCGAAATTCATCACTCGTTTGAGGAAAAAGGACCATTTTCTCGGTCCAAGTCTCCATCGGACCATCAGCAGATCGTGGCCTCATTTGCGGAATCTTGGAAGGCTTGTGCCAAGACGATCAGGTGTTTGGCTTGTGCCAAGACGATGGTTTCAGAGTAGATGGCGCAATCCTCAAGGGGGTGGTTCATATGGACCCCCACGTAAAAGACATCTTTGGGTTTGCGCCATCTATGTTGGAACCACCGTAAAAGGTACCCCCAAAACAAAACAGACTCACGCCCAGCAGCTTGAAGTACTCTGGTGGCAGGGACTCAGTGGCTATCCGACCTTCAATCAGCACTCAGTTGCAAACACTGGTCCCGTAAGCAAAGCTCAGCCTCGTTGGCGAGGTTGAGCACCTCAAGCGACTTCAGCGGATGCACGACGCTGATATAGTGAGGCGCCATTATGCGTGTAGTGTATAGATGCGCAATTGGCACATATAATATAAATGTACGATAAATATTGCACGAAGAAGCGCATCGATCTCCAAATTGACGGCTTCATTCTTTTGGGACAAGTCATTAAATCGGCACAGGTGATTGGACTCTGAATATTCATATCTTCAATAATTATCCAGGAAATTTATCACTCTGGCCGCAGGTTCCTGGCACTAAAGCCTGAACTTTAAGCAAAGAGTTCCTTGGATAGCAGGTGTTTCCTTGTGGATTTCAGAGTTCCGTGGAGCGATCCACCCATGTACACTCAGATTCTTTCGGTTGTGGGTCAAAACCAGACTGGGTGTAAATGTAATGTAGGACCACACTCGTTGGTTGACCTACTTGGATGGTCAAGCTACATGGTGGACTAGGGCTCCAGGTTTTGACCCATCCGCCCCGAGTCTTTTGTTGATGAGCGAGGGCGGCTTCTGGAATAATTACGATAATTACCCAATCGGGCCAGAGGCGAGGCTTCCTGGCACTGCTTGCTGTCTACATGTCAGGTTTTTCAGTGTGACGTCCGCCTGGCCATATGATCCAAGAGGCATGGCATGGGTTAGAGCCAAAGGCGTGAGCGCCTTCCCCAAAAAATACGCCTTCGACAATGGAAACAACGGGTTACAAAATGCTGGCGACATGTTGCAACCCGAATGACCCACAAGAAAACAGTGACCCCAAGGAATACCATGCAAAACCTTTGATGCAGCATTGTTGCACACCTTTCCTTCCAAAAGCAAATGCAATACTCATCAAGGGATGTGGATCCCTCGCGTGCCCGAGACTTTGCCTGAGCCCTGGCCACGACCAGTTCCCGCAATTGTTGAGTGTACCGACACCTGCTCTTCTTCTGAATAAGTTCCTGACAGGTGCCTAAAGCAACTCCGAGTGGAGGTCGACCCAGGCAGGGCCGTGCGACAAGCAAGCAGGCAAGGCAAGGCAAAGCAAGGCAAAGCAAAGCAAAGCAAAGCAAGCACGCTTGCATGGGACATCCTACCAACGCTACCCTGCCTTGTATATACTGGGTATTCATGACATAGGGAGTGGCTTTGATGCACATGTTGTTTTCGCTATCGCCGCTGTTAGCGACCCCAGGAGGAAATCGCGATTTTATGGTCCTGTCAGGTTGATGTTTCCTCGTTGATGTGGGGTGGAGCACGTTAACGTTCGCTTGCACTTGCGTCACAAAGATGATGCTTCGTGGTAGAAGTGGGGTGGGGTGGGGTGGGGTGGGGCATGTTAAC
>CAXAMN010022195.1:21635-45698 GCA_963970005.1 Durusdinium trenchii | reverse complement strand
TTTTTTTGTGCTTGTGGTCGGGTTCCCGGCCTCTTATTTGTCTCCCACTTCTTTTCATTTGTCACCCACTTCTTTTCATTTGTCTCCCAGGCTGGGTGCTTGTGGTCGGGTTCCCGGCCCGCTTGTCTCCCACTTGCTTTCATTTGTCTCCCGGTTCTTTTCATTTATCTCCTAGAAATGCTTCATTTGTCTCCCAGGTCCGTCATGCCATGTAGCATTTCTATTCATTTGTCTTTGTCACTGCTAATTTCCGCCCTTTTCCGCTGGCCATGCAGCGTTTCTATTCATTTGTCCCCCAGGCTTGTCACTGGTGGTGTCCGCCCTTTTCCGCTGTTTCTATTCATTTGTCTCCCAGGTCTGTCACTGTAGGTGTCCGCCCTTTTCCGTTGGCCATGTAGCATTTCTATTCATTTGTCTCCCAGGTCTGTCACTGCCAGTGTTTTGTCTCCCAGGTCTGTCACTGCTGGTGTCCGCCCTTTTCGTCGGCCATGCAGCATTTCTATTCATTAGTCTCCCAGGTCTGTCACTGTTGGTATCCGCCCTTTTCCGCTGGGCATGCAGCATTTCTATTAATTTGTTTCCCGGGTCTGTCACTGGTGCTGCCGCCCTTTTCCGCTGGCCATGTAGCGTTTCTATTCATTTGTCTCCCATGTGACTTCTTTCTTTTTGTCTTTCAGGTTTGGTGCCTGCACCGCTGTTTTCTGCCCTGTCCGCTGGAACAGGTTCGCCTGTGAAAGGTTCTTGCTCCTTTGCAAGGGGTGCGTGACGGTCTCCGGGGTTGCATTCCTGCCACACTGTGTAACTCTCTCAGCTTTGTTTTCCTTCTCGGGCAACCGTTGGATGAATGACCGGATTGGATTTCGGCGGCGTGGCAGCGATCTCTCTATTCAGTTGGGGCGGAGGGCATATGTCAGGCACCAAAAATCAATTTCATGTCACATCCTTCGCTCCTCATGCTTTTGTTTCTTGTCCTCACGTGGTCAGCTCCCCGCTGACTGAGCAGCATGACCAGCATCATGTTCGCGCTTGAAGAATAATTCCCCAAAAGGTTTACTGTTAGGGCTTCTCACTTCTTTCTTAAGATGTGTCCCCCCGCTCTGTACTGCTGTGTCCGTCTCTGCCTTGCAATCCTTTACATTTATCTCCCAGCTCTGGACGTCGCAAGCTCTAGTTTCGATTTTGAAAAACACAAACTGTTTGGGGTCTACGGTGGTGTAATTTATATCTATTTGGAAACCACTGTATATTCCCATGAGCTGCAGTCTTCTTATATACATTTTCTTATGTTGCACCATTGCACCTCGTCATGGCCAGCGTGGGTGTGGTAGCGCTTGTGGGAACATGCCAGGGGGGCCAAAGTGCTCCTTGAAATCGCAGATCAAATGAACCAACAAGATGTTACAATTCTGATCAGTTGCCATCCTGCTTTCCAAGGTTCGTGTTACATTCGCTTTTGGGAGTGCCACCTTCGCTCCGATTTTGGGGCAAGCTACAGCTGCTTTCCTCGGCCGTAATACTCTCCAAACCATCTTGGTGTACATAGCACCGGTTTTGCACAAACCTGTGCTTGGAACGGAATCAACTGCACCTGTCCGTGCCGAGTCTCCATGCCAGACCCGTTGCCTTCCGAAATGAGGCAGTCCAAGAATCAATCCCATGTTTTCTGCGTGCGCCAACCAAACAGAACGGTGAAAAAAAATTACTTCGAGTGACCCCCACCACGATATGTCAACCTGACAAAATTTTTGGCATGTATCATGCATATGTCGGCATTTCTTCTGGCATTCTTTCATCTGACATTCTTTCTGACATTATGTCCGGCATATCTTCTGACATTTCTTCTGGCATATCTTCTGACGTTCTATCTGGCATATGTTCTCACATTCTTTCTGGCACTCGCTCTGGCATATTTTCTGGCATTCTGTGTCTTCTGAAGTTCTTTCTGGCGTATCTTCTGACATTCTCTCTGGCATTCTTTCCGGCATTCTATCTGCCATGAACTCATGACATTCTTTCTGATATTCTTTCTGGCGAGCGGGGAGCACTGCCATTCGGAGCTGGCAGTTGAGGTCCGGCGGGGAACACAGCCATCCGGAGCTGGTGGTTGGATGGGCTGGCGGTTGAGGTCCGGCGCGGAACACTGCCATCCGGAGCTGGCGGTTGAGGTCGGGAGGAGCAGGACGGCAGCTGACATAAAATCTAACAACCCTCACCTGACAGGTGGGGAAACAAGATTCTTACAAAAATAAACTCAAGGTTTCAACATCCTCTCGGCACCTGGTCCGGAATCCATGAAAATGCCGCTTTCCGGATTCAAATAATACCCGCTTCCTGCACCAAATGCACTCGCCGTGCCAGATTGAGAGCATGCCCCGAGGCAGCCATAGAATAAAGGATGATGTCATGGTTGTTTACATAAAGCGACACCGCAAACCAGGGGCCAAAGGCAAGCACCATGGAGTGAAGGTGCAATAGAATGCAAACAGAGTCTACAAAGATTCATTTACAGTAACATATATAAATATTTAACATTATTTAACTACCAGCACTGCAGTGGCGAAAAGCATTGCGGCGAGGTGTGAACAAGCTTTCATTTGCAATGTCACAACTGACGACCTGTGCTTTCGGTATCCAAATCCCCCACCTGTGCTTTCGGCCTCTGACTCCTGCACACATGAGGACTCTTGGCCGGACTCGCCGGAGCATCCGAGTCACGAGGCACGTCGGTGTACCACTACGAGGTGTACCACTCACCGGGCCCCTGCTGCCAACAGCCTCTTCAAGGGGTCGGGGGATCGGCCAGAGACAATGCGGACAATGTCCCAGACAGAGACAAAGAATCGCAAACACAAGTGACGCAAGCAAGAGACTTTCCGGACGCGACTGGTCAGGCTGGTCTTTCTGACAGTGCTGTGTCTTTGACACAGCACTACCACTGCCACACTCTTCAACAACCCGAGCTGCTGGCCAAAGTGCTCCGCTGAGTGAGTTCTTAGGTGCTATTGCTGTCATTCAGGAAGAGTTTCATGCGATTCTAGCAAGCGGCAACAGTAGCTCGGTTTTTGGCTGCGCAGGTTCTCCAATGACACCTTCTTTGAATTTCTTGCACTGATCCTTTTTTGCTTCACAAGGTCTGTAACAATAAGACACAACAAACAAAGCCAAAACAGTTGCGTGTGCAAAATACGAATCCAGATCGTTGGTTGCTCGTGTTCGATCCGCGTGTACATGCACTGCGAGATGGTTTTACCACACTCGAATTATTGTCCATTTCACATGCTTAGCTGCTTAGCAGTCCAATCTGCACGCAAATGCTTGTGCATGCATGAGCACGCCAAAATACAAAAACCACATAACACCGATATTAAAGGCATCATCTAAGACTACCGTTTCTGACATTTGCTGGCAGTCAGCTATCGCATTTGCAGGCAATGGCACTAAAATATCAATGGTATTCAATGCTTCTGTACCTGTGCTTGGTTTCTAAACACCGGAATAGTGATATGTAGATTTGAAGCTCAGCAGGTCTGAGAACTCCTGGAAATCGAGCTTGCCATCACAGTTCCGATCAGCTAACCGCCAAAGGCCACCAACTTGGGCCCTGCCTGGGTTGAACAAAGCCCTGCTGCGTTTGCACTGGCTACAGTAACGTCAGAACACCAAGTTCTTGTTGCCGTCACTGTTGTGGCTTTTTGTGTGGTGTGGACGGTGGGGGGAGCAGGTCATGATGAAGTAGAATCATAGAAAGAACTAGGTGCAACAGCAATAAAACCGCGCAAGGTATGAAGCAACATCGTCAGCTGATAAAGTACAGCGACAACGCTGTGGAACAACTTCAAGAGACACTAGCCCAAAGTTAAAATTTCTATGATTCACTGAAACCTAGTGCTGACTGGGGGCTCCCTGACATTGACAAGTGGCAACACCATGAACAGTTTGGAAAAACTTGCAAATTTTTGCCAAACAACTGATCCCTTGGATGTTCTTGTGCACAAAATTGGAAAATTCCATGGGAGTCAGCATTCCAGTCTGGCGCGCATCCAGCTGCTTAAAGACCGTCTGCGGGGGGCCCTTGACACTGCTCTTCAACTGCTGGATGGCGGCATCAAGCGCTCGTTGAAGTTCTTCAGCGCTGGGCTTCTTCTTTGCCTTGGCCTTCGGGTCCACTTCTTTCCCATCTTTCCCCTTAATGGAGTTTTTTGAGGAGCCCTTTCTCAAGCTCATCTTGTTCACCAAGGAAAAGAACATGCGCTTGCAGGCTTGTACGGGATTCTGTGCTGTTGCAGACACCGCGGTGCTTTTCGTCTCCTCTGAATCCGTAACATCAAAATCCTGGCCAAATCGAAGTGTTGCTAGCTCTGCTTCCATTGCGACCTCTCTCTGGAAATCTGCATCAGAACGCACCTTCAACAAGGCCTCAGTCAAAGAAAGCTGTGCCTTCTTCTTCTCTTCCATAGCAACCTTGATTGCTTCAGTGCCAGCTGTGTTCTGTCGCCGGCTGTTGCGAGTCTTGCTGCTTTTCCTCCTCTTCTTCTGCTGCTTTGCTTGATGCAATTGTGCACATTTCTCTGTTGCTTTCTCAACCTCTGCCGTCTGCTCCTGGACCAGTCGCCTGGCTTTCTCCATCGTGGAATGCGTAAAGGGGGGGATCACATCCCGAGGATGCTGAATAAAAGCCGTCATCAACGCACGTCTGCTTGCCGATTGGCGCTCAGAGACATTGGGTTCCCCCGAGTCGGTGCCAGGATTGTCGACAAAAAGAAATCGATAGGGATTGCGTCCAACCAGTTCGTAAATATGTTTGAAACGCCAATTGAGTTCCACTTGCCGTTCAATCCACTGATTGGCATCCTCCCGGCTTGCCAAATACTTGCTCGCAAAGGTTACGATCACGTAGAGATTCAATAGGCACTCTGATCCCCAAAGATACTCCGTGACATATATCAGCCGTGCAATGGCATCATCGGTGATGCGAGCATTGCGCATTACGAAGCACATGGCATCCACACCATTGACAGCAGACAGGGCCACATCCCGGATACTTGCAACAACTTTGTCCTGATCAATTTCTGTATCCCCAAGGCCGATTGTGTCCAAAATGACGAGAGAATCGTCCATTGCCTCATATCTCATGACAGAATCCAGATTTGTAACGCTGGCCGTGTCATCCCCGGAAGCGAAAGCTTCGCAACCTGCCATGAGGTTTCCCAGTGCACTCTTGCCCGCGCCGGTCATGCCAAACATCAACACAGTGAACATGCCACCTGGTGGTAAGCCTAGCAACGACTCTTCCTCGGAGTCATGTTCACTTTCCTCCGGGTCGGGCGACGAGTCAGGTTGGGTGGTCAAAGACGAAGCATCTGTGAATCTTGGACAGTCATCATCTGGCTCTCCTGGAACCACGGGCACGTCCTGTCGGCAACAGGAGGCGATGGCCGAGACTGCCCCCATATCTGAAGCTTCAAGGACTGCAGTGAAACTGGGGCACGGCTGGCAGCATTCAAACGATGCGCTATTATTGGGCGATGTCAATGTGTTTGCTTAAACTCGCGCCTGGTTTGTTGCTATTGCTGAAGTTGAAATACACGATCTTTCCGATGGGTAAACACAACAAGAGGTGGCCGGCCGAAACTTGGGTTGCTGCACGCATCCAAAATGGCACCAAAATGGCAGCGTCATAAAACTTATATTCTCGGGCTGGCCCAATGCTTTTCACTTGCCATTGTGGTAAACATACTAGACAGACCCCCAAATAGATAGAAAAAGAAGATCCCCATGTAGAAAATGTTTTGGAAACCGTTTCTATCTATTTGGGGATCACTCTGCTGTCAAGCTTTCAAGGCGATCGCCTCGGCTGCTTCGGCAAACCTAGAGCAAGTGCGAATGCCGTTCAGAGAGCGAGGGAGAGAGGGAGAGGGAGAGGGAGAGGGAGAGCGAGAGAGAGAGAGAGAGAGATTAAGAATGAGTGTTAGGTTTGTGTTTGTGTGACCAACACAAACACACGAACTCAAGTGTTTGGTGTACAAAAAGCGTTTGGTAATGCTGTCATGACAGGTTTTGTCACATATCTGAATGTTAAGTTATCATTTTTATCTGTCTTGGTGCTCTTTGCAACCAAGATTCCTTCCGCCCTCAAGGACGTTGTCCTTGCAGCTGTGCTTCGGCCCTGATTGCACAGTCAGGTTCTTTTCAAAGGCACTCTCTTCCTTGGCATGCAAGCCAACGTCACGCAGCTTAGTTTGCCGAAACATCCAGTAACCAGCGTTGGTGCTGCTTAGCAGAACCCTCTCGGTCTACTGCTGCTTAGCTTCCACTAGCAGCAGCTAGCAGGTACTAGCAACTGACAGCGAACTTCTGCTAAGTACCTACCTGCTTCTGCGCAACCTAAAAAAGCTCGTCTTTTCTGGGAACCTTAAGTTTCCATAAAAATCTAGGAACCAAATATAACTATAACCAAATCATTCGTGCGAGCGCTTCTTCAAGGAAGCTTGAAAGAAGCGCGAGCTCTCCTGCGTCCTGCTGGGGTTTAGCCCGTCCACTTGCAGCTTGTACCTACCTCTCCCGACCTCCGCGGCCTAATAGCCTCCTTTGCCTTTGCTTTTAATTACACTTAAGTCTAATTAAAGTCTATTTATATACTTATTGTTTCTAATAGCTTCTTGTTACTACTAGTAAGGCACTTGTTACTAGTAGCGATGCACTTGTTCCTAGTAGCGACCTTTGCTCCTACCCCCCCTCTTGCCCCTAAGGCCCCCTCCTTCATCTTCGCGTCTCGACCTCCCGAGTCCGAGAGCTTCACGACGCTCGGTCCGCGACGCGAGGCAATGAGGCGATCGGGACCCACAAGATCCAGGCGAATACCATGTGCCAGAAGAAGAAGAAGACAAGTAGGTTTATGTTTCCTATGTTTCCTTATCCTTCTTTGTTTCTAAGATCTTTTAAGAAGAGTGCGTTCAAAGAAGAAAATGCTCAAATGCTTTGGAGTCATTTGGAGTCAAGATACTTTGGAATGAGTTGATGGTTTGCGCAAATCCTTGTGAAGAGCTTCCGTACGATGCTCACAGACATAAGCTCAGTGAAATTGCAAGCTGGAACGCAGTTCAAGATTGGAACTTGTGCAACTTGGGTTGCCCTCTGCTGACAACTCTAACTTCATCCCGGCACCACCTGCGATCTTCGTCCCCGGCACCGCGCCTCGGAGGTTGGAAAGCAACTGCCGCGCTTCGGTCAGCCGTGGCGATCCTCCGATCCCGCCGGGCTTCTCGGACCTCAGTGGCAAGCGTCGTCGTATGTCCCGCCGGTCCGGCTGGGTCAAACAGGATGCTTTTATGGCTTAACATTGGCTTAATATAAAGCATCGAATTGTTTTTTGCAGTCCTTCAGTCGCTTACTTAACTTTGGAACATCAAGCCTCCTTAGCTCCTTCCTTGTGCGGAACGCCCTTCTACAAGCACAAAGAAACGGCTCTCTTTGGTGCCAGGAAGGCCTTGGGAAGAAACCCCTCTTCTGTAGATAAAAAAGGCAGGAAATTCAAACCTAAGGCCTTGTAACACGGAGCGCAGTGGATGGCTTACGTGATCTTGAGAGTCAACTCGAAACCAACATAACATAACCAACCTATCGTTGCTTGCAACCTAGCGGCTAGCGTGTCTTTTATACAAACAAGGGACCTCAAATTAAACGGTTTGTTCATTAAATATATTTGTCTGATCTATCTATATATGTAATTAATGTAATTATATTATATATATATATATATTTCGACATGTCACGACTAACGTCACTCCTCGTGTCCCTCCTGAGCACACGACGGGGCATCAAATGCGACGCTTTTCCTGGGAGCATCACCTCCAAGTGCGCATGCGTGCGTGGATCGATGCGATCTTCGTGTGTAGCTGTATTCAGTCATTGTGTGTGTGGATGCCCTGCACTCAAGGACCAGCCGGTGACCAGCCTTTGGTGCGGTTGTCTTGCAGCAAAGGGCTGATGGGTTCGGCAGACTTGCGCACTCCAGCGTTGGAGACTTATTCATTTGGAATTGGAACGTTGAACCTTTGAAACTTCCGGTATTTGGCAATTCCGTAGTTACGCGCTGTTGCAGGTTTGCCTGGGTCGGTGTGTGTGTGTGTGTGAGCATGCATGCGTCGGGCACACAAAAACATCAAATGGGACATGTGTGCAATGATGCGCAAGTCCACCTGCAAGCCTCGCTCCAAGTCGGGGCGCACGCCCGCAATCACACCTGGTGTCACAGGTGCGGCACAAGAAGACATGGCAAGAACCAGCAACCCTGCAACTTATCATCCATGCTAGGCATTGATGCCGAGACACACATCTGGCTGGCCTCTTTGAGCCTTGGTGGGCCGAACTCCTCTTTCACATGCTTTCACCCACGCTGCCCGACGCAAGAAAAACTCAGCGCTGCACGTCACGCAAACGCTGGTTGTCCCGAGCCACCCGGGAGACTTCGAGGAGCAAGCGCTCTTTCTCCGCCAGCAGCTTCCTGGATGCATTACATAATTGACCATGGTCAATGGGGTGGCATGGCTGTTTTGGTTTGGGCTACCCAGTCATTATATAGTTGTTCACGCCTGTCGAATGATTCAACTGATTCAACCGGTGTCACCGTGGAAGACAGTGGAAGACCTGTGCCCGCAGACAGTGTTCACGCCTGTTCTCTTCGGCCAGACGCTGGCTCACATCCCAATTCGCCGGTTCTTCTTCAGTGTTCGGCGCTCCTTTGCTGTGGAGTGGGGGGCCCACAGAATATGAGGCATTGAAAATTTGCACGAACACTGCTCTTGATGCGTTTCTTGTTTAGGTAAGGCATGCCCACCGTTGTACACATTAAGGACTTACAGTAATTCATCGATTTCAGCCAAGGCGCTTGGCAATTGCGCTTTTAGCCTTCTATTCTCAACTTGTAGGCGTGCTACCTGACAGGGTCATGAAAACAATGAACCTACAATTTCGTCAATGCATTTTGAAACTCAGGTCACTTTCCAAAACAGGAGGCTTCCAGCACCACTCCCATACAACGTATTAGTGTTTTGGAGTTGCATGGAAGTGATACCTCGTGGGCAAGGGTTCATGAAATTCGCATTTGATGTGGACAAGTGGTTTGATGGATAAACAATACGAGTAGCTTTTGTTTGAATGCAATGATGATGGAGGAGTAAGTCACTGGGACAAGGATGGCCACAGCGCCTCCTGCTGCAACACTACAAACCGCTCCTTGGGGATCAGCTCACGCTGCCTGCCAGATCTTGAAGGATGTGGGGGTGGACCAAGGAAGGGTGGTCGTTGCGGACGAAATAAACAAAGTCTAGCAGCAAACCAGAACCAGTAACACACCAGCGGACCAGCAGCAACCAGCAGCAGACCAGCAACAAAGCAGCAGCAAAAGCAGCAGACCAGAAGCCGCAAACCAGCAGCAATCAGCAAGCCCAAAGCCGCAAAACAGCGGCAAAGCTGCAGCGGCAGACTATGAGCCAGCAAGAGCATGGGGAGCAACAGTCGTCAGTCACAGGATGAACATGAGTGATGAGTGGGAACATGCGTGAAAAAGAGCATGAGGGCGAGGGTGCAGGTCAAAAAATAATGTCGAGGAGGAGGAGGAGGGGTATGAATGAAGAGGATGAAGGTGAGCTGCATGAAGAAAAAGAGGTGTATGACGTCCAAGCTCAAAACGAATCCAATCACATCAGGACGTGGCACATCGGGTGAAGAATCGCCGGCTCGTGACAGCGCAACTGCGCAACTTGATTGATACTGGCATCGGGTATGAAGACCAAAACACTGTAAGTAGCCTGAGTTGCTCAATGCTATCCAAAAATGAATTCATCCAGCGTGACTTGGGAGCAAGACCGAACATCAAGCAGACCCACAGCATTGAATTAGTTGCCAAAAAGACCAGTGAACAGTTGACCTAGTCTGGGAAATGATCAGCAAGTTCAATGATGAGGATTGTACCTTAAGCTGCAGCTAAAGCTATTTGAACTCAGGTTGCCTGAGGCAACCGTTCGTGAATGGGGTGTTGTCACGGCATCAACCTTTCTGTCGTTCTCGGTGTCGCCGAACTTAAAAGAATACGCATCTAAGAATTAGATGATGTGTGTACACATATGTTCTCCTCCGCTGGGGGGCCTCCCGGCATCCCTCACTGGCCGCAGGTCAATGACAACCTTTATGAAGTATAAATTTGACATGTATTGTGATTAATAGTCATATAAACATATGCACTCGGAACGCTAGCGGGAGAGAGAGTGAGAGAAGGTAAGAAACACAAATAAGTACATAAGCTGGGTGGTTCTTCAGTCCTTGCGGGGAATGTCACACAGAACTCTTGGACGTGCATGCAAGCCACACATATAAAGTTTGCTTCTGTTGCAGCCTGCCGTTATTATAAGTATCATGATTTCAAGCTATTGGGTTAGAGAAGAAAAACTAACTCTGTCCATATAGGTTCCATACATAGCCTGTTTGACGATGTACTAAGAGGTACTAGCCCCGGCCCAGAAACAAAAGCCAGGATTACTACCAAGAATTCTGTGCAATCTTGGTTCTTGGTTCCAAGTAGGTGCTAGTACCTCTTAGTACCTGCCACTTCTGAGCTATTGTTGTGATACCTCTTCTGGCGCACCACCGGAAACAAAAGATATTCGCAACTCCTGAATTAGTTGTGCCTCCTCCTATGTCAACTTGATGACGCGAACAAAATCTTAGTGTAAGCAGGAGGCAAACTGAATAGGAACACAAGGACCTCACTACCAAGCGGACAGACTAACCAAAAGGCTTCTGGAAATGAACAATGTGTTTGCTAAAAAATGGGTGTGTATATGTGTGTGCATGTATGGAGTCATTATAGACCCTCAAGAGCACTATATGTGCAAAATGGATGCTCTAAAGGAACTTACTTGTTCAAAGGGCTTGGGAGACACATCTAAACTCAAACAGACCTTGGTTTAGGTAACCATCAGGGTTGATCAAAAGGTCCGCACTGCTTTTTGGAAGGTGCTGTCCATAACGGACCCTTTCAGGAGCAAAATTTTTGCAAAGGAAACAGCATGCTGATAAAGAAGCAGGCCGAATAAAGGAAACTTCACCAAACGGATGAGGTCATACAGTGCCACAGGGCGAGGCCCGCGCGAAAGATTTTCAAAGGACATCAACATTCTGGAAGCGCGAAGCCGTAAGATTATAGGTTATAAAAGAGTTGGTTTTTGCGAGAAAGCACCTTTGTAAGAGCCAGGTGTGGATATAAAGTATGGTACCTGCGACCTCTGCAAGAACTGAAATGTTCCTGGAGGCTTTTGTGCACGAGCTGGTTGAGCCCGAAGAGTGCCCTCCATGGCCCGGTCGAACGGGGGTTTGTCTATGTCCCTGCGCCCGGTAGTCCGCAGAGCACGAAGGAGCCTTAGCGCAAAGGTAAGTTCAGACACTTAAGACCTGACGACTTGGTTTGATTATTGACCAGGCTGAACGCCATGAGTGGCCCACAGCGGGCCAGAGCCAGAGCAGGCTGAATGCCAGAAGTAGGCCACGGCGGCCGTAGTTCTTTTGGTCCGTTGGGACCGACCCAGCCTTAGGTGCACACACAGCACTTTCCTTGATACACAAACGCGGCGAGGTCCACCTAGGTTTGCTTAATGAGGTTTGGTTTCATTTGTTTTGTTTTGTTTTGGTCTGATCCCCCTTTCGCACACACTTCTTTGCCTCTTTCCTTTCATGTCTCTCTCCCTTCACACCTTTTTTTCTCTTTTGCGCGCACATCGGTCCGGCCCTTAGTGAGGTGGCCCAGGTTTTTTACAATGAGGTCTGGCTCGCCGGCTGTCCCTGTACACTTGGCTTCCCCTCCATCGCAGTCACATACCTTGCTTGGTCTTGTCTGGTCTTCCTTTCATGTCTTCTCTGCTTGCCCCTCTTGCGCGCACATGTGTCACATGTGCACATGCATTTCCTTCCTTCCGTCCGTCCGTCCTTCCTTCCTTCCGCCCGACCCTAGCTCGCTCAGAAAATTCTGCCCGTCCCGAGGGGTACCACTTTTGTGCAGGGGGGCAAGGCCTCCAGCGATGAACCTTGTCCAACGAAGCTAAATCGCTGGAGGGGAAGCGAATGGAGACGTCCATTCGTGGGAACTTTTGACCACGCTGCTCCACCCTTGATTTGTTTCATGGTGGTTTTGCATGCTACTCCCCACAACAGGTTTCCCTCCGCATTGCAGCAACACTGCCGAGTTTACGGATATTTGATGCCGCCGGGCATACGGAGAATAAACCCCCGCCGGTTTCTATAACCCCCCTCTAATTAGGGTAACAGAAGGAAATGGAACTTGAACTCGACACACTTGTGCGTCGGTGCCTTTCCTTCTGTTGTCCCTGTTCTGGCTACTCTACCCGGGCGGTTTAAGACTAAAGTCCCGCTCCCTAGCTACTGCACGTAATTCATTTCTGCTAAGTAGTCAGAAACTAAAGTGCTAAGTAGTCATTCACACACATGGACACACACATGCACATACATCGCCTCTCTGCCCCCCGATTTCTCTCTTGCGCTTTCTTTCAGGCTCGTTAGGTTGTTCTTGAGGCTCGTTTCCCTGCCCCAGTCAAGGGCTAAGTAGTCACTTTTTCCGCTACTCCTACCTTTCCTTCTTGCCCTTTTCGCTTTGCTCTTTCTGTTTTTCTTTTTCTTTCCTAAGGCTTTTTAGGTGCCTATTTAGGTTCTGCGCGAGAGCGCCGCGAAGCGGCCTTCTGTGTGTGTCACACCCCGTCCCGAGGGGTACCACTTTTGTGCAGGGGGGCAAGGCCTCCAGCGATGAACCTTGTCCAACGAAGCTAAATCGCTGGAGGGGAAGCGAATGGAGACGTCCATTCGTGGGAACTTTTGACCACGCTGCTCCACCCT
Source organism: Durusdinium trenchii (assembly GCA_963970005.1). NCBI lineage: Eukaryota > Dinophyceae > Suessiales > Symbiodiniaceae > Durusdinium > Durusdinium trenchii. Next base: position 32,798 of record CAXAMN010022195.1, on the reverse strand, counting down.
TGATTTGTTTCATGGTGGTTTTGCATGCTACTCCCCACAACAGGTTTCCCTCCGCATGGCAGCTGCTGATCGCCGCTTTCGTTGAGCGCTTTTGCAACATTTGTTCAACATTCTGTTGATCGCGGACTCAGCCACCTTGCAGTTCCATCGTTCATTCTCCGAGGAACAGAGGTCACAGAAAACCCATTGTCTAAGTGTGACACCCTTATATTCACAGGGGGCCTTTTGCAGGGGGCCATCCCTCTCACCATTGGTGGATGGCCAACGAAGAGGCCAATGGTGAGAGCTGTAATCGTACCTGCACTTTTCAGTCTTTGGTCAAGTCTGTCAGACCAGGTTTCCGATGGATTGAACGCCGGCACTCGACGTGAGCTTTCTTGTCCAAGTGTTTGCCAATCTCAAGTGTTTCTTTGATGCCATGTTGTGCCTTGAAGTAGGCAATCAAAGGTGGATTTTTCATGATTTTTCAGTATGCTCTTGCCTTGTTTTACTTGTACTCAAAAAGACTGTACTGATCAACGACAGGCTGAACCTGCGGAAGCGGAAGCTGAGCCAACCAAATAGCGATGGCCTCCAACCTTGTCGAGATGGCCTCCAACCTACTCTTCTCTTCCTGTTTTACTCAGACTTAGGCAATTTTTTCACCTAGGTTCCGTGTGGCATGAGGCATTCATTTCCGTACGCATTTCCCGAGTGTGGTCGTGTCTTATGGATGTAAAAATAAATGTGGACTTATATATATATATATACACATATTGTAATATACATGTGCAAGCAGCATGTGTGTCATTTGCATTGTGTCGCGGGTGCAACACAATGAAAGTCGGCCATGCCTGCTTTTCTCAACCCTTCGGACATCCTTCGATGCCACATCTGTAGTATCCTGGAGAGCTCTTTGGAGAAGTTCACTGAGAACAAGTCCTGCAATGTGCCTCATGCTCTTGGCCATGGGACATCCCCACGGCAATGCAAATAGCTGTGAGCCAATGTGGCAAGCACCATTGAGATCATAGTGTGCAGGCCATGTGTGACACCAGCAAGGATACTCATGTTCTGAACTTGTCTTTTCTTGCCAAGCACACCAGTTGTTCCCAGCCGTCAGCCGCTACTCACAGTTACAAGAAATCAGCAATGGCTCACAGAAATACACATTTCTTGGCAATTTACGGCACACAGTATTGTGGAGCGGCTGCCAGGCAGGCGCCTAGAAAATGCCAGCCTCCGATGGGACATCAAGCGTTTCTGATGTGAAAAACCCTGTCACAACTGAAAAATCAACTCCCCTGTCACACATCGAATCGAACTCAGGCACCTGAAAGTTTGGTCCGTTTGGTGTGATTGCCAAAAGTCACTTTTGCATATATACAAAATATTGGGCATACAGCTTCCCATTCCCTGGGCCCAGTGGATGATGATGGCTTGCCTTGCTCTAGAAGAGTAAGAATTGCTTGCCGCTGTTGCAGGCAATAGGACACACAAAAAAGAAAGAAGAAAAACTATACACACATATATATATATATGAGTATATTATATATATACTATTTAATAGGCAAGTATGCCAGTCATTTAACATTCTGGAGTCTGTTTTGCACCTCAGCACCCCGTACTTTCTAATGCCCATTGGATCTCTGTGCGGTTTGAATGTTCGGCAGCGCAATGGCCAGGCAAAGCGCTTACAGTACTTGCCTTCGGGGCTAGCGATTGCAGCACTTCGCGGTGCATGACTTTGGGCCTGCAAGGCCTGCCTCGCGTGCAGGTTCGGCTTCGCAGGGGCCGAAGCTGCCAGCTCGGCATGAAAGGGCGCATAGGGCAAAGTTCGATATGAGAAACGAGTCTTGGCAGGTATGTTCAAAGTGCCTCCTGCAAAAAAGTTCCATGAGAACCACCCTCCCACAGTTGGAAGGTGTTCTCTGGCAAGCCCATGACCCTCAGCTGAGTGAAACGATGCTCGTTCGAAACATTAAAAGAATTAGATATGCCCCGTGTTTGCAGTCTCAATTCGAAGGACAAACGAGCTATGAGTGGCTGATTTGTAGCGAATTGCTGGAGTCAGTGCTTTTGGGCACAAATCCAGCAAACCAGCTGTGCCGGGCACAAAGGCCCCATTGAGTGAGATGCAGTGAAAGGATGGCAAGGATTGCGCAATCCTGCCAGCTGGCATTGCAAAGCCCTGGACCGGAGCAAACCTGGCAGATCAATGATGAACATTATGTAATTTTTTTTATTGTTCTTATAGTTATTAATGTATAACCAAAGGACACCTCGCAATGCCAGCTTGAAGCCGCTTTGAAAAGGGTGGCTGAAAGCGCTCAGCAAGCAGAAGTTGCAGCTTGTGCTGTCAGCCCCTCAAATCTCAGAGAAATGCAGCCTCAAAGCGGCAGAAGCACTCAAATAGGCCAGCAACTTATTACATCATAGTATGTAGATTCCGACAGCATGCGACGTGCGACCCCTCTCACTTGTGAAAATGTGCTTTCTGGGTTTGAAGCATCCTGCCTGTTGGCAAGAGTCTCATCTTTGACATCATTTGCCAGATTTGCCAGCTCATTGTGCTGGCTTCTGGCCCTGAGCCGCAACCTGTTTGCCAAAAGTGATTCAATGCCCGCACTGTTGACCACAGCCATCTTTATGCGTCAAGTTTTCTCATTCGGGCGGTCACCCACGCAGGGACGAGTTTGCGTTGCAGCTCGGCATCCATCATAGCCTTAGTTGCGTGCTCTTGCTTGAGAAGAAACAACAACAAGCAAATTCAGGAGCTTAATGATACTTGTGTGCTATGGCTATGAGCTATTCATCTGTTTGAACAGCATGTGTATCCTCGAGGTGCTTAACTAAGTGCCTTGCCAATTCCTCCTTCGAGAAATTGAAGAGGTGTTCTGGCAACGGTTTGGTGCCTCAACGTGATCGTGGTCAGATGGGTGAGGGTCAAAACCTGGGCACCCTGGTTGTTGACCCCCCGAAAATGAGCAGATTCCTCTATAAGGGAGGTCAAGCTACCATGGTTTGGTTGGGAAGGTTTTGACTCACAGCCAAATAGCTCGAGGTGTTCTCGTGCCTACTTACACAGTGGGCCGTCTGTTCTCGTGGATCCGAGTCGTCCGTCCTCGAACGAGGACGGACGGCGCACGCCCTTTGGCATAAACAAAGAGAATTCTGAAAGGTCGCAAGTGCATTGGCATGGTAGAAATGCATTCCTTTACAAAATGGTATTGGATGCGCGGAGGAGGGTTGAGATACAATGGCAGACAAGCATGCAAATGGCGCGACAAAAATCAAATAAAACCTTTGTAAGCCAACGAGGAGGCCTTTCAACAAACACCTGTGGATTCTATAATCTCATGCATGTAAGGTATGCGTGTATTGTAAGGGTCCCTCCCCCTCACATTGGCATGTTCAATGGTGTGTGACCAAACCGTTTTTGTTTGAGCTTGTGGTAGCTGCGGTTCCCGGTTCCCATTTTCACTCTCCCAGCATAGCATTTGCAATTTGCGACAGCCGCATAGCTCCACTTCTGGGGCATAGAAAAACTGTTGTCACGATCTGAAATCATAGTGATTTTGTAAGCGCTGTGGCCGTGCTGCAGGGTTGTGCTGCTTCGCTGCATCCGACTTCATGTCACTAATGCGAAGTTCACAGTTTTCCTCCAAGGGTTCGGGATTATTGTCATTGCTCACATACTTCAGAATATAAACGCAATTACTGAAAGCAACATCTCAACATCTCAAGCAAAATGAGAAAATCCAACAGTGGCACTAGCAGTTAACAGAACATGTGCTTTGCCCATCGCTTTCAATCAAGCACCCGTTTCGGACAGGTGTTAGGGCTCCACGCTACTAATGCGTGTGCTTGGATCCCGAAGGTCATCAAAGAGAGCATGAGTGCAACACCTGCAAATCGAAAAGCTATCAGAAAACGATTCTGGCTTGAGGACAAGAAACATATCAATCAACGTGGAATAGACTTCTGCAGTCTGCAGGCCCCAAAAATGTAAACTTGGGGCAACACTGCGGCCGAAGAGAAAAAACACATCTCCCCTCGTCTCCGCAAACAGTTCACTCTTGTCAACGGGTGTGAAACAACATACAGCAGATTGAAGATTAACCAAAGGAGATTGAAATCGACGGGAACTACGACAGGACATCACACCCCCCCGGATGTTCTCCCGGTCTTCGACCCGGGGAGCGGACTGCAGACCAGATGGTCGGAGTTTCGGGTCATAGACCTTCAGCTTCGCTCGACTGGGTTCGTCTGGGTTCGTCTTCAGCTTTTTCATGTCTTTTCTTCTCGCAGTGAACGCGCACAAAACAAATGCAAACTCATCAAATCAGCCACAAAGGCTCTATTGCGTGCAGTGATCTCTTAGGCTCGAACTAGCAGCTTGGAAATGTAGTCCACTGCGTCAGCAGAAGTGCGCGCACGGAAAACCTATCACTTGGTTCGTCATCTTTTCAGCGTGTGCCATGACGGCTTGATCTACACCGGCCTTGTGCCAGGGGTGCGGCTTGATCTGCGGGAACTTAAACCTTGAACGATTCTGAAACGCAAAGTGGCTCGTCCGAACTTGCAGTGACCCTGAGTTCATCAGTGACCCTGCTCTAAGACTGGTTGGCCGTCTCAACTCTAAGACTCTAAGAACTGGCAAGTGCTGTGGCCCTTAGTCTATCTTGGAGCAAAATGGCACGAATGAAAGTGTGGCGCCCGATAGCGCACGTCTTTGTTTCTCCTGCACTGGTGGGGGGATCTCCCAGCTACCTCCCTCTGGCTTCTCACTACCGCAGCAAAACCTGCGTGAAGACATGCTCCGCTCCAACCACTTTGCAGCTAACGCTTTGTCTACCTCTTGCAAGGCAGCCAACGCCGTCGAATATGCACGCTCAGCAGATAAAATGAAGTTCTGCAGCTCTGACGCCCCCTTCTCGAGACCATGTATGGCCAGAAAGCAGCGGTAAACATTGAAGGAATTCCTCTCAATGTCATCATAATAGTCAGCCAAATCATCACCAATTTCCACCAAGATTTCAGAGGTTGCCAGGAAATCCATGTGTGCCCTGTTCACAGCCACGCCTCTCATATTGTAAAGCAATAAGTTCATAGCGCGATAATCGAATGACTTCAATCGCAGCGCCTCTTCAACCTCATGCTGCTGAATTGAATCCTGCACCGCCAAAGCCGAACAAATCTTTCGCTCAAGTGCCCAGAAACGTGCTCCACACTGAAATTCCTTTTCCAGTTCTAGACTCATCCAGGAACGTTCCTGCAGCACCTGTCTCAACGGCACAAAGGGATCGTCCTCCAACCCCGAAGAAGACCTCTGCTCAGGATTTAGAAAGTCCTCATTTGCTTGGTCCAAGTCATAGATGTGACTCTCCATAAATCCCAAAAATGGAAGATACTTGAGAATATCGGAAGTTGATCCTGCGTCCAAGTCATGAAACATGTAGTATGAGTTCATGAAATCCTCCAGTGCCGACTGTGCCAAATCTACGCCCTCGATGGTCACATGGCAAGCGCAGGACACCGGCGCGGACGTCTGCGCTGCCATGTCTGCATCGCTTTCTGGTTTCTCCCTCGGCTCGCGCGGAGCAGATCCAGCGGCAGAAACCTCACTGAGGACTTGGAACAACTGTTCATCGACCAAGGGCAAGAAGGCTTGCAAGACTCTCAGACATCTCAAGGTATCAGAAGGCCCGAAAGCACGTTGCATCTTCAGGAGCACGTCCGCAAAAAGACCAATGGAGTACTGGCCGCTTGCAGGCCCACTAAGTCCACTAAGTTGTCCATTCTGCAACTTTATGAGCAACTCGTTCTTGTTGCGAAGCTCGTTTAGCTGCTCCATCGGATCATCGCCAGCCCCAAGATGGTTTCAGGTGACTTGGAGACAAAGTTGAATTTTACACCAACCAAATCTGTGACACGTCTTCGTCGTACGTTTTCTCTGCTGTCTGGTTAGAACAACTCTTGCTTCAAAAAAGGAATTGCATGGAATTGCAGCTACAGCTGTTACACCCGTCATGCATTGCGAGTTGCACGAATGCAAACATGCACTCACATATTCTGTGGATCTCTCTTGATATTGCTTTTGGCTTAGTTGCGTTATGTGCTGAAATGAATGTAGTTCGAAGTCAAAGCTGGATAGTGCACCACCGGCGCGGTCTCTAAGGCACAATGATGCTTGACAAGGGCAAAGCAACAATAGTGGCAACATGTGGCAACTAGAAAGACTTCGGTGACTCAACACATAAAAAAGCATAGATCTGCCAGGTGGCTCCGTGTAGTTTGGATTCATGGCCATCAGTTCTTCACGCGTCGGCGTGCCCAGAACCTGCAAGATTGAGTTTTCTCGAAATCATCCACCAATTGAAACCGCGAAGCAAAAACAAACATCTTTGAAATGCATGAAGATTATGAGAGAGAGAGAGAGGAAAAAAAAACATGAGTTCGGCAAAAGAGCCTTGATGATCTCGACCAATTGGTCAACTCCGCTCTCTCCTGGGAAGATCGGGTGTCCCAGAATCAGCTCAGCCTGAGTGAAGCAAACCTTTTTGAACTGAGCTCAGCCCACATGCAGAAAGCAGAGATGCCACTGCTTTCTAAACATGCCACGTGCGGGTATGTGGTTAAAATCTTGAGCCCAAGCTTTCTGGCTCAATCGATCTAATACGGCTAAGAACTGCACGGACACGCAAGCCATGGACCAGATGTCAATCACCTGGTGACCGCGAGAGTTTTCGTCAGAGAAGTCTCCCAAACACACGCGCTACCATCGTGGGCCCACCTGCTAGAAAACATATAGTGGGTCATAGACGATAAGACGGTCTAATAGACGGTCTAATAGTCAAATGCCATAGAATCATAGATGTCTACAGTAATAAATCATAGACGGTCTAATAGTAAAATACCTTGATCGGCTGACTGTGTGCTTCCTTGATCTGCGGTCTGCAGGATCGAATGGGAAGCTGCAAACATGCTAGGTCCCCTACGAAGCCATAGTCCGTCGCACCAAAAATTAGCTCTGGCGCTCGGTAGTACCTGGAACCTTCGAGTTCCACAATGGCATATTAAATGGGATGCTGTATGCTGCAAAATGGAACTGTCCAAGGATGCGAAAGTGATATACTTCCTGAAATACATTGAAATACACCAAGACATGAGTGAACACGAATCCAGTGGAACCAAGGAGCAAATGTACGCAACGTTTGGCTCGCCCTTCACAAGCGGTTTGGCCGAACCGAAATCACAAATCTTCAGCGCGTGTGTGTGACCTCAGCCATGTTCTCTCTCATGGCCGTTTCAATGCATGTGACTGGGCCTTTTTCAGGGGGCGTTCAGCTGTGAAGGGGTAGAGGGGCTAAGTGCAGGGTAAGAAAAGTGGGTAAACTAAGTAAGCCCCCAAAGGAGCTTACTTAGCTATCTCCGGTTCTTCAAGGTTCCAAGGAACCCTCGCTCCGGCTAAACAGATCGCTCGGAGGATGATTTCTTGCGAGGGACTGAACATGTGCAGTTATCACACTTGGCCACCAACAGTAGCTGTTATACCAGCAGTATGACCATGTATGACCTATATAACTATATATATATAACATTATATAACTGTATGACTATGTGACTATGTGTAAAAATTGCCCAGTGGTGCTGCTGCCGTATTCAGGGCATTGAATGTGAGATTTGATTTGTTTTGTTTGGCCCAGGTGTGGGTCAAGAGACCTTGCTACCCGCAGACTTGTACAAAGGCCCGGCCTGCACTCTGAACTGGCCAGACAGAGTTTGGTCCCCTTTGATAAGGCCCCTTCAAGGGGTGTGTTGAAGGGGAGCCCATGTTTCCATCTCTTTCTTCCATTAGAACGCGAACATCTAGAGTCTAGAGGCAGTGTCAAAAGAAGAGGCAACACAAAGACCGCACTTTGGAGCAACTCCAGCCTACAAAGAACCACGACGACGACTGGAGTTGCTCCAAACAGGTCGGGCTGGCGATGAAGTTGCACCGAGCCGTGCTAAAACGATGCTTGAAGGCAAGGCCAAAGGTCCAGCAACAAGTTGAATGTCATGAAGTTCCACGGGCCAAACTGTGAACACTGACATGAAGCGCTCGCTTAAGCCTCTTAAGGCAATTCTTGTCACCTTGATGTGGTGACTGTCACGGTGGCGGTGACTGGCTGTGAAACTACGTGGTTTGAGATGTTGAGCATTCAAAGCGCTCTGACAATGGATTACCCATTAGATCAATTCCGACAACATTGTTCGTTTGTGTGCTTCGGGCCGCAGAATCCGATGTTCGACTGAACTGTGGAAAAAAAAAAGGAAAAATACGGAAAGCAACTCGCGAAGGCATCACAGGCTTAGGGGATACCCAGGGGGAGGGAGGGTCATCCGCTAGTCTGGCACTCATGCACCTAAAAAAGGACGTTTAAGTTCAAGAGATGCAAAAGAGAGGAGAGAAGGACTTTCAAAAAATGCTTTTGTTTCATCTACACTATGTCATGTAATTAGACTCAGACATCTTTCGATCACCCTCGTTTCCGCGGATACAACGTTATCTATCTTAAGTGCTTTGCTGGGGATCTCGCTGCTTGGCGCTGCCTCTCTTCTCACCGAGAGAAGCAGCGCCGCTTGCAACCGTCACTGAGGCTGCCACCGTCCACAAGCAGGTTCTGAGGCTTGATGTCTCGGTGACAAATGCCCACCGCATGGATGTATGCCTGGACGGCGTCCAAGGAGCGCCAATGAGGTCCGTACTTTGGAAGAGAGGGGCCGGTGGGTGCCTTACCTGTTTGTACGCTTGAGGGCATCCCCTCAATCAATCAACCAAGGGCGTAAAAGTCTTCGTCTGCACAAAGCACGTGGCTCAGTTACGGCCAAGCCAAGCAGCACAAGCACGTGCCATTTGATAGGAGTAGAGCTGCACGAAAATATGCGGCACGGGCCTTGGTGGTCAAAGTGTCTGAGATGTGCCTAACATTTTTTTAAAAATCTACATCGACCAGGAACGCACTTCGCATTGACTTCGCACTACTGCGCATCCAAACTAGAATTCACTAGTCAAGATGCTGCTTCATCTTTGTGTAGTGCTTCATCACCTCGCAGGCGACGAGGCCGAAGTGACGTCCCAAAATGAGAATTTTGGGCAGGAAAAGGAGGGGAAAAGAAAAACATGTGGTTCTTCCGACAGTGGCCGTTTAGTGCAAAATGAACTGTATAAGTAGCATGAACATGGCGTTTCATGTCATATCAAGCACATTCCAAGACTTGGACCCGGTAGACTGTGTCTGAACAGTACTCCATAACCACCTGAGCTCGCCGGAAAGAGTTTCCAGGAGTTGGTGTAGCGGTTTCTGAAACGTCCACGGCCAAGGCGCATTCAAGTAGGTTTCCCCCGGTTTGTCCCCAGAGGTATAGAAAGCCTCGGAAAATTGCGTTGGTTTGCCATATATATATATATATATTAATAATCATCTTGGCTCTTCAAGGGGCCCCCACATGCTTCAGTTCCACCACATTTGGGTGCTTCAACTCCTCGTTTTCCAATGCAAGATTCTGTGCAAACCACCAGTTATTCAGAGATCTTGGACAATGAGACAAAGAGAAATGCATCGTGATCCTTCATGATCTGCAGCTCACGATTCTTGTATCTCTTGTCTTGGAAAACCTCAGCATTGAGAAGCCCTGAAACCCATGAAAATCGAACGATGGCAGTTGCATCAAAAACGCCCGAGTTTTGGGCCTTCTTGATGGCGACCTTGTCACAATGGACTACCAAGTGGCTGACTCAGTAACCCTTATTGACATTCCTGACTAAAACCGTTGAAGCAGCATCAAAACGTAGACGTACCGGTCACTGCGTGACCGATAAAGGACCAACCATGCAACGGACAACACCGATAATGTTGTGGTGATCAAGGAGGCGAAAAGGCCTCATATAAACAAAAGCCACGACACATGAGAGAGCTCTTGGAACGCCTGTTTACACACACAGTGTGTCCCTCTGTTGTTTCCTACAGGTGTCGGTCAGTGTGGTGGAACAACGCGATTGACATAAGCGACCATTTGCCGTGTCACATGGTTTCACCATGTTTGTTGGGCTTCGAGGGTTCCCAAAGTGCGTCAGTGGTTGTCATTGACTCGTTTTGACTGTTGTTCTGGGAGGAGACACTGATATGACCCTTCTGTTGTCCTGGCTGGTCTACATTCTTCAAGATGTGGCTGTTTTGACCGGTGGAGTCCCTCGGGGACCCTGAGGGTTAATGCCTTTTCAGTCAATGACAGTGTCCGTGCCTTCGCTCACGCACCCGGACAAGTCTACAATTTTTCACCTGAAAGTGTCGGCTGGGAAAAATGATGATGATGATGATGTTATATAGAATGTAGGAACCCGCAGGCGGGTGGCGCGGAGTTTTCGCGCAGGGTCCCTACAGTGTCCGAACACAGTCCCGGGAGATGTGCACGTATGTGACGCTATGCGAAGCAAAGGCAATTGCGAAAGCTTGTGAAGAAAGTGGCCTGTTTTCTGCTTGAGCCCATGCCATATTACATGGTGAGACCGTGAGACCTCACAAGACAAAATACAGAGGTTGAGTGATGTTGAGTGTGCAAAAATAACAGCAAAAAATCCAAACCCGTGGAGGGGTTGTTGGTGGGGTCGTTCGTTGGGATTGTGGATTGTGGTCGAAATGCTGCTGCGTCATGCATGAAACCGTTTGTAGTGTAGAGGTTGGTCAGCCGCTCTTGACATTGAACCTTGGTTACCTTGGTTGGCGTTGCGTCCTTCGGATGATGTTACGTCAGATGTGGGAACATGGGCGGGGTGGAATGGAACCAATTTGGCGGGATGTTCGGACATTGCCCGCCAAGGCTTGGAAGGGCCAGCTCCAGGCCAGGTCCAGGGCCCAGGGCCAATTCCACAGCCAGGACAAAATCTTCCAGAACATGTTGCTTGCTTGTGGAGGGGGTGATGAGCGGACCAAGGCAACTCTCATGGGACGGAAAGACGGGTCCCTTTTGCAAAGCAGCTTGTGAACCTTCAGTCGGACAAAGACCAAAAATGTCTCCCAAGGTCTTCAATCCACCAAGTGGTCTTTTGCCAGCATGTGAACTTGTTGTTGTTGTTGTCGTTGTTGCTGTTGTTGTCGTTGTCGTTGTCGTTGTCGTTGTCGTTGTCGTTGTCGTTGT
>CAXAMN010022195.1:0-21625 GCA_963970005.1 Durusdinium trenchii | reverse complement strand
GTTGTCGTTGTCGTTGTCGTTGTCGTTGTCGTTGTCGTTGTCGTTGTCGTTGTCGTGGTGGTGGTGGTGGTGGTGGTTGTGGTTGTGGTTGTTGTTGTTGTTGTGGTTGTGGTTGTGGTTGTTGTTGCTGCATATCTGTCTCCCTGCCATTCTTGTGCTGAGCCGGTATTTGACTCTAGAATTCTTCTCAATATGCCTTACCTGTAGCATACTGTCCTTTGAATCATCCTGAGCCCTCAGCAGATTCACCAGTTTCAACCACGACAGCCTTCCCACATTGGCTCACAGCGATACCCTCCAAAAAAAAAAACACAGCAGCAACACCTGTCAGCAAAGGACAGCCATCAGGTGCTTGCCTGGTAGACGACTCCAAATGAACCGCTTCCAAGCACCCGCTCGGCGTTGTAGGTGTATGATTTCTTTGTTGCCCTGATGTTCATAGAAACCAAAGCGGCTGCATGTTACAAGTGAATGATGTTGAAACCAGTGTTGGTGCCATTTTTTGCCAAGAAACTCATCCGTGCTCTTGGTCGACTCCACCTTCATGTTCTGAAAGGCATTCTGCACCTCACATGCAAACCAAAATGAGCCTGATGTTTTTCCAAAGAAGTGCGCAATGGGTTTCAACGTCGATTGAATATATCATAATATATCCATCCGGGTGGCTGCTCGCAAGTCACTCGAATCACCTGACTAGCTCAGATGTCTGAATTGTGGCATAATGCCAACACGTGACAATACAAATACAGTAAAATGTCTGAATTGCCACACAGGTGTGGACAGGTCTATGGCAGGCAATGGCCACTGCGGCACTGTTCTTGAGCAAGGGGCTTTTTTGTGAAGCGGACATGACTGCCAGTAATCAGCAACGACTCCTCAAACACCACCTTGCGCATGTGCCAAAAGCAACAAAGTAAAGACATGCCAAGCACAGAGTGCAGTGCAAAGTGGCTATCACACCTTATACCGCTCTCAGACTCTTTCAAGTATCGCTAGGGCGGCTCACAAGTATTGCTAGAGCCGCTCACACTGCGGAGGCATGAAACACCAGAGACAAAAAAAATAATGCTCTTTAGTAGCCCACATGTTCATGTAAACGTACATATGGATATATATATATACATACGTATATGCACAAAAAACATGTGCATATATTATATATATATATAATCGAACAGTCTAGTCTGTGTATCAGAGGGAACCTCTGCTTCTGGAAATTGCATGATATAAGTATATATAACTATATATAAAAATAATATATATATATATGTATGTATCAAGCCTTCCGTTCTTATTATCGTGCTAGACACCGCCTGTATATAGACAAGAATGCCTTCGGAGCCTGCAAGAGTGCTTTGCTGCGTGATGAACATGCGCTCTTTATTGAAAGAGACCAATTGCAAAAGTCTCCGCGCAAAGAAATCTGCAAACTTGAAACCATCCATCCTTCATGGAAGACACCTCCATGATTGCCAGAAAACTTTGTGGAACATTGCTTAACCCTACTGGTCATCATTCAAGGTCTTTATCAAACAATTGAGATGGACGCGTCCCTGTCAAAGGGATTGGATCCTACATTGTTGACTTTGAGCAAGTAGAAAGCTCCCAAAAGCAGTTGGTCATTGACTAGCAACACCCTTACCCTGCACTGTTTCAAGAAGTGCAACCTCGAAATGAAGCATTCCAGGATAACTCTCCTTCTTTTCAACAAGCTTCATTCTTGTGCCGGCCGAGGTGGAGCACGCAATGGTCCTTGAACATATATAAACAAAGTGCGAATCGCGCGAAACGCGATTTAATTTACAGTCACCACCAAACACCGGGTTATGATGTGCAATGTCATTTACTCAACCACCAAGGTAGCTAGCCAGGCCAAGTGAGGCATTCTTTAGGCAAAACAATACCAGTAACAGTGGGTGATGATGGTTAGTTAAAGGCCTTGTTCAACAATGTGAGAATTGTTTGCTGACTGTTACAGGTAGTAATAGGACACCCCCCCAATATATATATATACAGTATATTATTTATCATATGTATGTGTGTGTGGTTGTTCCTTTGAATTGTATCCGCAAAGCAGTAGACATCTGGGTCCGGGGGGGCACCATTCAGGACCATAATGGATGTGCTCCGGCACGCCACTCTGAAGAAGACGAAAGTGAGCAAACTGTTTGCATCCAGTGGTAAATATATTGATGTTGCGCCCGATCTCCTTCTGTTTCTTATATAGATGGAGGCTTCCTATGGCCAGCATGCCCTTTGCTGGTAAATGACGACTGAAGAAAATAGGGAAAGGTCCACCTAGTATAGATGTGTTGCATTGCGCAGTTGCCTTGAGCTCGGACTTTGCTCGAACGGGTGCTGGGTGGTGCTACAGTTGTGATACAAGTTTTGCACTGGCTATGCAATTCCTGTTGATAGGACCCGTTGCGTTCCAAGTGTTGTCAACAGCTTGTGAAGCAACCGTGCCTTCCATTCTTGACTCTGCACTGTGACTTCAACAACGTTGTTCATTCAGGGATTGTCAATTAATAATTCAAGAGGTGCTGTGTTCGTGGCTGGGAGCGCTATGTTTATGTTCGGCACGCCAGCCATAGATACAAGGAGCCAAGTTTTTAAAGCAAAAAACAGCCAAAGTAAAGCAAACAATTACTTTGCTTCGAGTGATCCCCACCATGACATCTCAATCACGTGTTTACACGCCATGCTGAGGAGCATGTTGCCGCGGTCGTGAGTTTTGTGGTTCTCGATTTTGCATGGGTCCTCCGGTTGTGCGTTGTGGCTGTGTGCTGTGGTTGCGTGTTGTGGTTGTGTGTTGTGGTTGTGTGTGTTGTAGTTGTGTGCTGTGGTTCTGTGCTGTGGTTGTGTCTTGTGGTCGTGTGCGGTTGTGTGCTGTGGTCGTTGTGACTGTGTGTTTGTGATTGTGTTTGTCGTTGTGTTTGTTGTTGTGTGTTTGCGATTGCGTCTTTGCCCTGCGGTTGTGTTTGTGGCTGTGGTTGTGTTCGTGGTTGTGTGTCTGTGATTGTGTTTGTGGTTGGGTGTTTGTGGTTGTGTTTGTGGCTGTGTGTTTGTGATTGTGTGTTTGTGGTTGTGTGTTTGTGGTTGTGTTTGTGATTGTGTTCGTGGTTTTTTCCTGGTTGAGTTTGTGATTGTGTTTGTGGTTGTGTGTTTGTGACTGCGTTTGTGGTTGTGTGTTTGTGATTGTGTTTGGTTCTGTTTGTTGTGTGTTTGCGATTGTGTGTTTGTGGTTGGGTGCTTGTGATTGCGTGTTTGTGATTGTGTTTGCGGTTGGGTGTTTGCGGTTGTGTTTGTGGTTGTGTGTTTGTGATTGCGTGTTTGTGATTGTGTGTTTGTGGTTGTGTGTTTGTGGTTGTGTTTGTGGCTGCGTGTTTGTGGCTGCGTGTTTGTGGTTGCGTTTGTGATTGTTTTTGTGGTTGTGCTTGTGGCTGTGTGTTTGTGATTGTGTTTGTGGTTGTGTGTTTGTGGTTGAATGTTTGTGATTGTGTTTGTGGTATGATTGTGTTTGTGATTGCGGTTGTGTGCTGTGGTTGAGGTCCGGCAGGGAACACTTGCGCCTGGAGCTCGCGGTTGAGGTCCGGCAGGGAACACTGGGCGCGGATGGTCGCGGTTGAGGTCCGGCAGGGAACACTGGGCGCGGATGGTTGTGGTTGAGGTCTGATGAGGAGGAGGCGGAGGAGGCGGAGGAGGAGATGCAGCTGACGTAAAATCTAACAACCCTCACGACAGGTGGGGAAAAAAGCAAAAAATGTAGCTGTGCGTGTTTGTCGCGTTTAAATTTTTTTGTTCGCATTATTGTCACATGTTTTTCGCTTTATTTGCGCCTGTGTTTCGCATGTTTTTCCTAGGTGCAGGAGTGGTACCAGGAAAAAAACAAAACAATGCAAATTGCGCTGCTTTTGCATTTTCATTTGCTTTGTTTTCGCCATGTTTCTCACAAAAAAATATTTGATGGTTGGTCATGTATGGCTGCCATCGCTGAACATAACGCTTTGTAGATTGAAGTAGCTATCTTTTGGTCGCATGTAGGGTGTTGACAGGAACTTTTGATATATACTTTTTTGTTTGTCCGCAGAGCTGGTGACGACGCAGGGCATCAATACTTAAGGAAAAACTCGAATGATTTGGACGGTACTCGCATGTTTCTTTATGTTCAACTTTGTTTGCCTGATCTTGTCGGCATGGATTGGACCAATTGGGAAGGTGGAACTGAGGTAGGCTGTGGGTCTTGATTCAGCTCCATGTGAGACAAGTAGAGCATTTGGTGGCCAAAAGGCATGTCCATGGCAAATTGCAACAAGCCCAAGCTCCAACAATCATACAAGCAAAACACCACGTGATGGAGTCGTCTTACATGCAGCATGATGTTGCCGCTGTCTTACCAGAAGATCCAAACCACAAAAGTGAGGGAGCGAGCTTTTGTTGCAACACAACTGTAGGTACATGTCTCTTCGTTTTTGTTGCCCGCTTCCTCCACAATGCTCTGGTACATAAAGGGGGCAATCCCAAAATGATCTCTCGCAACGTACACCTAGAGTCACATGATCTGTCACTCCTTTAGGGACCTCTCAGGGAGGCCCAAAGGCAGGGATAATCCAGTTACAGTTCCTATCATGAATTACGATTCACAATGAACTGCATGTAGTAGTGGTATGCTAATGGGGTGACTGCAGGATAGCGTCTGCATGTAGATGTGTGAACTGGGAAATGCAAAATAGCTGAGTTGGAGCGACAACACTGCAAAGGACTGCTCAAATCTCAACATGGGCACCTTACAAGCCCTCTCTGCTGGCAAACCTTTTAACAGCCAAAGATGCTAGCTGCTAGCTGGTAGCTGCCTCTGGGCGCACTGTATGCGCCACTAGCTGAAGAGGCTGCCACAAGTTCTTATGAAGCAAACGAGCGCTAAAGTCCCCCAATGTGGATCTTCGATACTCTTCAATGTTCGTGCACATGCAGCCTCTGCAAGGAGATCAACGAGTGAAAACTCGGCAAACGGGCATGTAACACTCCATGTTCCAGAACACGGACGGGCATATAGCATTGACAGAACATGGAAGCAACAAATATTCGTGCATATATAGTAGTGTGCTCCTTGGACTCCTGTACAGATGATTGATGCTCAAACACATGCATCAGCCTCCTGATAGAGTCTGACTTCTTTTTACAGTGGTTTAGGTTGGACTTCTGATCTGCTTAATTCCTGCAATAACCTCTCTACGGGTTACCCTAGGGGCTACCCATCAACTTTGCGAGTGTTTCATCATCTGGCCATAATGGGCGGGGTCCGGGTTGCTCAAATCTGCGAAGGTAAATTCCCGCGCACCCATCTTTTGGTAGCTTTCAATCACGTTGAGTTGTTGAGATCCTTTTAGGAGATTGCCCCCGATAGTGAAACCTTCCTGCAAGACTGGAAAGCAAGCACCACATGTAGGATGCATGCTTCACGTGCAAGATGCACCAAAGCCAATGTCAAACAGGATCTACCACATCATAGCCATCGTCAAGACCAAGGCCGATCAAGTTGTCACCTCGATTCATTCGATCGAATCCTACCCCGCACGTCGTGTGACACAGACAGTGCGGGGCCACCGCCCGAGCTGAGAGAGGGACAAACAAAATGACCCAAAGCGGACTCAATGACTTGAGACAGCACGTCCTCAACACGGATAAAACCCAAGGCTAGTCGTCTAAGAATGCGGAGACCCAGACTCCTTTGACTCTGCTGAAACACATATCATATTCCCCTATGACTTATGAAAGAGTCAGAAACCAGTGCTCTCGTGTTGTTTCCGTCTCTTGTGTTAGATAAAGCATGATAAAGCTTCACTGATGGGAAAGAAACATAACCCATTTCATCTGACACAGGTTCTTCAAGCTTCACCAAGTGGCACGCTTGGACTTACATACACAAATGCACTTTGGGGGGGGGGGGGCGTGACTGTCAGTTATATTGAATTCATGTTCTTTGGTGTCATGAATGCACCGTTGGCCCGTCAAACGTCCTTCAATTCATCCAAGACAGCTGAGAACACCTGTGGTATAATACCCTTCTCGATCCGTTGGAGGGGAAATGAAAGTGTGAACAACATGTCGTTCACCATGCATCACATCTTGCAACCCTATTCCGTCCTCAGTGACTGCTGCATGCGTGCGTCTTTTTTGTGCCTGGCATCAGCCGTGACGAAGCAAAGGGAAGGACAAAAACAAAGATGCAAACTGGCTACATGCGAAACATGACATGCACCAAGGCAGTGTGGTTCGCTACCGCACTGGCCTCCGTGAAGGGAGGACCTGAAAAAACTCTGAGAAAAACTTCGTCCGGAATGACGTCCAACTCTGTCGGGCCGGAGTCCAACTCTCTTGGTCTCTTCTATGGAATCTAAGCTGTCTGCTAAGAACTTTGCGCTTTGGTCCTGAAAAGAAGACAAACATCAGAAAACCTCAAGCTCAGCCTTTCGACTTCGCACGAGGTGTCTTCATCGTTCTTTGAGTTCAACATTGCACGAACATGGACCTCCAGAACTGGACGCGCCATCTTTTTGCAGCGCCTTCCGAAAAAAGCGAGGAGGGGCAGAGAAGACCAAAATGGATTCTGGACTCTAGCAGCAGGCAGCAGCTGTGTTTCACAAAACGTGACTTTGGGGTTTTTGGTATCTAGCAAGTCTCCTGCGCGCGAGCGTCGATGGCACGACGTGGCGAGGAGATTGCCATTCGCTTCCTGGCGGGTGCTTGTGGGTGCAAGGGTGCGAGGGAGGGCTCACATGTAATGTAGTTAAACAAACTCCTGAGTTTGTTTCGAAGATAATTTTTGAAGAGAGTCACCTTTTTCTTCAAGTCTTTGCAGGCGAACATCGCGAGAAGGACGGGGACGGTACTCTCTGAGAGCACGAGATCATTTGATCGGAGTTCACGTCCGACAGGCTGTCGTGAGAATTGCAAGTGAGATCAAGCTGGATCATGGGATCGTTGAAATGGCCCGTAGAGTGGGTGCAGATCTCACAAAAAGCAGGCCATGTCCATCAGCTTCTGCGAATCGCACGAGAAACCCTGTTTGGGAGTACTTTTATCACCCTCAAGGCGAGCTGAGTTCTACCACGTTATTTGTGCACATGGAGCAAGACAAGAATGTAAATAATAATGTATACTTGCAAATGTGAGACGCCAAGGCTGTGTGACTCAAGTGTGCAGGGATACCACAGACAAGGACGCCCAACAAACCAGGCCCCACCTTGGCCAGGGCAATCCTGGTACCACTGGCGCACTATAGACCTTGGCCGTCGCTGGGACACAGTATGGGGTAGCTAGGCGCCAAGGCTTAGACCAAGGCCTTTGAGGAAGCATTTTCTTACAAATGGTAGTGGCTAAGCCACTTCGGGCAGTGTAATGTCACATCTCCCCAATTTCAGGGTGATGAAGCCACAGTTACCGACAGCCTCCCAAAGGTCACATCAACAGGTCATAGTCATCGCATGCCGTTTTCCTGTCGTCCAACATGCAACCAAAACATGCCCGAAACCTTGCGCACACATCGGCATGTGGGTTACTAGTTGATTCCTACAAACCAAACCCAGTGGCGCGGTGTCCTAATGTCGTAGCATCCTTCCCCCCTTCCCTCCTTCCTCCCTTCCTTCCCTCCCTCCCTCCTTCCTTCCTTCCTTCCCAGCGTCCTTCCTCTTAGAGTCTTCCTTCCTTGACCCTGAAAACAAGAGTGACCCCAAAGTATGGTGGAACCCTCATCTGAACCCAACAAAGCACCCAGAACACAAAGGCAACACAAGACTGTAAAAGTGCCGCAGGCACGTTGCAAAGAGTTTCTTTTTGGAGCATTACTGCACAACTCCACTGGCATCCATTGGCAATGGACAACCAAACATTTCTGCCGACGACGCATTATGCGTCGTGAGCTAACAGCCAATCAACCGCCTCGGCCGTAGTGTTGCAATGGACTAATGCCTCTTGTATTGCTGCCTTGGCAAAACCCATTGTGCTGAGTTCGCTTTGCACGTGAGCCTTAGGATCACTCTCTTCACGGTTTCGATCACTCTCAGTCTCACCACGTGGCTCGCGTGACTCGTCTACCCCGAGTCCTTCTGATGTCGTGGACAGCAAGGCTGACGCGAGGCTCCTCGCGGGAACCTGTGCAGCCTTTGGCATGGCTTCGGTGGACGGCACGGAATCCGCAAACTCGATCATGCGCTCAAAATGCTTGCGAAGCTCTGGAGATCCAGCGTCCTCCAACATACTTTTCAGCAAATTACGAACAGCTACTAATCTGGAATCAACGGGAACCGGTGGAACCGGTGCGCTTTCTGAAGAATGAGGCATGGCTGAATCGGGACTAGGTTTTGGCACCTCCCTCGTCTCTTGCCTCGCATCAGCACATAAGATCTGCGTCTCAGCATCAAAAAGGCCTGCTGCTGCATCAGCAAAACTTTTGACGTCCTCGGGAGGCGCTGGAAGAACTTCATCCTTTTCATTCTCCACGTCCCTCCACGGATGCTCAAATTCAAGGAAGTGCGCTGGATTTTTGCGGTAGCACCTTCGTCCAAAAGGGCACATACTCTTCTTTCCACTAGTGGTTGCTGCAATTTCTGCCGCAGAGGACAACCGCGGCTTCTTTTCCGGAGGCGGCACTGCCGGCGGCAGCATGTCATCGAAGCCAAAGTCATCTAAGTCCTCTTCCGCGGTGCCACGCTGCATAGCATCCATTGCCGTCAGGCCACGTCTGAGGGCAGGAACAGGCGGAACATGTGGTTCTGGCACTATCTCACCTGAGGGGGTATCAAGAGCATCAAAAAGGATGGAATGTTTCTTCTTCATGGCGGTGTCCTTGCGTGCACGGGGAGGTACATAAGTTGTGCAAATCTGCGTCCATGTCATATCAGTCCTCTCACCGACCAAGGTCGGAAATCTTGGGATGTTGTCTGCCGTGAGCTCCTGGTAACAAGGACGCTATTAGAAACAAGTGCCTTACTAGTAGTAACAGGTGCCTTACTAGTAGTAACAAGAAGCTATTAGGAACAAGTGCCTAATGTTGTCTGCCGTGAGCTCCTGGTACCGGTAGGTGATGACTGCGTTGACGACCGGCGGGTCTCTCCTCTGGGCATCGCTCAGGCCAGAACCCACCTTGAAGCGGCGCTTGTCAGGCGTCTCACAGAGAAGCGCACCGCACATGCCGGCGACCCGACCGGTGCCGCCAGCATGCCCTACAACAATGGCCTCCTCATCATAAAAGGTCTTCACCTTCAGTAAACTCTTGGAGCGCCGACGCTCATACTTGGAACCTGGGCTTCGCAGCATCAGGCCCTCACCGCCGAGGTGTTCGACATCTGCAAGAGCAGCCGACAAATGCTCGCGGTTGCCACACCGCACCATGGGCACAGCTTTCAAGGTTGCCCCGTGTGCATTTGCAGCGCAAATCCGCTTCACGGCCTCCATTCTATGCTCGAAAGGCTTGTTTTCAATATCAGCACCTCCTTCTACTAAGCAGTCGAAAACCATGAACGTTAGGAACTCCCATTCGGCATGACGACCTGCGCTGCGGGTAATGCCCACCGTCTTCTGAAACTGGCCTCGCCCACCCCAAAGCTCACCATCCAGCACACAGCCAGCAGGCATGCGTTTCTTGAACCACTCGGGGCAGGCAAAGGTATTTTCACCGCGTGAGTAGAAGTTTCCATTGCGCCACACAGCACGGACACCATCCAACTTCTCTGACATCCACCAACCAGTAGGGTCCTCATTCTCCCACTTCTTGGCAAGCAGGACATTGTCGGACATCCCAGTTGGGCAGAAAGAGCCGTTCAAGTGAAAGAAAGCTGCAGTAGAAGCAGGCCCTCATCAAACTATATATCCACTCTTTTGGAAACCGCTTGGAGGGTTTTGGCTTCGCGTTGTTACATGTTGGGAACCTCATGAATCCCTCTCTCACCCCTGCATTGTTGAGCTGTATCAAAAGAGCTTGACTTTCCACCAAAGCGCTTGAGAAGCAAAGCATTCATGATTCATGACATCTAAATGTGTCAAAAGAGAAATGGCATGGCTGCGGCCTCGAAATGCCGACATGGCGCCTCTTTTCAAGTCTCAGGATCCAGCCATCTCAGCTAGCACATCAGACCGAGCTACCTGAGACATGGCTGGCTCGCGATCCAAAAAGACCACAACTCACCCTTGAATCCCAAAGACTTGGCCCCCTGCCTTCTGTTGCCCTCAGTTCCCCAATGAACGTACAGAAGTTGCATAACTGATACTATATAACCTGTGTGGATGTGGAAAGCGATGTGTGACATGTGTGACATTTGCAACATGTGTGACACGGTCAATGGTACTCGGCATACAGTTCTTCGGCATCCCCACTTGGCGACCGTGACCCCATCGGCGGCGGCGGCGCCATCCGCATGGCCATTGGTACAGGTGGCCCTTCTAAAAACGAAGGGTGTGGGTAGGATTGGGCGAACAGCTCCGCTTCTCCTAAGCACGTCGGCAGCTCTCCAACTCAGCAACATCACAAAAGACAAAGGCCTTTCTCAAGGCTTCTCTCAGCTTGGCACTGGTAGATTCAAGAACCTGCATGAACACTTTCGGTGTCAGCCCTGCATTCAATGTCATATCTTGTTGGCCTCATGCTCATCGCCCGTGGGTTTGCGCCCCCTGGAAGCCCATAAGCGGAACAAAAGTTCATTTGATCAAGACAAACTGGAACTGTGAAAATCTTGCGGAACACATATCATTAACATGATCACCTGAAAGACGAAAGAAGGGTGTCCAAGCGCTGTCTCTAGCACTGCTCACACGCACGCGCCATATCATGGAAAAGAACATTCTGCACATAAATATCGGTGAAAATGGGCGAATTACTAGGCCGGGTGGACAAATGCTCAAGAAGCACTCAGGATAAATTCGGAATGGCACGGTCTGCCGCAGGTCTTCAGGATGAGTAGGAAATCGCCAGCAACGCCCGATAGACCGGAGGTTTTCACCAACTCTTGCCGCAAAGAAGGCCACTCCAGCTAGCAAAACTATAATGATTTCTACCGTATGCAACTTGTTGCTCAAAATTCTCGGTAACACCAAAACATGTTGCATCAAACTCAAAAAAACTGACAAACGTTGGAGCAACTGAGCTGTCCACGGGCTGCCCTCACCTGCTTTTTGGCTCAGCGTCAGCAAAGTGAGCCACCCATGTGCCAATGTAAAATTTGAAGTTTACTATAGGCATCTATAGGCCTTTGTGGAGCCTCCATCGTCTCCCAAGCCCGTTGGCCCCATCTCGTTCTATGTCTCACTCTCAACCTTCTCTTTTTGAGTCCTCTCATTATCTCTCTATTAATTATGGTTGGAGGCCATCGCTACTAGGTTGGAGGCGATCTCTATTAGGCTCTCTCTCTCTCTCTCCTCTCTTTGTGGGTCTCCTGAATCTCCTGATCGAAAATCCCAAGACCGACCCCTCTGCCGAGGAGGCCGACTCTCCTGGAGGAGGACATCTTGGGCAAAAATTGACCAGTTGGATCCGTCACTCAAAGATATCGAAAGTGTGCTGCAAGCATGTCAATACCTCAACAAACAAAAATTTAGTTCTGTCAGTTCTGTCCAAATCAATCGACTCTGGAAACATTGGCATCTGCATTGGCAAAGGACCGATGCCTTCGTGGAGCAAAAAGCCAGTCGCATTATGACAAAAACATGGACGAAAAGGCACAGCCAGAGCTAAGAGCTGAACGGTTGCTTTTGTGACTCCGATGTGCAAAAAGAGGCTCCAACTTGGCACGGCGTGTCTTTCTATGCACTGCTCTCGTGTTTGTATATATATATATATACCCACCAGGTTGACAGCTCTATTGAGCATCTCAGTGTGCCCTCTCGGTGGCGTGCTCTGTCGGCTCGCTCAAAGATACGAGCGACGGCGGGAGGCAGGCCCATGGCCCTTGGGGCGTGCCTCGTCAAACTAAGCTGGAAGAGACTAAAGCTGGAGATGAGACTAAGGCTGACTAAGCAAAGCCTATGCCTTAAGGTGATGAGACGGCTATGAGACTGAGAGACTAAGGCCCTGAAAGAGTTTTTTCTTCAGCTAATTCTGGTTGCCAAAAGCCAAGCACATCTCTGAGAACCGGGCATGGGAACCTCCTCCAATCGGCCCCTATCCATCACCCTATCTCGTGGGATGTCATTGGGGCTTGAGAGCTGCGAAGCACCAATCTTGACTGCAATGCAACTAGTAGCTTCTTGTTGCTAGTAGTAAGTAGTAATGGCCTCCAACCTGATAGCGATGGCCTCCACACAGTAGCGTCTAGTAGCGATGGCCTCCAACCTACTTGCGATGGCCTCCACCTAATAGCGTCCTTGCTGCCTAATTATTAATTACCATCCCGGCCCATGGGTGGAGAGTTTTTGTCCGATACACTTTACAAGAAAAGTATCGACGGCACAGAATTCCCTCACAAGCCCGGAGCACAAATTATATAGTTTGCCCACGATGCCCAAGCCTTCTCACGGGTATCAATCAATAGCTTGCAGGTGGCCTGTGTGGAAGTTATTTGACTGCCGCTACTCCACTAGATTCT
Organism: Durusdinium trenchii; assembly: GCA_963970005.1. Taxonomy (NCBI): domain Eukaryota; class Dinophyceae; order Suessiales; family Symbiodiniaceae; genus Durusdinium; species Durusdinium trenchii. The sequence continues at coordinate 9,047 of CAXAMN010022195.1, read as the reverse complement.
TTACAAAGCCCTCTCACGAAGAGCTGCTTGAGCTGGAATCCCATGGCCTACACTGCAAGAGAATCAAGCACATCCTGATAGATCCATTACTAAACCAAGCTTGGAGGCTGAAGAGGATCACTCGTCCAATGCGCTCTCCCAATCTCATAATCTGCGACCAGGACGAAGATTGCCGCTGTCGGTGTCAAGTGCTTTTGAGAGATAGGAATGGCAGAATGCTACAGAATCTTTCACACGATTGAAATACAACGAATCAAACCAGCAACTCCATAGCTCACAGCTGCGGAGGAAGCCCACAGGATTGCTATTTGACTGATCAATCCCAGCGAAAGTGTTGCCACAAGTGGAGTAAGCAGCACCACAATCATTGGATGCAATAAGTTCACTGCATAGCTCAAACCAGACAAATCGCTCAACAGGGACCTCTTGGAGAAATAGGCCTCAAAGGCAACGAGAAGCCGAATGGACGCCCCTGCGCATACACTGACGGTCATCAACGCACCAATTGCGACTGCTAGTGAGTTTGACGCCCTTTCAGGCTGTGTTTGATCGCGCCCCAGCGCGAAAAGAAAGCAAAGCCCCATCGACAATGCACAGGCAATGCCCAGTGGCCGTGCATGAGCACTCAACATGGTCAGCAAGCTCGTTTCACAAAGTGAACCGCACCCGAAGCAGAAGCCATACAGTGGCGTGTGAATGATGTGATGTGATAGCCCACGCCAATGAGGAAAAACACTAGCAAGTGGCTTCGCCACATGCATTTCGACGGCAAATTGAACAAATGCCAAAAAGACTACACATAGGAATATGCTACCAAGATTCACGCTGCGACCTACACTCTTGAGTGCGCGCCTTGCCTGCTTGGGGGACACAAGCAGAAAAACTGTTTCAAAGGCCAGCAGCCAAAGCTCAAACCAGGCCACACCAGGCCCAGAGCTGAGACGAAAGTCGAGAGTCGAGGCTTCTCCCCCACTGAATTGATCGCCGAGCCATTGCGAGAAATGATGAACCGGAAGCCCTACAAGCAAAGCTGGGAGTGCCAGCCGCCAAAGTCTCCCTAAGAAGTATTTCCACGCACCTTTCTCAGCCAAAGATCTGGGAGTCAGCAAGCCGGCTATCAAGAACAACAACCCCGTGAGGAAGGCTTGCGTGGTAAACAGCAGGGTTGCTACCACTGCTGACGCAATGGGTTCCTCTAAGTGGGGTTCACTCACCGAGAAGTACCAGCTACCGAGTCCGGACACCGCGAGGGCACTGTGATGCCCAACCACCAGCACTGACAGAGCGCTCCGAAGATTGTCAATGTAGATGAGCCGTGCCATTGCCAAGCCCGTCTGAAATCACTAACAGTAGTTGCATAATGGTCCATGTAGGTTGTTTGGGAGAACACTTGGACAAAATCTGCAGGCCTACTGTTGTGTGAAAGAATGTCCAGGAGTTCCCCTCAACTAGCAGCAACCTGGTCCTTTGTACTTCCAATAAACCGAGATTAGAAGTCATGAATCATGAAGCCATAAGTTACCATACATGTTCATGAATCCAAGTCATCCTCCTAGTCGTAGAGTGCCAACTGCTACCTGCTAGCTTGGTCGAGAAATCAAACTTGCAATTGCAGCCAATGAGAAACAATTTCAACCTTATCGGCTGGCCATGTGATCCTTGCGACAGTGCCTTCGATGCAACAAACCATCATGCGGGCTTGCTTGGCCAAACAAGAAGAGAACACCCGAACACCTGTGCCGGAGTTAGAAGCGGATATATATATATATATACTTATATATATATATTACATATTTATATATTTATACATATGGTTTATATACCTATGTGTATAACAAACATATATCTGCCGATCCTTTGGCTCAGTGGCTTGAGCATCATCACCTTATACTTTCTTTCCGAGGGTGTGCTTTCTAAGCCGTATTACTGCAGCCCACCTGCATGGCAAATTCTAGGGTATAGCTGCCCAACTTGTGTGATCCAATGGGGTCGTATCTGGTCATGCATTATATCGCACCTAGTAGCGTCCTTGTTCCTAGTAGCGATGCCAGGAGCCCCTAGTAGCGTCCTTGCTCCTAGGAGCGATGCCCTTTGTTCCTAGTAGCGTCCTTGCTCCTAGTAGTAAGGCCAGGAGCCCCCAGGTAAGCGCAAAACTAAACTATAGCCCCAGCACGATTGCTCCTATGACACAACCTCGCTATCTATCGTGGTGGGCCATCCTAAACCTCTGATTGCCTTAGAAAATATCAAATATATGCTCTGATCAAGGCTGTTCCCCTGTGCTTGGCCAAAGGGAGTTCAACTGTTCGATCAAAACCCAATACCAATAGCGGGTTTATTATGGACTTCATTGTCGTATGACAAAATCACTGCTCTGCCAGCCATCTTTATCGTGCTACCTGGAACCCCGGCGCAGGCTTCTTTTTCCCACGCATGGCTAGCTCTGTATGGGAAACTCTGACAAGCAACTCGCTGCTGCCACCAACCCACAATCAATTGCTTCGATATGTAGGTCATGTTGCAATATTGACAAACCCGCGCAACACACAGTCAATGGCCAATGGTATTGCATTGAGCAACCATTGGATAACAGAATACATGACGAACCACCTGTATCCGGTAATCCGGCTTCATGATCTTCATGCGGTCCACTCCTCCATCGGTCGTCCTTCGGAAATTGCCTTTCGGATGGCTGCTTGAATATTTAATTGAACTTCTTTACGCACTCTGTCTGCACCTGCCTGCAAGGCATCAGCAGCAGCCTTACCAGTCAAACCTTCGGCTTCTGGACAGCCCTCTCCTCTTTCTGGTCTTTCCATTCCTTTCGGTTTGGGCACAAAGGGTTCCGGATCACGTGACGCAGTTGGAGCGTCTCTACGTCGGTCCTCCCGTCGGTCCTCCCGCCGGTCGTCTCTGCGCTCCTCCCGTCGGTCGTTTCGTCGGTCCAACTCCTCACGCCGATCGAAGCGATCTCGGCGATCACTGCGCTCGCGATCCCGGTACCCACGATCTCCACGATCTCGATCGCTCGAGAAACGACCATCTCTGGCTTCTTTGAAGTCTCTGCCTCGATCAGGTCGGTCTCCTTCTCTAAAATCTCTGCCTTCTCTACGATCCGGTCCTCTTTCTCCTCTTTCTCCTCTTTCTGCTTTGTCTCCTCTTTCTGCTTTGTCGCCATTTTGCAAGCGGTGCAAGTAGCTCCCAGGCGCGGGTCTCCCAGGTGGACCCAGGGGATCACCACTCGCCAGTTTCTTCATGATGAGCATGGCAGTGGCAGAGGGCTTTCCCGAGCATTCGAAGTGCTTCTCCAGATCGTAGTAGTATTCACTCTTTTTCTCTTCGGAACATCGAGCGAGAATATCTGAAATGCTAGTTTCTGCAATGCGGTCCAGCTTGAACTTCTCCACGAGGTGCCTCATCCTTTTGTCGCGATTCACCGCAACAAATGTACCGTCTTCGATCTCCTTCATCTTGACAACCAGCATACCACACCTCGTGATGTTTCGGAGAATCCCTTTTGCAGCAAAAAGAGGGAAAACCAAAGGCACAAAGCACAAAGCACGCGCGCCAAATGGCGTCCGTCGTCCTCAAATGTCGTTCCTCTTCTTCGTCGCTCTCTTGTTCGCGCCGTCAGAGTGCCGATTCGGACCAAGTGACGGGGACCTTGCCTTCTCCATGATCTCCCTGAGCTTCTTGAGATCTTCATCCCAGGTGTCCATCCTAGAAGCGAAAAACTGTCTGTCACACAGTCCCAGGCACAGGGGTAAAAGTCCATAAAGATAGGTATTCACATTGTGCATGCTGTTGCATATTTAAACAAAAGCCTATTATAATGCGCACATCTATATACGTACAGCACACGCAGAGAGAGAGAGAGAGAGAGTTCTCGGAGTCTTGCGTTAGCTAGATGCGGAGTCATAACGGCGTCCAAAGCTCCGATTCTTCATGAGCTCATTCAGTTTCTCCACATGCCTCTGTTCGATGTAGAAACCTATCGGGCAACCATATTTCGACATGGACATGCTTCCTTTTGCTCAAACTAGTGCTGGCCTGCTGGTAAGTGCTTCAAACTGAGCTTCTGTACAAGTCAGCTGGGCCATTCTTATAAGTGGAATCACTTAATCACTGATGTCGCATACTATAAGTTCGCCTTCACAAAGCTCGGTAATGTCAGGGTGGATGCGCCCTTGGTTGGCTGGTCGGATGGACCGATGGCTCAGACATACACGTCCACGACATGCCTAGTAGTGATGGCCTCCAACCTACTAGCGATGGCCTCCTAATAGGGCATTTTTTCTGGGCTGCAGGCCATGCTCAGACACATAAATCTTGTTGGGGTCGTAGCCATCCTGATCCATTCCTGGTGGCGGCCTTGCCGGCGCACTTGGTGGCCGTACCGGCATCGTTGGCACGGCCTGGGCCTTAAGGCAGTTCTCAAAAACAACTCTTGAAATACAATTGAGAAAACAAAGAAGGTGCTTGGGACTCTTTATCACTTGAAGTTTTAGTTTGATGTTAGTCACTGTTTGGCCCAAACTCCGACCTCTTACGCGAAGGTTTTGCGTGACGGCCTTGCATTTTGCAAAACCAGAGGCCATGTTGTGATGCCAGTACATTTGGAATGTTCCAAGTAAATGCCCGGGAAAGGGTAACTATGATTCGGTAACCAAAACCGCTGATTCGGTAAAAAAGAAAGCGCTGATTCGGTAACTCGGTAGAATCGGCCCATTCGGTTTCTGAATCGGCTCATTTGGTTCCTGAAGCGGACCATTTGGTTTCTGAATCGGAATGCCTTGGTTTCTGAATCGTAGTTGCTGAATCGTCCTATTTAGTTTCTGAATTGTAGTTGCTGAATCGTCCTATTTAGTTTCTGAATTGTAGTTGCTGAATCGGCTGTTTTGGTTTCTGAATCGTAGTTTCCTGATCGGTTGGTTTCTGAATCGGCAAATGTCCTTTTGCGGTGGGCTGTGTTTTGAGATGGGCGCACAATTTTTCCCTGAGTCGCAGGAGCATCGATCCGGCTTGAGAGCAAAAATAAGGCCCCTGAAACCTGATGAATGGGCCCAACCACCTTTGGTATTCCTTTCTGAATTGCATCAGGTAACATGCTGATACTCATGCTGATACATTGGGTCAGCGGCGATGGCATCTGGTCTTGAGAAGAATCTGGGGAGTGTGAGTGGCAGGTGCCTTGATGGTGGGAAGAAAGGCTAAGTTGGTCTGCTTTTCATTTCCATCTTGCAATTGCATCTGCAATAGGCATAGAACCAGTCGCCCTAGAGTATACTCCTGTAGGCGACGCATTCGCGCTCTGGATCAGGCCAGGGCCTTCGATACAAATCACATTGGCAGGGTCATACAACTCAATCGACATGCACGTTGGCAAGCATTAAGTATTAAGCGTATGTATATATATATATATACATATGTGAAACAAGGAGGGAGGGGGAGAGGGAGAGGGGGAGAGAGGGAGAGAGTGAGAGAGAGAGAGAGAAAGAGATAGATATATATATATATATATGTATGTACGATTTGACAAGCAACATTTCTTCTTGGAAAGGCCGTTGTGGGACTACATGTCATGAAGAAAGTTCAGTAACAAGTCCCAAGTAATATCCTTCATGGAAAATCATGGAAAGCTTAAAAATGCAAAGTGCACAAGTTGGCATCAGTCGAGAAGCTGCTGGCAGTCGAGAAGCTGCTGGCACGCCTATCGGCGCTGCGGCTAGTGCTGCAGCCTTCGCTGCAAATACTGCTGGCAAATTGCTGGCTTTTGGTGCAGGTGTGGGCATCTGGCCAAGACCTGTGAGACAACGAAGGCCGAACCGAGGAGGGCCTTCGGTCAGTCTCTTTCATTCCAACACAGCCATCAAAAGCAACAGTCCGTCGATGTCGATCCCCAGCAGCACCGGTGCAGCAACGACCTGGAATCCTCCTCCCACCGAACGCGCGGAACCCTACTCTGCCTACCGCCATCTGCCCTGATCTCAGCAAGTCTCCCACCTCCACTGCCACCATTGGAGAAAGCTTGTAAGCCTCCCACTCCCTTCGCGGGCGTCACATTAAAATCAGGATTGGCCATTGCCATCATGCTCTGCAGCTGTGCGAACGCACTCCTCAGAACATAGTAAGCGCAACAGGGCGCATGAATGAATGAAACACGATGAGCGCTATTGTCGCTCACACGTCTTTCAAGAAGCTGGCCATCAAACCATGAAAACTTAAACCGTTACCTCAAAGCACCCTGGTTTTGCCTCAAAGGCACTGCATGTCCCTCATGGCACCACCTCCATCACCTTCTCCCAGCGCCTTCTTCCGGCCCATTTTTCCGACCTGACGACACTTTTGGTGGACTGACCACAAAGTCAATGGCTCAATCAGGCAACCCATCATTTCATCATTACATTCCCATGGCTCAATGTTCCATCAAAGCCTGGCCTCTATGAAAGTGGCAAATCACGATCGAAAGAGAGAGGAGGAAAGAAAGATGTCTTTTAAGTTCTTTTGGAACTAAGTCAGCCTCATGAAAACATTGAAACTTGGCCTGTTGCTGGCACATGATGGTTGAATAACGAACTCAAGCCGTCGATATGTCAGCGTCAGCCATCCCACTGGTTTTTGAACCATCACGCTGCGTCTCCTTTTGAATTTGCCACTGTCATCAATGCCGGTTGCAAGGCAATTCATGCAAGCCACCCAACTCCATTCCTGGTGCACAAAGTTTCCAAAGCCATCATACGTTCAAAATCGTTCAAACATGTTCAAACGCCACCCCAAAATGCCAAAAGGAACCCAAAGGGATAAACAACTACACCAGCACAGGCCCCAGATAGCAAAAACATGCCCCAGTAGGTTTGTGAAGGTGTCCAAATATCGCTGACGCTGCGTGACGCTGCGTGACGCTGCGTGACGATGCGTGACGATGCGTGACGATGGGCGCCGACGCGCGAGAGTGAGTTTTAGTGTGAGTGAGAGTGAAGGTGGGTGAGTGAGTGCGGGCGGGAGTGGGAGTGAGTGAGAGTGGGAGTGAGAGTGGGAGAATGAGAATGAGAGTGAGAGTGAGAGTGAGAGCGAGTGAGTGTGAGTTTGAGTGTGAGTGTGAGTGAGTGTGAGTGAGTGTGTGAGTGAGTGTGTGAGTGAGAGTGACAGTGAGTGCGAGTTTGAGTGCACGAGCACCAAGACCGACTCTTCAAGGCGACGGTGCAAATCCAGCTCATACTCCGAACTGTTGGATAAACAGTCGCACAATTGCTGGTCTCAATCATGTGCGAAAAAAGTCCAAAAAGCAACGGCACTTAGAATGCTTGGCTACCAAAAGCCTGCTAACCCAGGATGCCAAAAACCCACCCAGCACCATGTTTCAGGAACGACACCTTTGCAAGTTCCAAGCAAGAATGCCTCATCTCAGCATGACCCATGGTGAAAGCACCACTCTTACATTGCATTGGCCCAAATTCAGCAAAATGCGCAGCACTTGGAAACTCATGGATGACAAATAGCATCGTCGCAAAGGCCTGAAAGCAGTGTATGACGATTCAGCCCAACTGCACCAAATTAACAACTCCCAAGGCATATAATATACAAAAAATATAAATCAACTTTGTGCCAAGACTTATTATATATATCAAAGTAGTCCGCGCTTTCGAGACACGGTGCTGGGTGCCGGTGCAGGGTGCCGGTGCCGGGTGCTGTGAGCTGGCTGTGGCGACAGGGTGCCGGTGCCGGGTGCTGGTGCTGGGTGCTGTGAGCTGGCTGTGGCGACAGGGTGCCAGTGCCGGGTGCTGGTGCTGGGTGCTGTGTGGGTGCTGGTGCGCGTGGCGGAGACTGGGTGCCCGTGCTGGGTGCTGGTGCTGGCTGTGCGCGTGGTGGAGACAGGGTGCTTGGAAAGCTGGCGAACTGACTTTTGGAGCCAACATGGTTGCGCCTCTCATTCCAAAGCTGTGGTTGATGGAGCTTTGCGTGAACATCCGTATGCCTTAGTGCCTGAGTATGATGTAAGTTTAGAGTTTGGCAACGTGTTGTTTTGGAAGCGGATGTCGAAGGTATGCCGCTGATTGAAAGTGTGTCATGCTAACAGGGTTGCCAGTGCTGTTGGGATGCTCTGATTTCCGATGGAGATGAGTTGCAAGCAAAGAAAATGTTGCCATGAAAACGCAGAATGCACAGGAATACAGCATTGCAGTGCACACTAGCATTAAACCCAATGATCATCTTGCGAAGCAATGGCAGCAGCATGTAAACTACCAGTGTTTGTGGAGTTCCTGCTCATAGCGCACCGTATTGCACTCAATTTGGTTCAACATGTTTTTCAAAGTGGAAAATGGAGAGCAGGATATTGCCCTTCGAAATGAGCGGAAGGAGCCATGAAAAGCAGGAAGCGAAAATGGTACCCGTTGTCGCCTTTGTGAGCTTCCATGACTGTAAGGAACTAAAAACTGTGATGATTCCTTGGAGAGGCTCTAACTGCGGAAAGTGTTCATTCAAGACTAATTACGGTTATATAAATACTATTCACCAAGTGCATTATGAGAGCACACCACCATACATGACGGGTTTTTGTCTCGCAGTCGCCAAAAGATGCAGGGAGCGAGTTGGTGGACTGGCACAGCATAAAATGCCAAGCAATTTGCTTGACGCTGGGCTAGCCGCTTAGCGATTTGTAACCTCACCCCTGTTCTCTTGCACCTGTTCTCGGCGCGTGTTGCGCCGTCACATCCTTCATCCACTCTGTGGACGCGAAATGTCCAGCACCACTCTGTTGGTGCTGAAGCAGAGGAACCAGACCTTGAGAAGGGAACTCAGACTGGAGATGCGGGAGGCAGAAACTTGTGGAATGGCCTGGCTTTGTTGCACATATTGCCTCACCGGATCTTCTCTTTGGACTTCTTGCCCTTTCCCTTTCCTCATCTCTGTGCCACCAACATGGTTGCATCTGGCACTGAGTTTGCACATGGCCATGCCGTGCCTTTTCACTTGGCAGCCTTTCCTTTCCCTCCTTTCCCTCCTTTCCCTCCTTTCCCTCCTTTCCCTCCTTTCCCTCCTTTCCC
>CAXAMN010022194.1:0-27715 GCA_963970005.1 Durusdinium trenchii | reverse complement strand
CGAGTGATTTCCTTCGCCACAGCTTTCCACAATCTAATTCGAGACCAAAAATCGCCCGAAAGAGGTCCTCCGCGTACGCAACCAGAATGTCTAACGTTGCTTTCGGAACCCGTAAAATAAGTCTGTGAAGCAGCGTCGAGCACGCCCTGTCTTCCGCTTTCGACCCTTCAGCAACGCTTCAAGCCGCCGGCTGTCACGGAAACGCCTCGGAAGCATCGAAAAAGCCGTGCGGGTCCTCTGGCTAGTACACAAGAAGCCGTTCTCTCACCTCCCACGGGTCCTCTGGCCACGGGTCCTCTGGCTGGTGCACAAGAAGCCGTTCTCTCACCTCCCACGGGTCCTCTGGCTGGTAGACACCTGTTCTGAGTGATTTCCTTCGCCACAGCTTTCCACAATCTAATTCGAGACCAAAAATCGCCCGAAAGAGGTCCTCCGCGTACGCTCTCAGAATGTCTAACGTTGCTTTCGGAACCCGTAAAACAAGTCTGTGAAGCAGCGTCGAGCACGCCCTGTCTTCCACTCTCGAACCTTCAGCAACGCTTCAAGCCGCCGGCTGTCACGGAAACGCCTCGGAAGCATCGAAAAAGCCGTTCTCTCACCTCCCACGGTTCCTCTGGCCACGGGTCCTCTGGCTGGTAGACACCTGTCCTTCGCCACAGCTTTCCACAATCTAATTCGAGACCAAAAATCGCCCGAAAGAGGTCCTCCGCGTATGCCCCCAGAATGTCTAACGTTGCTTTCGGAACCCGTAAAATAAGTCTGTGCAGCAGCGTCGAGCACGCCCTGTCTTCCGCTTTCGACCCTTCAGCCACGCTTCAAGCCGCCGGCTGTCACGGAAACGCCTCGGAAGCATCGAAAAAGCCGTTCTCTCACCTCCCCTTTGGCTGGTACACAAGAAGCCGTTCTCTCACCTCCCACGGGTCCTCTGGCTGGTGCACAAGAAGCCGTTCTCCCACCTCCCACGGGTCCTCTGGTAGACACCTGTTCCGAGTGATTTCCTTCGCCACAGCTTTCCACAATCTAATTCGAGACCAAAAATCGCCCGAAAGAGGTCCTCCGCGTACGCCCCCAGAATGTCTAACGTTGCTTTCGGAACCCGTAAAATAAGTCTGTGCAGCAGCGTCGAGCGCGCCCTGTCTTCCGCTTTCGACCCTTCAGCCACGCTTCAAGCCGCCGGCTGTCACGGAAACGCCTCGGAAGCGTCGAAAAAGCCATTCTCTCACCTCCCACAGGTCCTCTGGCTGGTACACAAGAAGCCGTTCTCTCACCTCCCACGGGTCCTCTGGCCACGGGTCCTCTGGCTGGTGCACAAGAAGCCGTTCTCTCACCTCCCACGGGTCCTCTGGCTGGTAGACACCTGTTCCGAGTGATTTCCTTCGCCACAGCTTTCCACAATCTAATTCGAGACCAAAAATCGCCCGAAAGAGGTCCTCCGCGTACGCAACCAGAATGTCTAACGTTGCTTTCGGAACCCGTAAAATAAGTCTGTGAAGCAGCGTCGAGCACGCCCTTTCTTCCGCTTTCGACCCTTCAGCCACGCTTCAAGCCGCCTGCTGTCACGGAAGCATGCCCTCGGTTGCCTCCTCTGGCGCGCGCCCCCTTCAACCGGCGGGGTCGGCGGATATAGGCATGCTGCATATTGTGACAAGTTAGACCCATCTCATCCCAGTTCTCCAGTTTGCAACACACATTCTGTTTGAAACCACGTGGCAGACAACAATGCACAATGCCTTCTCTTGGATTCCAAGGCTGGAAGCTTTGCAGAAAAAGAACAGCATCCTGGTGAAAGAGACACGTTACGTAAGTTGCGCTTGGATGTGCGGTTGGGGTTGTAAGTAGTTAGCCTCGTTGTCCAGCTTACTAACCGAATATAAGTAGACTATAACTTAGGTATAAGCTGGTTGCAAATGTGGTAACTAACTTGCAACCGTGTTAAGTTCGCCTCTATGCTGCCTATGTGCACTTGTGTTCCTGTCTGTACTTACTAAGATGATATAACCACTTAGTATGTCCAACGCGAAGATAGCGAACATATGATCTACTTAATGTGAACTTACTATCTTAAGATATGTAAGTTCGATATATGTTTTAGTTGAGGTTATCCAACTTAGTATCTATGTTTATAAGTTCGACAGGTCGAACTTAGTAAGTTCGACATGTCGAACTTACTAAGTTCGACCGGTCGAACTTAGTCGAACTTACTAAGTTCGACCGGTCGAACTTAGTAAGTGGAATATATAAGATATATCAAGATATAGTTTTGTATATCGTTATCAAAATTTGTTTTTTTTGATGTTAAATTCAATGATCAAGGTGGTGTCGGGCCACACGTGCTCGCATCCTCATGTGTAAGCACAGTACTTTATACATACGTTTCAAACACGTACTATATTTGTTTTGGTTTTGTTTCGGTGTTCCGAACATATGTGTTCCAAACATTTTGTTTCGATGCTCCACGTATACATATATTGATTGGATTCAGATTGGTGGGCGTGTATTCAGCGCATTAAACACATGGGATATTCACAATGAACCACCGTAGATGCCAGAACGACGCTCAAGCACGCAGGCATGTAAACAGGGAACCACCAAAGGTCACCAAACTATATACAATAACACATGTTTTTGTGGTTTCGAAGCCTTCAAAAAAATGATTAATTGAATCGGGTTTTTGGTCTTCACAAAGGTTGACTTCTTTGTTTGATCAGGTCTTGAGTACATTGACCATCATTTGTTTTATATTGTCCCATTGCACCGGCCAAAAGATGTGATCCAATGCCGCGGCAGCTGCCTGAATTTGGCACGCAGGCTCGCTTCGGGTCATTCGAGACAGTGGGTGGGTTCGGCATCATGTTCAAAGAGTTGTTTTGAATTGAATTTTAGGAGTCCTGGTTTTTGTTTGTATTATTTTTCAGGCCGTTTGACGTGAGCGCATGAACTCAATCTGTGTTGTGGTTTTTGATAGACCAGTATCGACTGTTCAATGCTTTTGGGGTGCATTGTGTACAAGTTGTTGACTTGTTTTTTCAGGTTTTGCTTATAGATTGACCATCTGTTGGTCTATATATGGTCTCATTGCACCGGCCAAGGATGTGATCCAATGCAGCGGCAGCTGCCTTTGGCATGCAGGCTCGTTTCGGTCTATCCGGGGCAGCGTGTGGATTTTGCGCATAGCAATTTGACATTGATCGGTGTGTTGCATCGTCTCGTTATATTAACCTAGAGGTTGGCATTTCAGTGATTGAACCTCAATACGATTTTTTTTTATAAGGTTTGATTCGATTTGAGTGTCTAACAATTTGAAGTGGTGTTCAATCATGAATGCGCAGTTGCAAGTGAATTATTTGGCTCAACAACGAGTGGTTTCGAATCGATATTCAATCCTCGACCTGTTTGCTGAAAGGAGTTGCCCCTGGTAACATCAGAGGATTGAACCATCAGAGGATTGGAACTTTTTGGTCAGAGGAATGACAGTTCAACCCATATATGTGCCATATGGTATTTCTTCTTTCTGTTTCAAACCTCGACCTATCTGCCCGACGGAGTTGCTCCTGGCAGCGTCAGAGGATTGAAACTTCTGGCAAGAGATGCAGCTTGATGTAACTATCATCAGAAGATTAAACATCAGAGGATGGAGCCAATAGTCATGACGCCCGCAGTGGTCATGGAATACGCCTTCATCCCAGAGAGTGGCAAAGACGCCCTCAAGCTCAGTGATTTCCGAGAACTGTGGCAGGGGCATCGTGAGTCAGTTTTGGCCGAAGACAACGTTTACATTTCCTGTTTTGCCCGTGGCGGCGGCGGCGCCGTCAAATACATATTTGAAGGGCGTGAAAGCTGGAATGGAAAGCCCTTCTTTGTGTACAAGCATTGCCGTGACTTGTTTCCGAAGATGGGAATTGTGGTTCACGAGTGTCGTCCAATAGTAGCTGTGCGCCAAGAAGTCGTGACCAAAGACGACGGGGAGGTCCATGCAATTGTCTGGACCTTTGCAGCGACTGGAAACTTCATCCATGCCAGATTCTTCTACGCGCGTGTGACCTAGACATATTTAGTTTATGTTTGTTTTCGCTTGTGCTTGTAATGTCCTTTGTATTATGTTTGTTTTCGTTTTGTCGTTGAGCTCCTTGCGAGATACGTGTTCTATAATTGTGTGGTTCCTCAATTCAACATCGCAACGTATATACAGTGCTTCAATTGAAGCTTCTGTCAGGAGAGGGTCACGCACGGCATGGCGTTGGCGATGGTCAAAGAGCACATGGAGAAATGGCGTATGATCACGAAGTCGACGGAGGTGAAGGTGCACCAGGAGACACCGAATCACCCGAACCAGCTGGTCTTCAAGCCCAAGAAGTAAACTTTTGAGGAATCGGTTGGGGAAAGCTTTGGTAATGCATTGCTGCGTGTTTGGTTTTGGAAAAAGGGTTGATGGCGTGTGTATATTCTTACTATTACGACTATTATATATCGTCTATTGGCCCATGTGTTCACCAAGGGTTGATCAATAACTTCTACACATTGTTTGTGTAAACACTGGTGGTTTGGGGCTGAATACGCGATGCAACAGCGCAAGGAACAATTCTTTCATCCTGGACCGCATTTGTGAATGATATTGCAAGGCTGCAGTCGTACCGATGAGTTTTCCAAGGTGCTAGATCGACCTTTGAAGCGTAAAATCACAAAAGGTTCATCCGTGGGTCATGCGGTGGCTGTGCACTGGTGCGCACTGTCGCGTCTCGGCGTGGCAACTGTATATAGCTTTGGATCCGGCTCGTATTGAAGCATCAAGTGCAAATGACTGTTCAACCCATGTTGCATATACGTTATTCTATATTTTTGTTTCAATCCTCGACCTGTCCCCTGCAGGAGGTGCTCCTGGAACACTAGAGGATTGAAACCCATGGTGGTAGTTCCATGACGATTATAGTTCCATGACGATTCAACTTAAGGAGCTGCTCCTGGCAAATAGAAGGTTTGACGCACGCTTTATAGAATTATAGAAGGTCGACAGAATCAATCGATCTTAAATTGTTCACATTGAATGCCATGCAGTCAGAATCGAGCACTTCAACTTTCCACATACTTCCACTTTGTTCCCATCCACTTTGTGTCCGCTCGTCCCTGCAATTTGCTGCCATGAACGACGTTCAGCGCGCTGAGCTGCGTCGGTATGTGGGGATGGCGAAGAGCGGAGGGATGGCAAAAGCAACTGCAGGTTGCCTGAACTACTTGGAAACAGAGGGTTTGGCCTTCCAGCTAAACATCAAGTGCGTCCACATAGGTGTGCACCGATCGAACAGGGGCGGCGTGGGCGTGGACCTGCGCCATATGCACGAGTTAATGCGAACCATTTGTGAGATGGGCTATGTAGAGCAGGGCATAGGTGCAAGGGTCTGCCTGGAGCTGGACTCGTCGCCTGACTGCGATGCGACGAGGCACAGCGAAACAAGTGTGTTTTTTGATGAGTTGATCCGCCAAATATGTTTGTAGCATTTCGTGGCTGAAAGCACGCGACTCATCTTGATGGCAGGTCCTTCAATGAAAGATTGAGCCTGGAGTCGATAGGGAAGCTCCCAGCCGTGAAAGACACCCTCAGGTTCGCCAGCATTTGTGGCTCCCATCTGAACATGGCAAACCGATGCTTGCGCTATGGAGTGCATGAAGGTCTCGGTGAGATCCCTGCTGAATGGAGAGCTGCCGTCGCTGATGGTGCGACGTGGCTGGTGATCAAACGCATTGTGAATGCAGAGTTCCCTTCGCTCATCACGGCCATATGCGAGGCAGGGAACGCCATGCAATCCATCGCAAAGCAAGAAGATGAGTGGCAGTTGCTGCAAAAGATCAAGGCCATTGTCCAGAACAAGAAAACGCTTGGTGAGACGGTGACGTGGCCGGACGTGGCTGAGTCGGTTTTGAAGAGTCGCCCGAAGTGCGGCGCAAGTGGTCCATCGATCTTTGCCTTCATTTTACGATTTGGAGACTACAGGCTGGAGCAGGTAGAGGCCTATGTGAGAATCTTCGGACGAACTTCCCGAGAACTCGGGGATAAAGTGTGGGCGGCGTTGGGTCTCGAGGTCAAGGGCTTCAAAGACCACCTTCGCTGGAGACACATGTTGGTGAAGTTTGGGTATTGTTTCCCAGAACGCCCAATCTCACCGACGGATGCAACTTGCATGGATGCTACATAAATATAAAGTATACCTCATGTGCAGGTCCAATGTGCTATATATTTATAAGTAGTGTGCCAAGTTCATTCTACATGCGTGTCGACAATCTTAGCTTGACAGGGTTTTCTGGACGTGGTCTGGAAGTTAGGGACGCCAGTGACAGACCTGGGAGACAAATGCATAGAAATGCTACATGGCCCACGAAAGAGGGCAGACACCACCATTGCCACAAAGGGCGGACACAAATGCCCAGCATGAACTTCTGTGTCAATTATGTAATGTGGTGTGTTGTATACTGCTGCTCGGCTTCAACATCACTTCGATCCTGATTCCGTGTGAGACTGTGCCATGGAGTAGCTCAACTGAGAGGAGTCACTCCTGGTAGCATCAGAGAATTGAAGCTTGTTGTAACAAACAGATCCACTGGATCCCACTTCGTTGAAAGCCTTCCTCTTCCAAATCCACCCAGATAGCCGTTCTTCAACGCAAGGTCTACTGACATAACACTTGACAATGTCAGGTCAGTGCTTCGATCAGTGGGGATGCACTTTGCCCCCACTTCGCTGAAGACCAGGTCCGCACAGTTTCTGACACTATATATATATATATACCAGTGCTTCGATCAGTCGATCAACAGCCAATCGGCAGTGGCAGCTTTTGTAACAACAGCTGATAGGAGTCTCTCCTGGCTGTTGAACGACTGCGACGACACTGCTACGCTAGACCCCACTTCGTTGAAGACACCTCGGTGCCTGCTTTTACACAGACTGCATGCAGTTGTGACCATGATGACCAGCTGAGATGGGCTGCCAAAGTGAATATACATGTGTTATATTTACGCATTCAAAGCAGGATGGGCTGCCATTCCGGACGCAAGCACCATGGTGGAAGTTCGTCCGAAGATTATCAACTCTATACCTGCTGCAGCCTGTAGTCTCCAAATCGTAAAATGACGCCACAGCTCGAGGGACCACTTGCGCCGCACTTCGGGCGACTCTTCAAAACCGACTCAGCCACGTCCGGCCACGTCACCGTCTCACCAAGCTTCGTTTTGTTCTGGATAATGGCCGTGGTTTTTGCAGCAACTGCCACTCATCTTCTTTCTTTGCGATGGATTCCAGGATGAGCTGCCAGGAGTATAACTCCTTTCGGCAGACAGGTCGAGGATTGAAACAATAATAGCAGATAAACGTTCAGGTAAGATCAGTGCAGAACAGCTATGATGACGCTGATGATGGTGATAACGTTGATGAATATATAGTTATAATGATAGGTGAGGTGTTTCACACACACAGTGGCAGTGAACGACTATTATTATATAATATACGTATATGTTTCAACTATGCTTGCCTAAGGCAAAGAAGGCCATGAGCGGCAAAGGGTGCTTGAGCCGAGCAGCAACGGCGATCGCTATGGTGGACCAGTTCACTTCGTTGGCAGCCGGCGCAGATCCTTTAACACTCCAGCATGCAGTGGGCCACCTGGAGGTGCATCTCGTGGCTGTCATTTTGGACAAGAAGAGCAGGGCTCATGTGAAGATGGAGGATGCGTGCCGTGAGGTGTTGGTGGAGTTGGGGCTGGGGATCACCATCCCAAGCGAATGGGTCGCGAAGGATGCCACAACCGCGACCCCCAGCACTGCAGCGAAGAAAGCTGAAGTGTTTAGAACCTATGATGACTCAGGGCGCATGACCAACGCCGTAGAAGTGATCAAGGGGCTTGGTTTTGCCGTCGGTCAGAAGGTAGCAAGGCGTGACCAAGTGGGCATCATTCGCAGCATCAGTGAAGGTGAAGTTGAGCTGCGGATGGAAGAGCCCACCAAGACGAATGTCTGGGTGAACTCGTCATCGTTCGTGCAGAATGAGTGGAAGATCGCTCATGTCCCCAAGCCACAAGAGGAGGTCCATTGGCTGCCAGATTCGC
This sequence comes from Durusdinium trenchii, assembly GCA_963970005.1. Lineage (NCBI taxonomy): Eukaryota > Dinophyceae > Suessiales > Symbiodiniaceae > Durusdinium > Durusdinium trenchii. The sequence continues at coordinate 19,625 of CAXAMN010022194.1, read as the reverse complement.
CGCTGAGATGCGCTGAGTTCAGGCTGATGGCGATGAAGGCGGCAGTCTGCCGTGCAATGGCGGAGCAAATGGAAAAGCACAAGAACTTTGAGACTCTCAAATTGTGGGCTCATCCCAAGGCTGTCACGGTCACCAGCACCTTCTGCCAGAAGAAGCTTGTGATCCCATGCGTCACCTCCCGCGTACAGTTCATAGAAGCCACGAAGGTGACGGATGACCATTTGGTGATCGGCATTTTTGACCATATGTCAGTGGTGCTCACAGGCATGAACAAAGTAGGCAAGCTTCCTGGTGAGGGGTTCCAATGTCCCTTTTGGTTCATTCCCCGCACTTCCGAATCAGATGATGCGAACATGGAGGCGAGCAGGTTTGAAGTCGTGAACCTTTGATCTGGAATTTACGCATATATGGCATTGGTATACATTAACAGGTAATAGTTATAAACAAACCACAATCAAACGATACCACTATCACTAGAGTGATTTACGATCATGTTCAATACATTTCCATATACTCTTGAGCCAAGAAATGTGATGGAACCACGAGGTGAACCTATAGTCCATGCAATTACAAACCCAACAGGTCTGGCCGAGCGTCGATGACATGAAGAAGCGGACGTTGGCTTTGGACAAGCCAATCAGTTTGCCACAGCTCCGCAACATGACGTCATTGAAGAATGGCGATGAGCTCTTCGTCTACGCGGCCAAAAAGATCCTGACTGTAGATGAGGAACCACTGAGAGATCGACCAGCGAAAAGAATTCGCCACTGAGGGGGGCGCCGCACAGGGGACTCATCATACAGCTCAGACATGTTCAGACATGTTTACGTTTATTTGGTTTTTCTGTTTCATTCCTCGACGCTATCTGTGGGAGTTGCTCCCGGTACCTGAAAGGAATGAAACTTTGGTGATTTTAGTCCCTGCAGGCGCCCCTCCGTGTGAACTTCTCAGTACGATCCGTGGCCCAGCCATGCACTTTGAAGCTGAATGCAGGGTAGTGCCAGCTCGAGACCACATGCATCCCACCTTTCTTATTGTGTATCGCTTCAACCTTCGAACTGTGTGACGGAGTTGTTCCTGGCAAATTAGAATATTGAAACATGAATATTTCGTAATGCTCCTGGCACGGAGAACATGGATATATACAGTATATATATATATGGGCTGGCATGATGAACTGCAGGAGAGCAACACACGACACAAAAACAGTGTACTGGGCGCGTCCAACAACGTGGCTTCAACAGTTTTCCAGTTTGTCGTTGCCTTGTATATATAGGAGTCAGTCCATGCCCACTGGCTGCCGTAGCCGTTTGTGCCTGTATAGGGAGTTACTCCTGGCCACTGGCTGCAGTGGCCATTTGTAGATAGGCTTGCGTGCCTATTGGAGTTATTCCTTGCCACAGACTGCAGTGGCCGTTTGTAGGCTTGCTTGCCTGCAGGGAGTCACTCCTAGGCCACTGGCTGCAGTGTCATGGATGACTCTGACTTACAGGACGCCAGGCATGATGATGATGATGATGAAGGCCCAGTCCAGCTGTCCATCGACCGTGTGACCCGAGTTAGCTTGGGTAAGCTCAGGTGGTTTCCAGAAACCCATGAGTTTGAGGGCAAAACCTATGCCAGCCTTTCGCGATTTGATCCCCAATTGGTCAAGGTCATCACTGGCAAAGGCATGAACAGACATGCCAAAAGAAGAGCATGGGGATTGGATGTCCAATGGTGGGCGGCTACTAGACAATTGAGACCTTCATTGTTTGTTTCAGCACCTTTTTTCACCCATCTTTGAAAGGATGTTGCAACATGCAGTGTTTTGACACCAACTTATATGGAACACACATAGTTTGGAATAGTTTGGAAACCTAGTTGGACGTTAGGACATGATGCCTGCACAGCCCTCTTGCGCAAGCATATCCTCTCCGGCGTGCAGGAAGGGGAGCCCCAACCAAAGCTTCGACCGGCCAGGGAAGATGACAAGTTCATCGTCAGCTGAGATGTTGTAGTGTCTCTGCCGGAGTTTGAGCACGACAACGAAGTCTTTGGGCCGCTGGAGTGCAGGATGCTTTGGAGTGTAAAAGCCAAAGAGGTTCATGTCGAGCTGACAGAGGCGAACCTCCGGTATGTTTTCGCGGCGCTCCAGCACTCACCGCCTGCTGAAAAGAAGATTGAAAAGAAGAGCAAAGGTGAAGGCTGTGTAGCTGCGTCGCCGAAAAGGAAACGACGCAAATTAAAGAAGAGACCTAGTCAGGCTAGTCAGGATGATCCAGAGCAACCCTCTGAGCTTGGTGCTGCTTCTCTTGGTGCCTAATGACAGGCTGCTCCCTGCGCCAATGGCACGAAACAGTGTTGGAGAGTGAGACTGGTGTGCGCTACGTCTGTTTGACTTTGAGAAAGCCTGTTGGAGTGTGAGACTGTTGTGCACTAAGTTTGTTTGACTTTGAGAAAGCCTGTTGGCGTGTGAGACTGTTGTGCACTAAGTTGGTTTGCTTGTGAGAATGTTGTGCACTAAGCTTGATGGAACATGTTGATGTATGTAACTACAAAGCCATCGCAAATTGTTCGGACAAACGTGTTTCCCACCATGGACATGGAACCTTCAACCGAAGCCGTGTTGAGTAGGGTAGGCACAGCTAGTGAGTTCCACGGGTTTCCCACCATGGACTTTGCACCTTCAACCATATCGTATGACCAGAAGGTCAAGGTGATGGCTATTATGGCCGAAGCCATTTGCCTTTTGAAGGTGGCGATGAAGCAAGTTGAAGACCTAGAGGTCACGCTGTGGCAGATCTTGGAGATGCCGGACCCATGGATGGGCCCACCGCCGGACAAGCGCTCCATGGAGTCCGCAGAAGACCATGACTCCTTTGCCAAACGGCGCCGGATTCGGTTGGGTGGGAGTGATGAAACTTTGGTCTTGGGGCAAACAGGGACATCTTCACCGGCTGTCGATGATCCAATCTCCCAGTTCCCAGCAACGTTTGTCCCGGAGTAGCTCCTATATAGGCCGGATAGCAGTTCCCCTGGCTTGCAAAGCCTGGTGCCGATTGGAGCTTACTCCTGGCCCCGTTCGGTACCTGGCGAATGCAGCCATAGGGAGTTGCTCCTGGCGAATGTAGCCTCTTCCTCGTGTGGACAAAAACGGAGTGATGTTGCTTTACATGTACCTTTTCCTAAACAATCACTGTTTGAACTGACGCGTTGCGAGCGTTTTGCTATATAATGCTGACTTATAGAGCACGTTTGGAGCATCATAGTTTGATTGACAGCGGAGTTAGATGACTATCAACGTATGGAACCAGACATCACACTTGGCTAAGATCAGGAATCTGAAAGATAAAGACATTGCTTTGTGGAGCCACATTTTGTGTACTTCAGTTTGGACTATATGACAGTTTGTGCGTGTGAGGCCCTATTGCCACAACGGCCGCTGGCTTACACAGATCAGGCGGGATGGGTTCAGACACATGCCGACGTCGCAAGTCGACTTGATGTTTTTGGAGTTCAGGGTATAGTTGATGTGTTTGGAGTCGACTTGATGTGTTTGGAGCCACCTTGATGTGCTTTGAATTGATCGCGTTGCGCAGTTCGTGGGTAATTGATTGTGTCCATGTGTTGTTTCATTGATCGTTTGTCGAATGCCATTGTGTTCAGACATGTCCGACAGCGTGGCTTCCACAATGTTTGCAACTCTTTTCCGCAGCCTGGGCTCCACAGCCCGGACGTTTTTTTGCTCCTGGGCACTGGCTTTGCCTGTTGCCGGTTGAGCTGCTCCTGGTCCCCTTTGTCTGTGCCTGCGCCGGCACAGACTTGCTCCTGGTACTTGGCTGCTTGCCTTGTACCGCAGGGAGTTGCTCCTGGTACTTGGCTGCTTGCCTTGTACCGCGTGGAGTCGCTCCTGGTACCGGTGCTTGGCTGCTTGCCTTGTACCGTCAGGAGTCGCTTCTGGTACTTGGCTGATTGCCTTGTGCCGGCTGGAGCCATGGCGGGCGCTTCCTCGTGCGACGTTTTGATGGCGCAGGCGGAGGCTGAGCCTGACCCTGAGCTGCCCACCTTTGCGGGTGGCAAGATGGGTCCCAACGTGCCAGACAAAACGTGCCCCTTGTGCGGCTACTCGAACCCGAACATCTCGCACTACTGCTATATCCAGGGGTCAAGGATTGCAACCCTTGTGGACCCTGATTTCAAGACGGCAATGCCCCACATGGAGAACGTGTCAGACCTGGCGGATATGCAACCTTGCCAATTTGTATGCTACAAGTGTGCTGGGAGGGCCACAAACGAGAACTACGAGCACCCAACAAGAGATGGCCCCTGCTGCAAGTTCAAAAAACTTGCATTGCGCTGCTTGAAGAGCAAGGCAGATGATTTCACAATCCGCCAATCTCTTGACAAAGTGGAGAGCGCCTTCGACCATGATACCCGCGAACAGGTGCTGGTCACATTGGAGGGATTGCGCGACACCCGCATCAAACGCGGGTCGGACTGGGTCACCCAGCTGTCGTCCCAGAAGACCTGGGTGTGCGACACCCAGCTGCTGTACGGCTGCGGCACCTGTGGGCTTCTGCCCTTGCGGTCAGGGTCGTGGTTCTTGATGCGCAACCCCAATGAGAGGGAGTTCTGGGCCTGTGGCCAGTGCGGGGAGCGGTACTTGAATGGCTCCAGTCCGCAGTACCTGATCCTGAAGCTGGATAATCAGCACGACCCCATGGTATTCAGGGTCGGCCAGATCATGCCCCGGCTGGAGAATGAGATCAAGATTTTGCAGATGGCTCAGATCTTCACGAAGCTGGACATGACAAAGGAGAACTTCACAGATGATGATGTCATCTCAGCCATTTGTGCTGTGGCCGACATAGCCACTGACCGGATGCGGGCCTACTTGCCGGTGCAGTACTTCACTGCCAAAGCCCCAACGAAGTACCCCCACGCAAAGATGATCTGCCAGCATGAGGAGCTGAGCATTCCGGGCCCGGGCAGGCAGTTTCCCGGCTTTCAGGTCACCCGCGACGTCCCTATCCTGGACTATGGATCAGTGGCCCACATTGTGTACCTGGCGGCTTCGACCATTGATCTGACCGTCGTGAGCCCTGGCATCCTGGGCAAGAGGCAGAAGAAATATACGCAGAACCTGCTGATTGAGGTCCGAAAGGAGCAGGATAGGATGCGCGCTTCCAAGCTGTGAAGATTCGGTTGACTTGGTGTTACTACTGTAACATGTTTCACTAATTGTGTTGATGCAACTCATTTCATCAACCTATAGCCTTGAGATGTGTGAGAAACCAGATGTTTATGGCAGATCACTCAAAACCGGATCTTTATGGCCTTGGCACGGAGGGAACGCCGTACAGGGGACGCATCATACAGCTCAGACGTGTTCAGACATGTTTACGCTTATCTTGTCTTTCTGTTTCATTCCTTGACGCTATCTTTGGGAGTTGCTCCTGGTACCTGAAAGGAATGAAACTCTGGTGGTTTTAGTCCCATGCGCCCCTCCGTGCGAAATCCGTGGCCCAGCCACGCACTTTGGAATCTTTGGAGCTGACTGCAGGGTAGTGCCAGCTCGAGACAACATGAACCTAGATTCGAGACCACATGCATCACAACTGTATTGTTGTGTTTTGTTTGAACCTGGCAAATTAGAAGATTGAAACATGTATATTTTGTAATGCTCCTGGCACGGAGAGTATGAGGGCTGGCATGAGGAACTGCAGGAGAGCACCCAACAAAACAAAATGTGTATTGGTTCGATTTGCACAGGGTATAGGAGGATATATTGTTAAAGGTCGGTGACCATGTTTCATTGTGTACATCCAGTTCCTTTGAAGACATTGTGTGCTGCAGGCCATACCTTGGAAGAGCTTGAGGCGCAACCCAGCCGAGTGGTGTATAGACTTGAGACGTGTGAGACGACTATGATTACGACTATGTTGAATGGGAAAGCTGAAAATCTAGGTTCTGAGTGCTATCTATTTGAGTTGTGTTGCAGAAAAAACTCATTGGTTGGCAATTGCTGAAACAAGTCTAAATGAAAATTGATGCAATGGTACTGTATTTTTTCAACTGAAAAGTTCAGTGAATGTTAGCAAATCAATTTAAATGCATTGGTAATGTCAAAGGTTCAAAAAAAATGGGCAGCGTTTCCCCCTATTAGCTGACATTTGATATGTTTTCCAGAGGCAATCTCGTTTTGAGTTTTTGTGGATCCACAAAAATTCAATATGTTTTTTTGTGGATCCACAAAAAGTCAATGTTACTTTTTGTGGATCCACATTTTAAACTGTAACCCTTCCACTTGGTTTTGTGGATCCACAATTCTGAATTTTTATTTTTGTGGATTCACAATTTTGTGATTGTTTTTTTTGTGGATCCACAAAAGTGGAAATATTTAGTTTTGAGTTTGGCTTCACTGATTGAGATTGGTTCCTTTGTACGCGAGGCTCTTTTTGCAATGATTGGCTATACTTCTTTGAGAAGGCGTGACTGGATTGAAGAGTTGCTTTGCAATTAAATGATGTCATGGTTTCATTAACTATTGTTGTGATTGCCATGAGTTGCGGCACAGGTTGCATTATTTTTAGGTTGAGTCTTTGAACCTGTCATACATTCTATACCACTGCTCACCGCTCGTTTGTTGAAGGTATTGTATGTTCTTGTTCGGCGCAGAGTTCATGTGCTATGGATTGCTGGTAATCACATTGACCTGTCGAATGTTGTTTTGACATGGTTTTTGTTGGATAAAGTTGTTAGCATACACTTTCGAATGTTGTCTCGCCGCTCGATTGTTGAAGGTATAATATGTTCTTGCTTGGCGCGGAGGTCAGGCGGAATGGATTGTCAACGGGCTGTGCGCCAGAACTGCGAACTGTTTGGTTATGATATATGTGTGAACGTTGAACGACCAACCCAATAGACCTCCAATGCAACTTACAGTGAGGGTTGCCAGGAGTGACTCCTATATCGGCTCATGTCTCATGCCAGGAGTGACTCCTGTCGGCGCTTGCAGACCATCTCACATTGAAGTACTTGAGTACTTGAAGTACTGTATGCGTTTGCAAGGGGTTTGTTTCATAAACCTATAAATGTTATGTTGTTTGACAGTCATGTCGGCCTATAGTCAAATGCAGTCTTCACCTCTGCTGCTGGCGAGCTCACAGGCCCAGCCAGCCCACTGCCTTGGAACGTGGACCCTTGAGGCGCGCCTCCACCGAAACCATGAACTGAAACCATGACCTCGTGTGAGGTTTGTGCCAATGGCTGTTGTGTCCCTCCTCAGCTGGATGGCTCACATTGGCGCTTGTGGCTGCACTGAACATGTATAGTGAACATATGTGGCATCACTTACGCGTACACGTTCATCATTGCGCACACTGTAGTCCTATGTATTCAAAACCAGTAGTACACACACATTGTAGTCCTACGGACCATGTATTCAAACCCGGGTAGTCAATATATTCTCTATATATGCCATGTGTGATGAGCCGAACCCAGCATGGAGCGCTGACGACATTGAGCTTGATGACGACTGGGGTGAGTGGGACGAGTCAGGACATAAGGCGCGAGTGGGTTGGCTGGAGTGGAGTGAGGTTGATGTGCTCGGGTTCACACTTTGGTCAGGGCTTTGATCGAACTCAATTTCCACATGTGTTTCCACCTGTGCCACCGGGCGTGCCAGACTCTTGCGGTGCGTGTCAGCCTGTGATGCTGTGTTCACGTGAAGAGTGAACGTGTTGTAACGAATAGTGAACGTACTTGTTTCATGTGGCGCCAATTGATCTCAGGATGGATATCGAACCGAGGCTCGCATTGAGATCATAAAACAAGTACTTGCACATTTGTGTTCATGTGGACCACATCATGTGTGTGGTACCTGTGCATGAGATGCAGGGGGGCTGAATGGCCGCGCGTGTCAGACTTTGCAAGACCACCGCCGCCACCGCCTGTACCGGAGCCTGCTAAACCACCGGAGCCTCGTGAGCCACCCCCATGGAAGTTGAACACTCCAGTGGCTGCTCGTGCTTTGAATGAGTCTTGGCAACATAGTTCACCGACACTTTATCAATCATGGCAACTTGTTTGGTTAAGCTTCCTCGCGTGACATTGGCTATATGTGGACATTGCATTTGGCAAGCGCGTAATTGGTCAGATCAAAGCGAAGCCTATGCCTGGCAAGAAGCGCAAGATGCTGACTGACACATCACAGCAGGCCAACCAACATTATTGCAAAGGAGTGTCGCACACGCATTGCAACCTGTCATCCAGTGGCCTGACAGGTGCAACATGCATCAGCTCCACATTCTGAGCTTGCATCGAGCTGTGTAACATGCAGTGTACGGTCACCTCAGGCGGCAGTTTGCCTATACACGCGAACACTCTTTTGAATGAATATGTGTGTGAGTGATGTGAGTGCTTTGTTTGTGAATGTGATTGAACATATGGTGTTTGTGTCATTGTTCAGGCAAGCACTACCACGCTCAGTGTGAGGGACCCCCCTAGGCCTCAAGGATATCAATGGTTGGACGCCTTTTACACGGTCCACGGCAAGGTGGGACGGCTTCGTGCAGAGTCTGGGCAGGGAACCACTTCAGGTTTCACTATGGCGTTGTTGCTTGCATGCAGGATGCCACGCCTCCCACAGGGTCGGCCTTGACGCCGGCCTTTCTGCAGGACTTGGCGTACAGGAGCATGGAACTGCGCGCAAAGGCCACTTGCGATGTCACGTTGGTGGTCCTGCATAGCCATGTCTTGCGCAGGCCATGCAGGAGGAGGCCACCCGTTGGAATGCTCCTGAGGAGGAAGAGGTGCAGGATGAGGCTCCTGAGGGTGTGGTGATGTGGCATCATGGCAAGAAGGACACCTGGCATGGGAGGCAACACATGCTTCTGCAATAGTGTGGAATGTTGCAGACACATACATACATTGCTTCAGGTCTATCATGTACAGACTCACCTATGTGCCCAATTGATCGCCCAAGTGATCGCTCAAGCTCAGGAGTGCTGGCTGGGTAATGGCTTGGTATTGATTGACAGAAAGCTGATCCCAGAAGCTGACGTCCCGGCCTACCGCGCTCGCTCAGTGGCACGTTTGACCTCTACAAAAACGCTGATGAAGGCCTCTCGGTGCGCATGCTCCTAGACTAGAAGCTCACGTTGTCTTGTTTCAGTGCGCAGTGTGGTTGATTGAATGGCCTGAGTTGTTTGTGCTTTCGTACAGGACGCTCAGAAGGACCTGCGCAGCGTTGAGGATGACGTCCCTTAGCTCAATGTTTGCTTGTGTGCATGCAATTCACGCAGCACATCACTCCATGTGTGTGTTTTGTGGTCCCCGATTGCATTGACGTTCTTCACCGCTCTGAGGTAGCCAGGGGAAGCGGGCTGACGAATGAGGAGCGGCGGGAGACTATCACCGCTGTGAAAGACATGGCACGTGCCTTGAAGGACGTTGTGCAGAAACACAGATAGACCTGCAGCCAGCCATGGTGGACATGTGCAACTATGAACTCAACACTCAACCCTCAGCATCAACCCTCTCACACATTCATTTATGCAAATGTGCACACTCTCATATCAATTTACACCCTCACTTAGAAGATGGCAGGCTGCAGGTATAATCGTGGCCATCAATATAATGATGGGCCACCTCCTTTTCACAACCACTCCAATGTGCAGGGACAGTGACTGGCTTGGTGAATCAGTTTCACAAAGCCCAGGCGTTTCACATGAGCCTGCAGGAGTCACTCCCGGCAACCCTGCGGCAGTCCCAGCTGTTCTCAGTTGGGTGACAGCCGCACGGAGTTGCTCCTGGCCAGGCACCCATATATGCGGCAGTCCCAGCTGTTCTCAGTTGGCCGACAGCCGAACAGGAGGTGCTCATGGCCGAACAGTCCACTGCCGTACAGCTTTTCGCAGCTGAGCGACTGAGACCCAGAAAACGCGAGGCTTGCGTGTCCATGCATGGTACATATGAGTGCAAGTTCATCCGCTGTGGTGGAACAGGTGTTTTTGTTTTGTGAACCTGTTGTACCGCCTGTGCTCACGCGTTCATGGTTTTCGAACAAATCCTCTGCCGCCCTGCCCACAGGTTGGTTCATCATCATCGAAGCTGGTACATGCCCCAGGCGCGCCTTGCGTGTGGTGATGCCAGTCATGACTTGCCTCGACGTTGTCATTGGTGACACACAACACTAATGCAAGTGCATCTTTGTGAAGCTTGATGTCACCTACCAGTCGAAGAAGCACGATGTGTGAGCACAGACCCTCACTATATAGCGTGGCCCAAGTATATTCGGTCATGTGTTTGAAACGCGCAACTCATTGACTTAGGGTTGCACATCGTGGTTGTTTATGTGTTTATAGTTGCAAGACCCCATTGGAACAATCAATAATGCTCCACCTAGGCACATGTTTCACAAATTGTAAATTGGTTGACACGCCTGTGCACATTAGGTCATGTGTGTCGGGGCTCAGTATATAGTGGACTGGTTGTGCCCTGCCCATGTGCGCGCGTTCAATCCAGCATGGCCACCCCAGCAGAGAGTCTTGCGTTGCAAATGGTACAATGTGTTTCTTGTTTGAGGGTGGTTCTTATTTTGTCTTCATGGTCATTAAACCTGATGTTGGCAACGGATACATATGTATAACCATATATAGCCGATATTCACGGTTACACTCGTATACATTTGATGGTTGTCAGTTGTCAGCATCAGGAGGTTGAAGAAAAACATAGAGGAGATTCAGAAGTTCCTCCATTCCCAGCAGGGCAAGCCCAGGTTCAACGAGATGAGGGCTGCCCAGGCGAAGCAGCTGTGTAGGAGCATTTCCGAAAGTGGCCTGACATGGAGCGGCCTCACAGAGGTCAGTGAATTGTTATGCTCGTCTGCGGTGTGGACACCGGAGCAGGTGGCGTCATTCCAGGACGCGGTGAGCACACTTGCCATTGAAGAACCCACACAGCCAGGTTTGCGCCGAAGCAGACCGCCTCAGACCTGCAAGCACTTTGCGCCGTTTCTCACAACAGAAGATGTGCTGAAGTTGAAGAGCTCTGACATTCCGGCCAGCTCAAAGGTCGATGTGTTGGTCATCAGATGTGTTCCCAGATTGCACTTCCTTCCAAATGTTTGTACTGCATGTGTGTGTATCATTTATGCACTGATGCGCACCATATAACAACATCAAAATAGTTTTTTGTAGTGTTTGAAGTTTATATAAACCTATCCCAGTTCCTGTCAGGGTACTTGAGCGAATTATAGGTCATATCAATTAGTATTCCTGGGCATAGATGTTCATAGTCGTTTTGTGATTTGCGCCAAGGTATCTATTGGCCTGCATCTTCCAACGGAACCCACGATCAGGGAAGTGTTCAGGGCTGGAGTAGCCCTGGGTTTGCAGTTGCCAAGGAAGCGGACAGAGCAGCTGGCATTGCTTGATCGCTTCAAAAAATTCTTGAAGTCACAGGTCCGAAACAGCGGGAAGGTTCCAGGCGAGCAGCTCGTGCGTGAGTTTCCTGAGCGACCAGACTCTCTGCCGGAACAATGGAAGATAGGGTACGAAAAGGAACCATCGGCAGGTGTCATGCTGGAGGCTAAGCACATGACGCCCGAGTACACCATTTCACTGAGGAGCAGCGACAAGCATGTGCAGAACGAAAGGGCAGAGGTTGAACACCCTGCAGTCACGACAGGTGTGTCTTCAATGGAACGTGCGATGCGCATGATGGCTGAGATGTTCCAAGGTGTACTGAATAAGAACACAGATGATACTGGCTGCAATCTGACCATGACAAAGCCGAGAGGGAGGAGGCCGCTCATGTTGCAAGATGCAGAAGAACACGACACTCCGACATCGGCTCGAGGATCGCCTCCGGAACCATCACCTCGAGGATCGCCTCCGGAACCATCACCTCGAGGATCGCCTCCGGCACCATCACCTCCGGCAGCATCGCCTTCGGCAACAGCCACCGCACAGACGGCAGGCATGCGGCTACCGACAATAGACGTTGAAGAAGATGAAGAAGATGAAGAAGATGCTGCAGAAGCCGATGCTGCAGCGTACAGGGCTGCCAAGATGAAGCGTCCAGCCGCAGCTGCGAAGCTTCCTGGCGCTGCGGGCGCCAGAAAGAAGTCGAAGCTTGCGAAAAGAGTCGCTCCTGCAGCTGAGGCAACTGGAGGGGTCCAGAAGCCGAAACTGCCCAAAGAGGTCGCTCCTGAGGCAACTGGAGGGGGCCAGAAGCCACCGCTGCCGAAAGGAGTCGCTCCTGCAGCTGAGGCAACTGGACGGGTCCAGAAGCCGAAGCAGCCGAAAAGAGTCGCTCCTGCAGAGGCCCGGCCGGCAAAGATGGAGACGGGCGATCCCAAAGTCTTCTACAAGGGAGGCAAGATTCACCGGAATGAAAAAGCGACATGTTTCAGAGTCTTTATGTCTGAAAAAGACAAATGTGACAAAAAGATCGCGTGGAAGACATGCGGCGAAGATGCTGCTTGGGAGAAAGCATGCAAACTTTTGGAGGACAAGTGATTGTGCCGTTGTCGCAGTGGAGAAAAACATGACGTGGCAATGCTTGAATACCTTATGGTTCAGGTTATTCAGGACATCACGTGTTTGCTGTGTGCTGCGCTGTGGCTTTTGTTCGCATCTATCTATATATATATATACGCAGCCATTTTCAGTTGCCAAGCTGAATGTTTCTTTGTTCTTTCTGTTTCAATCCTCGACCTGTTTGCTGGCCGGAGTTGCTCCTGGCAGCACTAGAGGATTGAAACTCGAACGGTTTCATCAAAGGAATGCCAGTCCAACCCATATATATACGTTCTTTTTGTTTCAATTCGCACTCTGCTTGCCTGCAGGAGTCTCTCCCGGTATAGCGGTAGCGTCAGATGATCAACTCTTTTGGCAAGAGATGTAACTATGATCAGTTCTCATAGTGATATATATGGTGAAGCAAATCATGACCAATGCTCATGGTGCAACACATCGCATCAAGGCTGAAGAATCACATTATTTGTGAGTTTCGGAGTCTCTGCAGGCATGGTCGTTCTGCAGCGATGGCGCCCAAGACACTTTCGGATGTCAGTGGAAACAAATTCGTTTCCTCCAGCGCTTTGAGCGTTGTGCTGACCAATGTCAAACACAATCCTGACCTCCTGAAGCAGGGCCTGACCCGGTGGAGCCTTAAACGCAAACGGGTGGCTGAATTAGCTGCTTGGCTGGTACTTCACAATTGCAGTTTGCATTTTGTTGTTGAACAAATAACTATAGTTCTGCGTAGTTTTGGTGTATAAACAACCATGTTATACAGCTGCTTCGTGAGCTTGAGGATATTACCGGCCCCCACGGGCACTTGATTCGAGAGATCACCTTCACAATGACGAAAGGTGCTCCTTTGAAAGTGCCATACATCGACCCGGTCAGCTGGCTTGACCACATACTCCAGCAGAGTCCAGCCGTACATCAAGTATATTTGCAGAAGCTCACGGAGTTTCCTCCAGAGCAGGCAGAGTGGCGAGTGGTGATTTACACCGACGAGGTGACCCCGGGGAATCCTCTGAAGGCCCGGAACAAAAGGAAGGTTTGGGCAGTGTATTGGTCCTTCTTGGAGCTGGGGGAAAATCTCTGCAACGAATTGTTTTGGTACACCTTCCTGGTTGTGCGCTCAGATGAGGTTTCTTCTGCCAAGAAGAAGAGGAAACGTCATGCAGCGCCAACCATTGCAGATGGCATGTCTCAGGTTTTCCGGGAGGTGATCAAAGTTTTTGTTGACGGAACGTCGTCGCTGATCCACGGGAAGATCATGCATGCCCTTGATCGATTGCTAGTTGCAAAGCCAAGGGTGCTAATCGGCGACGAACCGGCGATCAAACACTGCATCGGTCACAAAGGAAGTGCTGGGAACAAACCCTGCCTTCTTTGCAGGAACTGTGTGAACTTCCGGTCAGACCTGTGGAGACACCACCCGGAGCTGGTTGCACACAGCGCCCACCGCTTTGAAAGCTTCCGTGCTGCCAGCAATACGAGCATATGGTCAGGCGTGAATTTGCTGAACAGCCGGAAGGACATTTTGACCAAAAAGGAGTTTGCAGAGCTGGAGCAGTCCATTGGTCTCAACTGGACACCGCGCTCTGTATTGTGGGATGAAAACTTGCGTAGTGTTTTCAAACCAGCGGAGATGATCCAATACGATTGGATGCATGTGTTTTTGGTACAGGGGTTGTTCCAGCTGGAGATCAACTTGGCACTGGGCAGGTTGTCCTCCAGAGGCTTTTCTTATGAACGCATTCACCCGTTCCTGATACCTGGCCGATCATTAAGCAAAGGTGTGTGTGTGTGTGTTCGCAACTGCTTTTGGCTACTGCATGGTCCCTTTGCTAAAGCAAACCTCCGTAACATATACATATGTATTTCACTCCAAGTAGTATAATGAATAAATACATATGTATCATCATCAACCGAAATCGTATCATCACTCCAACTATGTATTTCAATGCATATGTATATCAGGGCTGGTCACAGGAGCATCGCCCAGCAAAGTACATGACGCCCAAAGCTGTTTCCTTTCCTTTCAATCTCCTTGCAAGGAGCTCACTCAATTGGCCAAAAAGGATGGAACGCAACCACGTTGGGGCCTTCGAGTTTGAAGGCGATTCGTTTTCACGCACAGCATCAGACGGCTTGGGCCTTTATGCTGCCTTGAGATCTTATATGTTTGAATTGGGTGTTCATTCTGAAGGAGGCCCTGACGCCGATGTGGCCAAAAGTTTTTTGACGTTGATGGATTTGATTGAACTGTTGCATATGTCAATGAGAGATGCCGTGGACGCTGGTCGGTTGGAAACTTTGACCCAAACATATTTGAAGAGGTTTGTGAAGGCCCATGGGCACGAACCTGTCGTCCCCAAGCATCACCTGATGCTTCATTTGGGGAAGTGCCTGAGGGATCAGAAATTTATCATCAGCTGCTTTTGCCACGAGAGACGGCACAAGGAGATAAAGAGGTATGGAGACAATTTACACAACACTGGGCCATGGTTTGACAGAAAAATTTTGGAGGAACTTCGGCAGCAACGGTATGTCACATGTTTTTATTGACGCTTATATCTATCTTTCTATATATATATGTATGTCCTTGTGGTGTTCCACATTGTTGATTTGGTGCGTTTTATGACCATTGGTTGGCTTACGTGTTCTTTGGGGTTCCACACGAACCATGTTGCGTCCAGCGCAGGAGATCACGCTATCGCAGCTGCAGAAGCTCCAAGCTCTTGACCCTTTACAAGACACCGTGTGCTACTTGGAGCCACCTCTGCGAGCGGCTCCTGCAAATGCGGGTTTTGAGTCCACATCGAGAACTGCAGTTCTTATTTCCGGTGCATATTGCATGGCTGGAGACGTGGTCTTGTTCGAGGATCCTACGGACGGTCAAGTCAACTTTGGCAAAGTTGAGATGCATGCTTTGCAAAATGGTAAGGCTTTCACATGCGTGTCGGTGTGGCCAGTGTCAGGGGTGAATGAACTGCGTCCTGACAATAGTCAGAAGTGGTATCCAACAACATGCGTGAATGGCTGCCTCATTTGGCACACTTTGCCAAACGGAGTCGTAAAGATTGTGCCTCAAAAATTCTAACGGAAATCTTCGACCTGTTTGCTGGAAGGAATTGCTCCTGCGCAGGATTGAAGTTGTTTGCTTTGTTTCACGCAATCCTCGACCTGTTTGCTGAAAGGAGTTGCCACTGAGGGGGGGCGCCGCACAGGGGACGCATCATACAGCTCAGACATGTTCAGACATGTTTACGTTTATTTTGTTTGTCTGTTTCATTCCTCGACGCTATCAGCAGGAGGTGCTCCCGGTACCTGAAAGGAATGAAACTTTGGTGGTTTTAGTCCCTGCAGGCGCCCCTCCGTGTGCACTTCTCAGTACGATCCAGGACGTGTTAAATGTGCGGGCGCGACTTGTGGAATTAGCATATAGCTCTTCTCACAGCAAAAGGGAGGGAACCAGAGGGCTGAAGAGGAACCAAACCTGAGGGATGCAGAGGGCTGAAGACACCAGAGGGCTGATTGTTTTGATCCGGAGCCCGAATACATTATATATATACATACTGTATATATATACATACTGTATATATATACATACTGTATATATATATACATATTGTATATATATACATACTGTATATACATACTGTACCACACCTGTATATCCCACCATACGATTACTGTATATACATACTGTATATACATACTGTACCACACCTGTATATCCAACCATACGATGGAATGGCACGAAGCGTTCAGGCCTCCAACGACGACATGGAGTTCACGGGTTCTATTCGCCGATCCTGTACACGCGAACACTCTTTTGCAGGCTTCTAGAGAGGCGCTCGGGATTCGGGATACAGCGGCAATGTATATATATATATAACACTTGCATGTAACCAGGCAATTGATTTGGTAGGATGGAATGCCTATATGGTTTGGGTGATCTTTCTTGCCATCTACCCTTCAGGGTATATACCGTTCCAACCTGCTCATCCATTATAGTTCCATCCCACCGAGCACACCCCGCGTCGTTCCGCTAGAGCGCACTCGGATATAGCCTGGCACTGCCAGGCTATATCCAACGCAGACATGACGGAGACATTTGCGGAGGCCGGCGACCGGGAAATTCATCTATGCCAGATTCTTCTACACAGATGTGACCTATAGTAGACACATATTTCGTTTATACGTTTGTTCGTTTGTGATTCTTTTTTTTGCGAGTGCGTTCATGTCATTGAAGCCCTTGCGAGACACAATTGTGTGGTTCCTCAATTAAACATCGAAACGTATATACATAGCGCTTCATTAATTGAAACGTTTGTCAGGAGAGGGTCCATGATTATATAGGCTTCTGTTTGGTCGCAAGAACCACGTTTTTTGGCCGCACCAGGATTCTAATGCTCATTTTTGGGATCACTGTTCTTAATAGTTTACATATATAGGATGTTCCTTGCTGTTGGATATATAGTAGTTCTAGAATTTCAGATATACACAACAAACCGCAAATGCCAAGCCCTGCCAACCAGTTTGCAGTGATTTGTTTCATCCGTTGTTCCATCCCACCGAGCCGAGCACTTGCCAGGAATGACGAGTCTGATGATGCAGCAGAGAGAATGAAAAAAAAACGTGCGGCGACCGGGAAATTCATCCATGCCAGATTCTTCTACGCAAGTGTGACCTGTTTATGTGGTTTTTCGTTTGTGTTTATGTCTGTTTTGTTTGTGTTTATGTGTCATTGAGACCCTTGCGATACACGTGTTCTAATTGTGTGGTATAATGCAACAGTGTTTCCTTGCACCGGCTCGCTGACACAGGTTATAACAGGCAGTATAGGTGGATTCAGGGCATGGCAGATTGACATCGATTGGTGTGTTGTATCGTTGTGTTTTATCTTGAACGCTCTAAAGTTTGATTATCTAACATCCGGAAGTGATTTTTCCATGTATATCAATGCTGAACTGCGTCAATGTTCAGTTAATTTCATCCGACAGTTTTACAATGCCCAGGCCAAATCCAACTCACGGGATGCGGATATATGATTTCATTTCATGCAGTACTCCATGGCACAAATCCAATTCCAACGTCGTATACTATAGACTGTGGAATTGCTTGCGTGGAATATAGCCTTCTGTTTGGGTATTCGACGTGGCATCATACTTTGCAAGAACCACATTTTGTGGTTGCACATGGTGGCACATAAGCGCGCAGAGTTTAATATCATTATTTTTTTTAAAGATCACTATTCCTAATACGGTTCCACTGTATATGTACGTTGTGTTAAAACTTTAATTCTTACTAACATTTTTTCTATATGTAGGACGTTCTTTTGGATCATTATTACTAACATTGTTTTCTATACGTAAGATGTGTTTTATTTTTGAATATAAACTGTATATGCACCATGTAGTTTTTTTGGAATCACTCTTCCTAACATGTTTCTGTATGTGTTACTTTTTGTGTTACTCTTCCTCATATGGTTTTAATGTATATATTGTGCGATGTGTTTTTGTTTGTGATCACTCTTCCTGATTGTTTTTCTAAATGTATTGGTTGGATCACTCTATATATGTTTTCGAAAAGGATATAGCACTTCCAATGGTTGTTTGTCATGCTCATGGAAGGGTCAAAAGCCTTGAATATATACCCAAAACGCCACTGCAACCATTGCGTTGCGGGTATATATTAAACATAATCAACAGCCGAAAATATATTTGTGTTCCGCTTTTTGTAGCTCTCACAATGTGTTTTTTTGCGTTTTTTGATTTATGGTTATCGCAAACCAATATGTTTATCTTAGTTTTCGTTCCACTAGTGTTATGTTTTTTTGTTTTTTTTATATACAGTATCAGCACTTTTGGCGCGTCATAAGTCCAACTTGTCGAACTTAGCCAAGTGATTTTTTTTGAACATGTTCTACTTAGTTGCACTTAGCTATGTTGGACTAAGTTCGACCTAAGTACAACACATTGAACATAGGCCACTTGGCTAAGTCCAACTAAGTTCAACACTAAGTTCGACGCTAAGTCCGACTAAGTTCGACTTAGTATGTAGGCTATGTTGGTTAGTAAGTGCACTTATAAGCTGGACAACCAGGCTATCTACTTATAACCCCAACCGCACATCCAAGTGAAGCAGAGCTACGAAGACTCCTCCTGACGCAAGCTCTTCCGGTAGACTTGAAGGAAGCTCAAGCCTTGCTTTTCCAAGCAAACTAATTGCACATTATGTTTTGTGCTTTGTTGAAGTGTTCAGGTTCATGATGTTTGTCAATACGCCATAGTGTGCCCCGCTCGAACTCGAACTCGAACTCGAACTGAAACAGTTATACAGTATTGATGAACTTAACCTTGAAAGGATATATATGGAAGGAACCGAACTCGAACTCGAACTCGAACTCGAACTGGAACTGTTAGAAGTCAACCCAGTGGACGAATAGAAAGAGTCGAACTCCAAAATTCGCTGTCGTCGATTCGAATTCGAACTCGAACTCGAACTGGTTCCCCCCCCGGTGTCAAAATTGTCGTCGATTCGAAATTTGATCTCGGACTCGAACTGCGTTCCCCCCCCTCCGGGCGTCAAAATTGTCGTCGATTGGAATTCGAACTCAAACTCGAACTAGTTCCCCCCCCGGAGTGAAAAAATTATCGTCGATTCGAAGTCGAGTTCGAACTAATGCTGCGTTGTAATGGCTCCTTCCTATTCTAAATTTCACCTTCAAATGGCCCATAACAGGAATGCTACAGTGTAATATAATGGCTCCTTCCGGCTGTAAATTTTACCCTCGGGTGGCCCACAAAAGGCATGCTACGTTGCAATGGCTTCTTCCTTTTCTAAATTTTACTTTCGAATGGCCCATCAAAGGAATGCTACGTTGTAAATCGTTGTAATGGCTCCTTCCTACTCTAAAATTTACCATCGGGTGGCTCACAAAAAGAAATGCTTCGTTGTAATGGCTCCTTCCTGCTCTAAATTTTTCCCTCGGGTGGCCCACAAAAGGCACGCTACGTTGCAATGGCTTCTTCCTTGTCTAAATTTTACCCACAAAAGGAATGCTACGTTGCAATGGCTTTTTCCTACTCTAAACTGTATCTGTGGCCCACA
>CAXAMN010022193.1:15341-27718 GCA_963970005.1 Durusdinium trenchii | reverse complement strand
AAATGGAAGCTGATCACTTCCGTGCACCTGCAACTGTAAACCATATATTTTTGCTGACCCTCTAGTGTCGAGCGCTCTAGTTTGGTAATGCTGTAACTAGATCGTGCAGGGCGCCCATGCTTCTGTGATCCAGTTGAGCAGTCAATCCAAGTGTGCGAAGGAAGAGGCAAGAGTCAGTGTGGTTACCGTGCACGGTGCGAACGAATTCGCAAAGTCAGTGAGACCGGCTGGTTGATCCGTGGATGTCTGATCTGGTGTGGATGTAGCAGGGACCCATCGCTGCAGACGGCCCAGAGAACTACGATTCCCGGCGGCGGAACACATGAACAAGGTGAGCCCGCGGACCCAACAGCAAAAAGAAGCGCGCAACCCAGGCAAAATAAACAAACACACATTAGCAGGCCAAAACAAAACATCAGCCCCCTCCAGGTTTCGTGGCAACCATGATACTTGTATTTCAAGCATCGCGGCTCTGGTGCGCATCCGTCCACCTCCGTCTGCCATATACACCCCCGTCACCCCTTGGTAAGTTTTGAAAGCCCTCCAAAACGGTCATAAAACGATTGCAACATGGCTTCTAACAACCCTTCCAGGAAGGGTGGAGCAGCATCAGCTCCCTCCATGCTTCGCTCCAACCATGAAATTTGAAGCATTGCGGCATTGCGGTTCTGGCATGCAACCATCCTGCCGTTTCTGCAATGACTTGGGCTGTCTTCGGCATACATTGCACACATTCTGGACACCCAAGACCGTCATATATGCCGCGCCAGTCAGTTCCACTCACGCAATACCGCTCTTCCGCGAGGCATGGAGTAGCATTAGCCCCCCTATGCTTCGTTCTACTTGCACCTCCCGTCTCGCTCCCCTCCCTTCCTTCCCCAGCCTCGTCTACACCCACGCGCCTCCCCCGTCTCGCTCCCCTCCCTTCCTTCCAGCCCCGTCCACACCCGCAGAAGAGCGAGACTAAGCAAGCGTTGTCGTGGACAGAAGATGAGTGTGGACGGGGCTGTGGATGGAACCGGGAGGGGCGCAATACGAGAGGTGCGCGGGCCTGGACGGAGCTGTGGATGGAAGGAAAGGGGCGCGAGACGGGAGGTGCATGCGTGTGGACGGGGCTGTGGGTGGAAGAGGGGAAGCATCGGAGATGCTTTTGGGAAAGAACGCCGGCAGCTAGCTGCAGCGAACCCTTGCAAGGTGACCACTACTGATATATCATATTATATCATCAGTTGGTTACTCAGTGCAGTACCGGATGGCCGCAGGCAGTTGTGGGAGGCCGGGATGCTCACCAGAGATGGTTTGGGCTATATTGAGCTATCAGAGTTCCGTTTTTTGTGTATTCCCACAACCCCGATGGTGAAAATTCCTCGCCTCAACTCAGAAACTGTTCTTTGAGCCAACCATTGGAGTTGTGAAAAAAATTTGGATACCCAGACAATCCATCGGACTGGTGTATATGCCACCCCACTGACCCCAGGTCAACCACCTCAATGTATGTAAACATGCAAACCATTGAAGTTGCCTTAGAAACAACTCTTTGCAGTATGTTCCTGATATTTTCGCATATTTTCGCGTCAATGGAAGTGACGTTGTCACCGGCCCAATTGGTCCACCAGCAAAGTTGGTCAGTCTTGATTGGGAGATATTGGGAGTCAAATGGAATAATCGAAGAAGACCAGGAAACCGCATGCACGAAATGAGTGCACTTGTGTTCCACAGCAGGTTCCTTGCGTCATTTCCCCGCAAATAGCCAGCAAATGTTAAAATGTTTATTTCAGGTTTGTTTGCAAGGGCTTTGTCCTATTTCAACACAGACCACATGCCCACAACTGCTTTGCTTTGAAACGCGTCGTGTATGAGCAACCACCTTATTTATTTGGCCTTGTACAAAGTAGTTTGCGGCAAACTCTATGTGTTTGTCCAACGCCAGTATTCACTGGTGAACGAGATAGGGCCCCCACATGTTGAGCGTTTCAGCTTTGCAGAAAACGAGAAACCTTGGAGCATGGTTAATGTTCAACGAACCATCGCAATCCCATGTTTCACATTAATACTAGATGGGTCCACCTACACTAGTCTAGACTTGAATTCTTGGGCGGCGGGCCGTCCACTGGACTCTTGGGGTCTGAACCACTGCAGACCCTTATTTGTTCGGAAACCCTCGTTTGTTCTCGCCCGTTCCGCCCGCCGCACGAAGCCGCGTGCTTGAGACGCCCAGGCCTCGCTCGAGCTGGGCAGACCCTTGCGGGTCATTGGCCTCAGCAAGAGGCGAGCGACGAACGGGAGCGATGGAGCGAACCGTTGGCCTCCCAACCGTTAACGTTGCTGTTCGGTTGACGAGTTAGTGGCCTGAGTCTCAAATGAGTTCATGTTTGGAAATAGGACAAAAGCAATCCTCACCTCGAGCATTCTGGTTGCAGAGTAAGGACATGGGGCAAGCTATAACCTTATGATGAATCAAGATAATCAAGTCCCTTCATGTCTATCACGTGTATCCGGAGAGAGACATTAAGGGATATTAAGGGACTTGGTTTCAGTGTATATGTGGCTACGTAATTTCCCCAGGTGCACCCCTTGCGTTTCGTATCATGTTCAGTGTGTCTATCGTGGGAGAGGCCAGTTTCTTGGTCAGTGCAGCCATTTAAAAAGACGGTGGTGATGGTCAGTACTAGGTTCATCCAGTCTTATGGTATTTTGCAAGTTTGCTTTTTGCTACAGTCAGTGGGTTTTCCTGAAGAGAAAAACAGAAAAAGGGACACCCAAACTATATGACAAAACGCTGGAACACATGGAAGAAAACAAAGTCTTTGGGTCTTCTGCAGCATGTTGTTTTTGAATAGAATCTGTCATTTTAGTGCCTGGATCCTCTCAAAGTGCCAAGAACATCACCCCAACAAATACGATATACCGTGATATACCGCCCATGTTTCCATGTTTCGAGGGACCAAATGGAGGGTCAATGTACTGTACCAGCCATGTGCATATGCACTCAATTGCGTTGAGGAGTCACACGACCTAGCACCATCTTCGCATGGTGGAAGAGTTTCTTGAGCCAAGGAGGAGTCACTGTTTGGATTTGCGGTGTTTGGTGCAGCAAAGACTCTGTGATTGTGCTTGTTTGGACATGCACTACTTTATGCAGTTAAACCCTGGGTCACATAAGTTATTCAATGAAGATTGCAGTAATTGCATAGGACTTTCGAAAAGGGAACCCTATTGTATATATCTATTTGACCCCTTCAATTTTTTCGACCCCAACTTGTTGTATTGAACCCCCAAACTCTGAACACAACATCTTCCCAGCTCGTTGAAAACACGAACATCACCTTCATTCTGACCCCGTGGACGCTCCTCCACGCTCCGTTCGTGTCGAGCGATGCATCTCCAATCACCTTCGCCAGTGGATCCACTGGTGCCAGTGGGGTAGAAGGTACTGACGAGGAATCCCGGGCCGGGACGAGACTTCTGCGCACGCTGACCAGTCACCAGTCGCAGGCCTGGCTATATCCTGATCCACAGTCACTCGCCCACGCTGAAGTTCCTTTGCCAGACTTCTGGAGGATTCGGAGGTTCCTGCGGGTGATGAAAGGCAGTTCACAGGTGTTCATCAATAGACTTGGAGTGGTTGAACATCGCTCTACTTGAGGAGTGTTCTGTTCCAAATAAGTTCAGCATGCCAGAAGTGATCTATTTGGTGGTCCGAGCGACGATGTGTAATTGAGGTGGCTGAATGCCAGAATCTGCTCCGGCTGTGCCTCACCCAATAACAGTCAAAAAGGCCCTTCAGACCAGATTCAATTTAACATTCCCCTTAGCTAAGCAAACGCAGAAACTGCTTGGCGCAAATGAATGTTCAGTTTATTCTCCTCTACTGAAAATGGTTTGGGAGCTTCTAGATTGCGGCTGGGTATACAAAGCATTCGCTGTAAACAGGCAGCAGGGATGCTTGTTGCAGAAAGTCTGGATTCAACATGCCCCTTTCCGATTGCAATAGTCCTTTGGCCGTCCATGCTGACCATGATTTGTCAAAGATATCCTGCACTACCAGGGAGTTGGAATGCCAAGAAACAGCGAAACACTGCAGTGTTGGGTTTCTGCGGTGGTGTCGAGAGGCAATGTTCGATGCACAGGAATCTACAGGCTGAGAGAGAGTATTGCAATCCATCGCTAGCAGGTTCTTGGAATCTAAACATGGTCCATGGAAGACGGTTTTTCTTTAGACAACTTGTGTTTTAGCCATGGTCACTATATATGGTCTTCCTTTTTGGTGCAGGGGCCAGGGGCAGCTGCACAAGACTTTCTTGCCAAAATCTATAGGAGATGCCTCAAACTGTGGGTGGGTGTCTATGCTGCTTGTAGTTGAAGAAGTTGTACAGCAGCTGAAGTTTCTTTGCGATCCAAAGACAATGACAATTCGTTTGAAAGCCGGATCCACTCGCAATCATGGTGTAGCTGGGTGGCCCGAGGGCTCATGAGGGCATGAGGGGCCGAGGGCTCCTGTTCTTCGTATTGCAGATGGACGATTGACAGATCCAGAAAGGGACGACTAAAAGGTTCTTTTGGTGGGGCACAAAGAGACAATCAAGGTAAATTTATGATTCCAAGATCTGCCTGACATTTCTCTAGGAAAAGGGTATCGGCCTACGCTGTTGCTTGCATGCACGTGGCCGTCTTGTTTTTGGCATCAGGAGATCCCCCAACCATCTATTGATTTTGAACCCTCAGGGCTCTGTATCAGTGCACGTCGTCCTTTTTTCACCAAGCAAAAGGCCTTTTTGCCCGGACGTGGGGAACTCCGCCTCTGTCCGGGTGCTTCCGCGCCGAGGTTCTTGATGCTCCAGGAGGCGCGTGCGCGAAGGGTTGGAGGTGACATGGACCCTGTGGACATGGAAAGACATCGATGGGTCGTAATGGAAGACCTTCTGATCCCTAGGGCTCCAGTCGTACCTTCGTTTCGAAGGTGGGACTGGGGTGGGTGCCAGGAGGGTCCAGTCATACCTTCTGAGGAGGTGCTTGGAGGCCTAGGGGATATATTGTGTGCTTCCCGGTAACAGTCAAACAAAACAATGAGAGAGGCCTGCAACCTAACCATCATCATCCACGGATTTTTTTGGGGAATGGGATACACCCACATGACTTTTTATACGTCAACCATTCCAGTTTGATTGGTCTGAGGTGATGAAGACATCCATCGATCGGTCATAATCGATGCGCAGCTGGTGACCTGGATGTTCCATGTTTCCGTGGACCCTTCCGAGGGACTCCTCCAGCAGTCTCCGGTCGACCTTCGGTCGTCGGGAGGAGAGCTCCACTCCCCGCCAGGTCTTGGAGTATGAGCTCAGCCAGCGTCGCATCGCCGAAGACGACCTCGCCGCTTTGCTGGGACGATGTCATTGGCCGTGACCGTCGGGGACGATGGGCGGCTCCATGGAGGGAGGAAACGTATCCATTTGTATACCGGTTGCTTCCGTCACTAGAAAATGGTGATCCTTTTCCTGTATAAAATGTCGTGTCCAAACCATTTGTAGAGGAAGATGCTTTTCCCATGTCATCCCAGTGACGAAGCCCACTTCCAGGTGATGTGAGGGATGTGTTTCTGAGAATTGAGAGGATGCCTCACACCCACATCGCAGTGAACGTCGCATGTTTGGCAGTCCCAAACACTCCATGGGACTGGCATATGTGCCACCCCAGCCAGACCCCCAATCAACCACCCCTGGCCGTTTCTCGGCAGTCCGGACTGGCAGTCCCAGACAGGTCGTGTTTGGGAGGTCTGAGAGGGTCCTTTGCTTCGGTGTTCTTGCCGTACACTGAACACGACCTTTGGAGCCCGATGACTGGTACTCTCAGATCCGGGTCCGGAAGCCGCGGTTACGTGGTCATGGGTCCATTCTCCTAAGTCATCCACTCCAGATCTGGGACATGAAGGTGTTACATAACTCATTCCAAATCAGTTGAAGTGCTCGACATCCATGTCTGAAAGGATACCCTTCCTTATCCCTCGCATGTTCCACGCCCTTGCATCCTTATCCCAGGTGATCTTTTCGGATGGTCATGATGTCTTGCTGCAGGCGGAGATGGTCCCGGGGTTCGCCAGGTCGCCCGGATTCTGTATCGCCAGTCACGGAATCTCGGTTCATGGTTGACTTCATGAGGTATTCATCGAAAGGATTCTTGGCATGATTCCTTTTCACGGAAGATCAAGGACGAGAACATGGAGTTGCCGAGTTGCCTTCTGGAATTTCAATTGCCTCTTTGGTTCCAATTGAGTCAGCGGGCAATCATCACTAAGGCACTAAGGGCCTCAGGAATTGTTTATTGTGTTACATTAATTGGATGTATATAATTGGTATGATTCAGTCCACCATGATCCACAACACTAATCCATGTTTCAGCAAGTGGCAATCAATCAGACACTACTATGAGAAGGGGCAGCACTGAATTGCAGTCTTGAGACCTTAGTATATAGACTATACTGATGTTTATCACACGACTTCGAAAAGGGATATTGCACATGTGCACCAGTGCGAACCGCATACCGCAACTCACGAATTCTCACGAACATGGTCAGTGCTGACCATGCGGCGCATACCAGTGTTTTCTTCATTTCCAGGCTAGGTACAATGCCGTAGGAACTTCCATGCCTGAAGAGTGAAGCCATCAAACGCTTCGCTTTCTGAGAACTGTGAAGCCATACCGCGTCAACGATCACCCGCATCATCTTCGTTGTGTCACTGGATTTGGTTGGGTGTTTTTTTTTTGGGTTTTGCTTGATGCCTGCTCTCCAACTCGTAGGTACCCTTTTGGGTTTCTCCCACCCTATAGGAGCGGGAAAGGTGTGGAGTCGCGTGATGTGTGGAGTCGCGTGATGGGTGCCTCCTCATAAGGTTAGACCTTAAAACCGAACACCCAACCTCACGGTGGTAGGAATGGACACCTATAAGCCAGACAACCCACGGGACTGGCATGTTTACCTACATTGTCGTGGTTTTGAGATCTTGTATACGGGTCGATCTAGGCAACTGTTCCATACCTGCAGTGTAGGCACCTGTTCCCCGGGAGACTCTTTTTCTTGTGTTGATCCAATCTGCTGACCCAGAATCGCATTGTGTTGGTCACACGGGTGACCCATTGCAGCTCCTGCGGCCAGAGCCCCATGGCTGACATCCTTCGGGCCTATTTGCGCTTTCCAGATTCGCTCTTTGGTCTAGAGCAGTGGAGGGGAGGAGGCGTTTGGAGCGAAAGAGAGAAGACCGTGTTGTAGAGCCACACGGTCTTTTAGAGACCAGTTTGAGGCGAGGAATTCATGGACCACACGCGTCTCAAACACGAAGGTTTGGAAAAGCTGGTTGTTTGGCAGTATGTTGGTCAAGCTGTGCCATCTTAGGGTGTAGTGCCACATAGCTTTTGTCTATTTATGTCAGCTTCTGAGCAGGATGGCTCAGAAGGTGACAATGAAGGTGACATTCTGCCGGTCATGGCGATCACCTCTGGACTCTCCGGTGGTGGAGCCCCTTTAAGAAATGAGATGGTGCACACTTCCACCCACCCACCTGTCCCAGGAAAACCATTGCCAGAGACAAACCCTTTGGTGGATTGTCAGACGCTGTACACTAGTGTGAAAAACACCTCCTGTGTTTTGATAAACCTAGGACCTCGTCTTCTCGGCACCCTCGTGTCTATGTTTCAAATAGGTTGTCCTATACGATCAGGGACGAACCTGGGGTTCCAAGCACCACCCCTTGGGGGTGTTTAGGTTGATATCTTATATACTGTAGTATATTATAGGGTACGTATATCTCAGAGGGGATGTCACAGCGCGCTTGGATTTCTTGACTTCAAATTACTGTACATAATGTGGCTGTAACCGTAGCTAGCTGACAGACTGGTGCTCGGGAAGGTAAGGGAAGGAATCAAGAAATGGATCCAAAGGAATTTGTAAATCTTGGAGGGCCATTCCAGTGTTTGACATTTTTAACTTCAGGGTTGGCTGAGTTCCTGTTTGTTTTAAATTTTGGCCGGCTAGAGCTGTTTGTCCTCAGTCGTATGATATATATGTATATATGTGTGTTTCATTGTGTTTCACACCCTACGCCTAAAGTGGTGTGGATGGTTATGACTTGCTTCAGACATACAAGCTACTTGGTATGTATAGAGATGTTTTTGGATATACACGCAATGGTTGTCCGATAAAGGCTCCAAGTCCCTGGTGACCATTTCCCAATGCGCCGTCAAAACATCAGCACGTCACGACACATCACATGGTCCTGCTGCTTTGGTGTCTCCTTTTGTTGGGTTCCGAGTCTCTTGACGGATCGTCCGTGGAACGCCCGAGGCCTTATTTGATCTCCGGAGAACGCAACTGTTGGCCCTGGCCGCTTGGCACGGGGGGCATCGTGGCGAAGGCATGGAGCGGTTGGATGTGTGGTTTTGCTTGGTTTGCTGACCTGAAGTGTTCGTTGGATTGGGGATATCCATGGATATCCCAAAAATCCATGGGACTGGCATATTATAAGTTTATACGTACATCGGGATATTTTTGATATATTTAGAGATGTTTAAGGGTGTAAATATTCTATACAGCATTGAAGGTTTGGTATGAATTTATTGAGTGCTGCTATGTTTTTATATGGGTGCTCATGTAAAGCGGTTTTGGTGTTGAGCCATCTACAATCTACAAGATATTCGGCTACACTCAAACGATTCCACGGTGATGCAGTTCTTGAGGGATAACATGGCCGTTCATCAAAACCGGGGACCCACTGCCATATCAATGGGGTAGAGACAACTCTGAGAGGAAGCACAGTTCTCAGGTCGATTCGGGTGATTGGAACGGCCCACCCTGGCGGCCGGCTCAGCCGGCCTGGCCAAAAGGGCCTTGGACGGACGGCTCGCTCCACCCACGCGTCCGCGTCCGCGTGCGACCGCCGGGTCAGCCGAAAGCGTCCAAGGCCTCACACCGATCCGTCCCATGGCGCCTGGGATTTGAACGACGAGGCGACGCGCCTTCGACGCGCGTTCTGCGCTGCGCTGCGCGGCGTGTTCGAAAGCAACTCGTCTCGGGCGAAACCGGACCGGCGGGGAGGAAGTCGATGGGGGTCCCTGTCCATTTTGGGTGTACGGCGTGAATCCCAGACACGACTGGAACGGCCACATTGGCCGAGAAAAGTCCCAGTGTGGTGGAATTTCGGGGGTCTTTTTGGGGCGGCATGCGTTCCAGTCCGTAGTCTTTGAGAAGGGTTTCACTTCGTATGCCTACGGGCCGGACTCTGCGACCTGGCGCCAGCGCGCCGCTTTCAGTAGTCCAAAGAGCTGGAGAGTCCGGCCATGGTTTCGCGGGGACAGCTATGAATGACTTGAGGTGTTTCTTTGTAGTAGGTGGGGTGTGCACATTAGTTAATGTGCATGTGCATGCCATGAGACATCCATGAGACATCCAACATCATCCAACAGTTCAACATACACATGACATGCCACACATATGCATCATCTATATACATAATTATTGTTACACAACGAAAAACACAGAATGTTCTACACATGTTTAATACATGTAATCATAACTTGTATCAAGCAAGTATGGTTGCCAAACATTGCATTCCTACCAATTTGTTTGGTGTATGTTGACTTTCAGTTAGTTCCTAATGAACATAATCCTAAGATATCCTAAGTCAATATTCCAATTGAACGTTCTTATTGGATCTACAGCAAAAACTCAAATAGCAACCAACCACATGTTTATTCAATCGAAAAGAAATGAGTGCAGCGACCAGGGTCATTCCCATGCCAGCCGGTATTGGATTTTCATTCACAGGTACTTTGAGAGTTAAAATCAACACAAACATAGAAAGACCCTGGATCTTAGGATTAATTTGATGTTTTTTTTCCATCGAAACAGATCGGCGGTCGTTGAGCATATGTTTGGGCGGGATCTCCTTAGATTGATAGGCAAGACATCATGACCCATCCATGACCCACACCTCACAGACGAATCAGACGTTGTTCCGTTGGGCCGATGGAAAACCCTCGGACGGTTCACCTGCGCGCGTCGCGCGCAGGTGGTCCATGCCAACATGACCTGGACGGTGAATCGCTGGATGAGGCGCCGCTGCCCTACACCTCCAAGTACCTCCTCAGAAGGTATTTGGACCCTCCAAACTCACCCCAGTCCCACCTTCTCAGAAGGTATGACTCGAGGCCTAGGTCTGGTTCTCACAGCCTTTGTCAGGGTCGATGGGTCTGGAGTGTTCGCGTCAGGGTCGATGGGGTCACCAACGGCTCACGGAGCATGTTGTTGCAGGAGACGAAGATGTCAGCGAGGTTTGCAGATTTGAGGACCTTTCCCTCCAATCATGTGCTATACCTTGAGTCTGTCCTATTCGGTAAACAAGAACATCACTATTTTACAGATGTTGGCCTGGCCCATGCCTTTACCAACCATCATCATCCACTGTGGCCCCGGACAGACGAAGTTATCCCAAGTTAGTCGTCCGTTCCTGAGGTCCTTTGGACCCTCAGTATCGAACAGGTGCCAGTGGATCCATAGGGAACAATGCCTTATCCCTACAAGTCAAGTCTGACACAGTAAAACCTGGTTTTTGACCTCATTGAGTAGAGTTTTTGGTATGACCAACTGACCAACTCCAGTAAAATGAAGGCATTGACCTGTAGGGTCGGGTGTATAAATATACCATGTTATATTTAACATGGTCCTCCCATGAAGGTCGAGGTCGAGTATAGATCGTTGGGTGAAGTGCTTGCGGCAGTGCGGGGTGTCGCGACACCTCAAGCTTGCATGTAGCAGTCGACGCTTCCCCCTGGTTCTGTTCTTAATGAGAAATCTTGACCTTGAGTCGTTCATGACGCAAACAAGAATGCAAGCATTTGGGCTTTGCCGCCCAAGATACATTTGCGGACATACTGTCACAGTGCCCAGGGTACCCTGGGGCAGATGCCAAGCCCCCTTGTTATCAATGACCCCGATGTAAGCAACTAACTATCATTCATGTAGACTCTTGACTCTTGATTAGAGGATGTCCAATTCAATCGAGGGGGGTTATTAATCTAAGAGTCTACATTAACTATTCCATATATGGAGTCTGGAGTTGTCAATGTAGGCAAGTGATCGGTCGTATCAAACCGGTCGTGTAGGCAAGGGATCCAGTCCCAAACACGACTCTGTCAGATACGGCAGCCCTGTCAGACCCCCGCACAAACACCACGGCGGCCGCCTTTGTCTCGGCCGATGCAAGAACTCACTTCCAACCCCCCGCAACGGGACCCCAGACAGGTCGTCCCCAGACAGGTCGTGTTTCGGGAGTTTCTTCACTTGCACCGCGGTGTCCGCCGTCGGTGTCCAGGTTCACACCCCATGACTTCTGCCGGATGATCCGCGCCGATGGACCCTACCCGTCTGGGCACCCAAAAAGGCCACGGCCGGCCGGTCAAGCAAGCAAAACGGGTGCCTGAAACCCAACCTGAAGGATGTGTCGAGTCGTATGGCATAAACAGGTCGTTTTTGAGGCCGGCCATGTCTTCGGGGACGCCAAATCCCTAGGGCTCCACCTCCTGAGGTTCGGTGGTTGAGGTGGGGGTCAGGGGGTCGAACCACCTTCTGAGGATATGGTTGGAGCGACATGTGGTATTTCACGTTTGTGCCGGCGGACTACTTACTCCACATTCACATTTGCACAGGTTGCGCCACAAGCATTGATGCAGTACAGACACACACATACATGTAGGCAACAACATTCATACAGTAGAATTCTGACATCGAACGTTGCAGGATGAGATCCAAATCGGCGATATGATTGTCTTTGCTGAGGAGTGGCTCCACGGAAGTCAAGTAATGAAACGCTGATCAGCTCCGTATTCGCTCATCACTCGTCAGGACTGCAAGCCGTGGAGCCATGTCGCTTTAGTCACGGGGCAGCCAACGTCTGGCACTTACTGTCACTGTGTCAGCGTGGGTTTTCATCCGAAAGCCCGCAAGTTTTGCAAGGTATCAAGATGATGCTTGGTGGGTTCCCACAGTGGAATGCTCTTCATTCTCTCTGGAAGAACTCTACTACAGTGTAAAGGAGATCCGAAAACCATCCAACTGCCTTCGCAGCCGGCTTGAACTTCACGTTGCAGATGGTGGGGAGCCATGTTGATCTCTGCTTTGAAATGCCGCAGCCCAATGTTTCTTTCCGGTTGCTTCTGGAGGCGAACAGGGCAGAGTTGATGTGGGAAGGGTGACCCAGGAGTGTCACTTTCTGGCGCGCTCCGCGGCACATCGATGTGGACAATGGAGCTTGATCCTCAGCGCAGACCTTCCCGTTGTCCCAAGGGTGCCATATTCGTGTCGCATTGTTCCCCGCATTGACGTGTGGGGG
>CAXAMN010022192.1:0-27739 GCA_963970005.1 Durusdinium trenchii | reverse complement strand
TCAAACGGGCTGTCAGGGCTGGTAGCTGCATAGCCTAGACCCACCAGCAGTCCCTCCGGGAGATCCAGATCTACTCTGGAGAGGTCTTTGTAGGTGGACTGTAACTGGCAGGCGAAAGAGGACGAGGCTTGGACCTTCTCCGGGCGAAACCAGCTACCCCCTAGGGGCCTGTGGCCCGCTACTTTGGCAGTTTCTTCTAGGTCACTAAGGCCAAAGCCTCGGCCGTGTCGGAGGAGCATGTGAAAGACTTCTGGTATTTCATGCGGCATGTACCAGGTAGTGGGGGCTCGTAGCCCAATGGGAGCTTTGAGTAGGAGCGTGCGATGGGCCCTCTGTCCATCGGCTACTCCACCAGGGCTCTGTTTGGGGTCACCAAGTAGTAGTCGAAAGAAGGGTTGTCGGGGGACTGTTGGCGCAAAAGCAGATTTGAGGTCCATGTCCTGCTGCGCCTCTTCGCTAATGAGTAGGTCCACATTCTCCATATGGGTGTTGAGTGTGGAGTGGATTTGTCCTTTTTGGTCCCATACAAGCCCAGTAGTGACAATTACCAGGTGGCAGCCGGGGATGTATGATGCCGCTTCGCTTGCTCGCAAGTCGTAGTCCGCGCACGCTGTGTTGGTCTCTGCCTCTTCCCTACTTACTGGTCGAACGAAATATCTTTGGTGGTCCGGCTCTAAGTCAAAGGCTGTGAGCAGCTTAGTAATTGCCCGACCCGCTGGATTCTCTTTGTGCACCACTGCAATCTTAAGGTGAGTGGTGAGGGCCAGCCAGGCAAGGAGAAAGGTCAGGGATCTAGTCTTGCCCGCTCCAAAGACACCTGCGACTGCCAAGGTAGATCTGCCAGCTCTAAGGGCCAGCGCCAGACTGGCAGCCATTGAAACAATGTGCCCATTATCATGCCGGGCGGCAGTTCCCAGGGCAACAGCAAAGCTGGCTGCTTGGGGGCAGTAGTGCATTGTATTGCCAGAGGTCAGCAGCTGGAAGAGAGCGTGCAAGCTCTGCAAGAGGACCACCGTGCATTCTAGTTGATACGGAATGGGCACCTGGCCCGGGATACCCAGCACTGTGGGTTTGTGCTCTGCAGCCAAGCAGGCCATTTGCAAAAGGTGGTCAGCAGTGACCGTATCTCCTGCTTCCGCAATGGCCAACACTCGGAGCTTAGTTGCTCTAGGTTCAAGCACGCAGAGGCTAGGTGGGAACACCCATGGTGCTGGGCACGCTAGTCCGGTTTCGGCTGGCGTGGGCAGCGGCGCGAAATCTTCCGGGAACGGTACTAAGGCAACATCCCAGTGCCGAGGACTGCTCAGCCGACGAAGTTTCTCACTTGGCGATTCGTCCCCTTTTCGTTTTCGAGAGGGAGACACAAAGGCCAGCAAGAGCGCCAAGACTGAGTAGCATGCACCGCGCTCCTCCAGAACGATTCGATAGGCCTTCCCAGCCTGCGAGCCCATGTGCACTGTACTTGAGGGACTGCTGGCGAGTTGTTCAAAATTACAACTTTGGAAGTGCGCCGGGCAAAAGATAGCCGTTTGCGACCCCGAAGGAAAAGCTATGCGATATTCATGCATGCCCTGCAACCCAGTGGCTGTGGGTGTGACATCCACGACTAGGCCAAACTTTCGCACAGTGGGGCTACTCCACAGTTCTTGTCTTGTGATGGCCTCATCGACGAAGGTGAGCTGCGGAAGAAAGAGGGCCAGAATGACAAAGACTTCTCGGAACGGGATCGGCGCCAGTAGATCTCGAGCCATCTCCGTCAACCATTGAGCGCATGCACTTTGATTACCTTTGCCAACCCGGAAGTTTTTGAGCAACAGTGCTTGCGCTTCTTCCATGGAGGCAATTTGCTGTCCGGCCACACAGCTTTGTAGCAGCACAAGCAATTCCTGGTCAGGGCGGTGGAGATTGGACACCAACAAGCTGATAGCGCCTTCCCAATCATAGCTCGTCATGGCCGTTTCGAATCGAATCCAGGAGGCAAGGCGCATCGGCGCGGCAATTCGATCGCGGCGAGGAATAACATCCGGGCGCGTGAGCTTTAGTGTGGTGAGACTAACTTTGCCCGTAGGGAGTTGGCACTGGAGCCAGTGCCAATAGCAGTGCTTGTGCTTGCCCATCCATCTTGCAGAGTCTGTTACATACGTGATGTGTAAGGATCGTTGCAACATGTCGAGCTCGTTCTCTGTCGGCTTCCAGTCACACAGACAATCCTCAGCAGCATGGACAAGATAGTAATTGCGCCTTTCAGGTTCTGCAGTGGCTACGAGTGCTGCTAAGACACTCTTCGGCATCGCAATGGCGCCTAGACGCGCTGTGATCTGACTGGCTGGCCAGAGGCAACGAATTGCTAAGGCAATCACTGCTCCAGTGTAGCTACCTGCACTAAAACCATTTACTGTAAAGTGGGGAGGATCTGCTTGTTCAGCCGGCCGCAGACATCCAAGCACTGGCAAGTAGGCAAGAAGTCGCAGTGGCTGGAGCGAAAGAAGCTTCCACCAAAGACCACTGAGAAAGGCTTGGTGCGGCAGCCGTCGATGAGCAGGGAGCAGCCTGGCTGCTTGCAACACACGCTGTGTTCGTTGGTACAGAAGGGCTGCCTTGCCATACCCTAGAGCTTCCCATTTCTGGCACGGATTCTGTGTGAGCGCAAAGAGGGTAGCGACTTCATGCACTCCAGTCGACCAACCATAGGCAACCCCCCATTCCTGTTCGTCAAGGACATCTGCGGGGGAGAGTGACGGCCCATAGACTTGACTTTCTCCTACCGGAGGACACGTGCAATGGAAGTGTGGGGGGGACCTCGCCTTCAAGGGCTCCGCCCCCCAGCCCACCACAGTTGATTTGAAATACTGGCGGCAGTGGTGGGGATGTGCCTCCAACCCAGTACCCATTAAGTTGGGCAATCATCCATAGGACACTGACCCAAAGTATTTCACCCTGCTGACGTTGGTATATAGCTTCAAACACCTGTGGTGCAATACCTTCCAGGGGCATAACTGTGCCTCGGAGCTGACAGAGCAAATCGCTATTGACTTGAAGGAAGTGCTCTTTTTCTCCGGGGACAAGACACTGGGGGTGGGCTAATGCAGCTTGCAGTTGCTCATACGGACATGCTTCAAAGTCTTTGTGGACTGCAACTACCCCTCGTAGTTTGGCGACTTGACTCCACGGCACAAAGAGGGGAGGAGACAGCTGTTGCGGACAGGGAGTGCATGGACGAGGGTCAGGTGCCTGACTACCCTGCGTCGAGTCGCTTTCGATTGCTTGAGCAAGTCGATCCGCTCTCTTGGCAGAAGTGTCAGACGAGGGCGTGGACGCTGACTCCACGTCTGCATCATCGATCTCTGCCGGAAGACAGCTAAGGCTGTCCCCCTGCAGTTGTGCTGCAAAGAGTTCTGTCGCTTGCGGACGAATCGCCCTCCACTTTAAGAGAAGGCAGAAGCGCAATGCACTGTTTCCTGCTACCCCAGAGGAGTAACCTGTGAATTTGCAACCTCCTATTGGTTTCCATGTCTCCACAACCCATGCGGGGGGGGAGGTTGGGCATGCCTAGTATCGCAATCGGTAGCGTTTCCCACCCCTGTTGCTCCAGCTCTCGTAAGGCAGCTTGCGCTCCAACTTTGGCCTTGCCAAAGGCATGAAATATGACAGGACGCATGCGGTTGCGCGGGAGTGCACTGGCTTGAAAGAGATGTTCACCTGGCAACGAAGCAACAGTACACGGCCCAGTAAGCATTGGAAGCACTGAGAGTATTCCTTGTTCAAAGGTGGCTCGAGCCCAGCTAGTAACCCACGGCGTTCGCTCTCTTCCCGCAGGGGTGAGGGCCCTGGGATGGGATTGCCGTGGCCACTTGATTATGCTGCCTGGACCAAGTTCACTCGGGGTGACACCAGGGCTAGGCCAAAAGTGCTTGCACATGTAAAGCCCGTATAAGGACCAGACCATACATAGGTCAAGGGCGGTTTGCATTGCGACACCAACAAATGGGGTAAACATAGTGCCACTGATGACTGTATCACTTGGATTGTCCGGTGGTCTGGCTCTAGATACCAGGGCAAGGCGGCCCGCCTGGAGGCTCTTCGCCAGGGTCGAAGCAGTCGCATTATGTTCTAGCGGACTGTGCTTACTGCGGTTGCCGATTGAAATGACCAGTCCTGCATTATATTCCAAGTGAGCCTCTGTGAAGAGGAGCATGCCAATTCCTGCGCGGGAGCTAGAGTCTGAACGTGCACGCCCCAGCAGGTCGACCCACTGGTGCTGCTGATGCGCAAGCTGCAGTAAGTCTTGCACTTCAAAAAGCGTGACTGGAACACAGTCATTGTCAATGAGTGCAAAGTGTTGCGCCGGATACAAGAAACGCGCTACCTCTAACACAAAAACTCCTGCCCAGTAGTATGGAACCTTGTGGAGGCCAGTAGTAGCGTCCGCACACACCCAAAGTATGTCAGTAGGTTCTTCCTGGGGGCCTACGAGACACCTGCGTGATGCCCACCATGCTGCAAAAGCCGGCCAATGCGGGACATCTGCCGGCATGCGATTGTCCACTATTAAGTAGATCGTGTGATTATTCATGATCAAGTCACGGTGTGACATTAGCGTTCGAATGATGGCAACGGTATCGGGCAGATCACCCTCTGCTTCAAGAGTGGGATACCCCTCGTCCTTTTTGGGTGGTTGTGCTCGAACATCAGACAAACCAAGAGTAGGGCAGGCAGAATCAAGGCCGAAAGGACTGCTGAGAGTGTCTTTCATAGCCATCGCTGCATATGCTTCATCCTGGGACTGGTCCACACTAGCCTCCGTACCCCTGGCAAAGCTGGCCTGGCCATCTGATGTCAGCCACTCCGCATGATCACGTGTGTATACAAAAGGCACGTGGACTCTGTCCTCCAACCCATCCGTCAGGTCCAGTGAATTAGTGTCCTCCATCCACGGGTCATGTGACATTATTGTTGCTCTGCTCTAAGATACAAATGCAGCCCCCGCCAACTAAGGCTGGCAGTTGCCCTGAGCGCCGCAAACAAACGAAAGGCAACAATGGTGATGTCAGCTAAGGCGGACCTCACACATATGTGCTGGACGCTACGACCTGCTGCGAGCCAAACGTTACAGCAAAGTGCATCTGCAGAGGATCAACTGCATCTAGCTTTTCGTGGGGGGCAATTGCCAAACTGTACCATAAGAAACGAACAAACAAAACAAACAAAAAGGGGAACCTCATGTTGCAGCAGAGGCGTGTCTCCACGACCTTGTAACTACTGGTCGTAATCATCCGCGTGCGGATGCAGAAGGGAGAGCAGCCAGGCTACGTACGCCAGACCACAGAGTTGGGAGTGTAGGTCAGCCAGGGGAGTGAGAAGTGCACCCTGTACATCTTGAGGCATATAGTCTACAGTTTGTTCAATTTCCTGTACCAATGCATGTAGACCTTGCACTCTTGCATGTAGGGCTGATTCGATCTGGTGGTGTGCGCGTTCTGTGTGCCTCTGCGGGGCCGCTTGTTCAGTAGGCTGCGTGTCTACTCGAAGGGCTTGCTGTCGTTGCCTGTCATCATGAGACCAAAAGCCCACTCGCCGAGGGAGGGAGCCTTTCAAGGGGCGTGTCTGTAGGAAGATATCCAGAGGGTCTACGTTCTCTGTAAAGATCCTAGCGTTCACTGCTTCAGCCAACACAGTGAGGAGGTGGCTTTCATGGTGCTGTATGCGCAAGATCATCCTGCGGAGCCGAGTTCGCTTTGTGCCATACGTTGTGGCTCCCCTGGTATTGATTGCAATACAGCCCTGATGATAGAGCGGGATGATGGCCCCTTCAACAGTTGCACGGAGCTTGAGCAGAGCTGGCGGAAATTCAAACCCTTCTGTCCATTCTGGGAAGGGGGCATTTACGTTTTCTTTAACTGCATCCACTGGAAAAAAATGCAGCAAATAGCACTGCGCCCTCTGCCCCTATAGACGAAATTAACAATGAGGTCGAGCACCCCATACCGAATATATGGTGGAGCTCAAGACGTACAAAGTTGGTGACATCAACATACGTTCCATCGTCGGCCAGAAACACTGGTTCTGGATGTACCTGCATGACGAGTCTAGTATGGAGCTATGCTTCACTTTAGTGTGTGTAAGCGAAACCGGCTAGTACTATGCAAAAGAGGACCAGCTGGCAAGTTGCTTCTCTTGCTCTGAGCCAAAGGTCTGCAGAGACAAAAGGAGACGTTTGATAAGGGGTCCTTGTTACGATGGTAAGCGGGGCATTGGGGCTCTCTACCGATTCACTGGACGGGGCATTTCTTTGGGTGTGCAAACGCACGCGGCGGCGGTAAATGCTCATGCGCGCCGTCCTCCGTAACACGATATTGTATGTGCCCATGTGTGACATATTGGTGTGCAGGGAGTCCGCTGCTAGTTGCCTGTCGAGGAGGCCAGCCGGCGGTTGATTCCGTGGTCGGCGGCATCATAGCGTCCCCTGGACCTGCAGATTGGAAGTCTGCGACGGCCATAGCGGCTCCCCCTTCACCGGTGTCCGGGAGTCGTGTGCGAGAGCACAGCCAGCAGCTTTTCATGGGTAGGATCAGCTGGTGTATCATGCCTGGGAGGACGCACCGGCTTTTTTGGGTGAGTACGACCAGTCGGTTTCCGTTTAGGTGAGGCGTCCTCCTTCAGAGAGGGGCTTCTGTGTCCCGTTGTCTGAAGACCTGCTTTGACCGGGACTGCAGGAGTCGGGGCTGGTTCATGCCCTGTTTGTTGAAACAACGGGCGCTGTTCCGCAAGTGAGAGTAGGAGAGCATCAAAAAATTCAGCTAGTGGCAGCCGTATACGCAAGACCACCTCAACTTGTGGGCGCCCCTCTGGGCCCTGAGTGAGAGAACACTGATGTGGGCCAACAATGAAAGGCAGGGCCATGAGCAAAGGTTGCTACTGATTTTTCTACTCAGGTTGGGCAGAGGCGTGAAATCACTACTCAGCTTCGAGCCTGAACAGCAGCAGGCTCTGATTCTCATGCAGTCCGGGGCAGGAGTAACACAACTACCATGACGGTAACAAAGATAGATAGCAAGTAGTAATGAATCACATGATGCAGGTCAGCGGACTCTTTACTGGCTAGCCAATGAGGATGATAGCTAGGCCCGATCTACGCATAGCGAAATCACTCATATGGCTGCGCTCTGCGTCTCTCGCAGGGCAGTGAGTATCATGTCCATTTCGCTAGCTAGTGTCCAGCACGCATTGGCCCCTGGTTGTACATTGCAGTGTTGATGACGTGCACGCACATTTTGGAAGGTGCGTTGAATATCGCACGCTAAGGTACGCACAGTGCTTGCACGAGTGATGAGTTCTCGACTAAGCCGTGCGTGCGGCGCATCATGACCATCAATCACATCTTGGTCAGTAA
Source organism: Durusdinium trenchii (assembly GCA_963970005.1). Taxonomy (NCBI): domain Eukaryota; class Dinophyceae; order Suessiales; family Symbiodiniaceae; genus Durusdinium; species Durusdinium trenchii. The sequence continues at coordinate 20,349 of CAXAMN010022192.1, read as the reverse complement.
GGGCCTGCAACGCATATACCCCTAACTGGGCCGGGGGGCGCACTACCGCAGCCTGGGGGCTCATATCTCCACTCGCTCTGTTTGATTGCTCTTGTATGGGGGTGGGGCGACTTTGCGGCAACATCCAGGGCGGGATCGGCGGTGTCGGACGTACTGAGGCAACAGGGACCGCCGGTAGCGTATACATTTGCGAGAAAGGGAAGGAAGCTAAGGCTTCCCCCGGCTCGGGAGGTCTGGCCTGTCCTCGCCCTACGGCCCATCCATGGGGAGAGAGACAATCAGCTTGCTGAAGAATGCGATAAACTGTTGCCCTTTGTGGGGCGCACCTCCCATGCAGGAGAACGCCATCATGTGTGATGTGCGGCGAGTCCTCAAAGGGAAAAAGGACCTGCCCACTAGTGAGCACCAGGTAAGATCGGCGTATCTCTGCTGGCACTGCAACTAATTGCATCTCCGATATGCGAGGGCATGTTCCATCATCCAAGGGAGTTCTTGGGAAGCCAGCAACAGCCAGACGCAGCGGGAGCTGTCGCTGGGCTACGTTTACGTTGAGTTGGACAAAATGTACCTCGCCATCAGGGTGTTGATAGATCATGCGAGCAAAGGGAGAGAGGTCCAGGCCCCCAGGTCCAATCTCCATTGGTCTGGCACTCTTAGCTGCCTCTGTGCTTCTCTCAGTGAGGATCTGGACTAAGGTCCAGACCCTCTCTTCTGAGGTAGATGTTGCTCTATGAAACAAGGTTGCAGGAACAATCCGCCCGTGGTAGCTGCCCTGTCTGTCGCAGCAGTTTGAGCCCAGATAGCGGAATCATAAACGAAACAGCTCTCCAGGCACTGTACACACCACAAACCGACAAGGAAAATAAGCAAAAAGTGAAACAAGCGTCATTAGACTAGACGTACAAGGGAGTCAAAAACGTAACGGAGGAAGCAGCGACAAGTAATGGATCAAGTAGAAAAGATGGAGTCCTTGCATGTGTGCATCGAGGTTACTAGTCATCGAATGCGCCGTCGCTTGGTGCTGTGTGCTCTAATTCTTTTTGTGAGTCGTTGCTCAAGGGCTTCCTGCTGCTCCGGGTGCGCGCCAGTGAAGGTGCGTTTTCTGTGTATGCGCACTACTGCAGGGAGAGGCCGTTGAGAGGAAGCACGGGAGTGTGAGCCGGTGACAGAGGTCGTGGAGCTGCATTCCGATAACAGCTGTGCAAATTTGGGTTGCAAAGAATCACACCGCATCAGTGGCGGCTCGGCGAGGTCAAGGCTAAAAGTCTAACAGAGATAAGTATGCAGGGCTGTGAGCTGGGCATTCTCCGGTCGCGGAGTAACCCAGAAGCCATCATGCAACCAAATGGCTGAAGCAAATCCAACCCGAGGTTGCAAGAAGGAATAGGCAGCCCATGTAACCTGCTGTTCTAAGACCTCGAAATAATGAAAAGGAGCCCCTCGTCCTGTTCGTACTGGACCAGTTGGGCACCATGAGGGGGGATGGTGCATGGCATAACGGCTAGCAGCGAACACTTCTCGCGCAAAACTCACCAAATGACCTGATGGTTCCACATGTATGCGCTTCTTGAGGTACTCTATAGCTTCCTGCGGAGTGGCACTGTTGATGATAACAAGTGGCCAGGTCTTTACTAGAGGGTCAATTTCATCCTCAGCGATGTATACCCGAAGAGCTCCTCTGAGATAATCTCTCATTTGCGCAACTGGCTGTAACGTAAGGTGAACCTCATCCGTCTTGCATTGTCGTCTCATGAGTTCATAGTGCGCTCCACTAATGTCTATTTCCCAATGCGAATTGCCAAAGAGGAGCAGCCGAACCTGCCGCGGCAACCGCTGCGCTCCATTGCCAACTGAGTAGAACCGGCCTCCCAAGGCGTCAACTGTGGGCTTGTATCCTACGCTGAGGCAATGTGAGGACGACACTGCCAGGGCAATATAGTCCATCGCAACCCATTTATAGTGTGGGTGCCTTCGGAGTAGCACGTGCATTTCTTGGGGAGTGGGAGAAGGGCACTCCGTGAGCACAAAAGCTGGGGCTTGCAGCGCATCTCCCTGCTGAATGATAAAGCCCAGAGTTTGTGCTAGGTGAAAAGGCGGAAGAGCTACATGATGCAAGGGGACTAGTGGGTTGCCCTCAGCCTCCTTGGCTGCAGCACTAGCCTGACCAGCAAAGTGGTCGGCGAGACGATTGCATTCCCGTGGCAGATAGACAAGGCGGAACAGACAAGGCGCCTGGGCAAGCAGTTGTTGGCATTGCTCTAAAATGGCGACAACTGCAGGTTTCTTAATTCTCCCTTTGTACTGAAGATAATTGATTATAGGCAAGATGTCTCCTTGGATCACAACACTGTCAATAGGAGTGCCCTTAGCCATACAGGAGATATAGTACTCAAATGCCAGATTTATTGCAGCACGGCAGGCATGTGCTTCTGCTATGACATTGTCAGGACAAGAAAGCAAGGGGATGGAAAGCCACTGGACAAGAGAAGTGGAGGACGGCGTGACGTGTAGCAAACTAACTCCTGCCCCCCCCAGTTTGTGTGTTCTTGTGTGCAGAGCCGTCGAATTGTACCAAGCATCCTTGCCATTCTTGTGGCTCACCTAGCAGTAAAATTGTATTTGAGGGCATATCATCCATAGCTTGCAATCGTAAATGCGTGGCTCCACAGTGGCACAAGAAGGGCACAATACATGCAGTGGCGGTAGGGAAAGGGAGCTTTCTGTATTGTGAGAGAAGTAACCTTAGACGGTGGTCTTGCTTAACAAAGGTGGCAATAGTATCTCCTTTAGCAAAGGACTGCGTCGTCGCTAGTCCCTTGGAGGGGAGCAGTGCAGCTTCTAATACAACCGCAGGGAAGCGCTGCAGCCTAATTTTGGTGGTGTCAGTACACGCACTGCTGCTGGATTGCGGTGGAGCACGAAAGCTTCTGAGCAGCGTGCTAGGCAACGAAGAATAGATACGCTGCCAGAGGTCGAGCACATGGTGCGAGACCTTACGGTTGTGCACACACAGGATGTTAGGTCGAAGTCCGCCACATTCGGTAACTAGTCGTCGAAGATGGAATAGCATGTAGCAAAGCGCTACTCCTGTGCTACGGGACGGTGCTTTGCGCCAGGAAATTTCAGGTGCCGGAGCAGCCCACAAAGCAAGCCAGGTGAGATGCACAACTGGACAGAAAGATAACCAATGATCGACAGAGTTGAAGCCACCCTGACAAAGCACACAGGGAACATACGAGCCAATCGCTCGACAGCCTACAGAGGATAGTAGGCGAGAAAAGGCAGGGGGCAGTTGCTTGGGCTCTGGCACGATGATCTGATGGAAATGCAAAAAGTTCTTGTTTTCATCAGAAAGGTTATGTAGGGTAAGATCGATCGGAGTAGCAGGTAGGAAACAAGTCGGGCAAAGTGCTCCGTATCCCGGTCCATATGGGAAACATCTTGTGCTGTTACTACACCAAACACAGAGTTGGCTACGACTGAGCTTGCCCCTGAGGGGCAGCCAGAAGTCAGCATCTTCTCCTAAAGCCCATCGTAGGACAGCATAGCGTGGCACTGCCCCAACCTGAGTGGTGGGAAGATCCGCTAGCCAGTTTAAGAAGAGAATAGAGGGCCCCATGGCCCAACCATTCTTGTATATTCTCGTAACCAAGTGCCTGTGCGAGGCTGCAAGCAATTTGTTAACAGCTAGTTGTTTGAAAAGTTGTTTGAATTTACTTGCTCTCTGTGCCGGTGTGGTGTTTTCTCTTACCAGGGCTAGGAGCTGCTGCACATCTTCGGCTGGAAGCTGCTGTTGCCAATATTTCCAGCATTGTTGGATTTGTGTGGCATAGGAGCCTACTTGTTCTTCTGCAAAGGACCTATGCCCTTGTCGTAGGTAGCATCCAAAGAGGGAAATTGCCTGCATGATGGTTGGGTCAAGCAATGGGCCTAAACGCAGCCACCTGCAGAGTCCAACCATATGGTGCTGTGGGAACCAATGTCGCTGCAACAAAAAGTCCGCCATAGCATGGTACAGCGGCTTGAGAAGCTTGGGCGAGAAGAAACGTTGCGTTTGCGAGTAGTAGAAAAGACTCAGTGAAAAGGTGTTGAAATAGATAATCTTCATGTGGATGCTGAGGTTGGCCCTCTTGGCAGCAGCAAGCCTCGTACGGAATTTAACCAGCTGTTTTGACAGCAAAGTGGCGAGGGATGTTTGTAATTGTACTTTGACCATGTTCTCATTCATCAGTTGACATGTCCACCCGGTGTGGATCGTTAGACCTAGATTGACAGTAGTAGGCACGATACACTGACCACCTAAGCCAGCTTGGTCCAGACAATATAGTTGCTCTGCAGAATAACTGACATTCGTGAGCAGCTGTGTTTTGGATCGACATTGACATGGACTAGCTGCTAGACGGCAAAGCATGGGGTGCCCTTCAGTTACTAGCCTAGGAATGGCTTCTGAAGCCATGTGCATGCAGTGGTCACCGTGTCTAAGGACAAAGCGACGTGCATAACCAGGGACATATTGTAGCGCTGCACTGCACGTGGCCTGTCCTAATTCATGAATGGGAGTAACAGAGCTCCAGACATCTTCAACTTTGTACAGCGTGTTTTCGTCAAGTGCTCTGCTGGAGAATCCTACTTGCCAGCAGTGATGCGCGTCCATGACAATACCGGCAGTCTTCCATTTCTTAATGTTTTGAAAGACCTCTTGAATCCACCTCGAGTCCGTCTGCCGACCAACTATCGTAGTGTCATCAACATAACCTGCCACCACAATAACTTGTGGAATTTGATTGAGCACCACAAATATTGGGTCCATGGCAAGACAGAAAAAATAAACAGATGTGGATCGTCCCATATCAACACCAGAGTGCACATTTCTTGCTGGTAGTAGCCGCCCTTGCACTTTGTGTCTAATTCTTCTGCCAAACAGTAGATAACGCGCAAGTTGGAGGACCCAAGGGGAGCACTGGCGTATACGTAGTATATGAAGGATCCAATGTGCGTTAATACGCTCAAAGGCTTTGGATAGATCAGCAAAGAGGGCAGAAGCTGGCCCAGAACCCTCCAGGGCTTCTTGTACTTCCAACACTGCTCTCTGCGGCTCTCGAAAGGAGTTAAGCAGAGTTTGGGCAGGGTGAAAGCTGTGCCTGGTGATTCGGAAAAGAATTGCAGCAGTGGTGCCATCTTGTAGTCTGTCAAGCGTGTCTGGCATGCCTAGAGGCCGAAAGAAGTCAGCCGTGGGACCTTGTTTGGCTTTAGGGATCCATACTCCTACTTGGGTGGGTGGCGCCAATACACCAGCCAAGATATGATGAAAGTCATCCTGAAGAATTGCAGCAGTCTGTTGCGGGAACATCCGCCAAAGAGCATAAGGTAAACCATCAGGGCCAGGAGCTGAGTCTTTGGTAAGGAGGAGATGTTCAATATAATCTTGCTCGGTGGGTTCAGGAATTTCAGGCCACGGCGAGACACACCGTCGGTAAGCCGAAAGCGTGTCATGCCAATCTCGATCATACTTAATAGGGTGTGTGAACCAAAAGTCACGGGTCGCAAGCATCGCTTCATCGTACTCAAGGGCAGTACGACATTCTTGCCCATTATGTTGTAACAATGGCCCATGATAAAACGTGCCTCTAAGGCACACTGTTTTAAGCCTGTCCCAGAAGATTTTTTGTCTTCTGATTCGCTGGACTGGGTCTGTGTTGTCAGTGCCAAAGGGCATTTGTATGTTCGTAGCGGTTGCAACTTCAGCTGCTTGTAGAGCAGCAGCTACTATGGTGGCTGGAATCAAGAGGCATCCCTGCTGAACTTGCCATGGATGTAATAGATCAGTATCCGCACTTTGCTCATACAACAATCGTACTTCGTCCTGTCTTATATGTAAGTATGTTTGTTCTTTACCCAAGAGCTTGTATAAGCGCTTGAGTGGAGACAATTTCTTAAAGTGACAAGAGTGAGTTCTCCACCAGCTCCAAACTACTGCACGACAATGCTGTGAGAGCACAACACTGGCGAGCCTAGTTTCTTGCGCTAACGAAATTTTTCGTTTAAGAGCAAGTAGAGATGCCTGCCTTGCAGTTGCCTGTGGGCTTTCCGATGCGACTGTTGGGTCAAGAAAGACTTGGGTCGGTATTGTATGATGTTTCTCAGACTGCGGATGTGGACGAAGGCGCGGTTTCATCTTTAGCCTGAGCATTAAGGCTTTATGGTGACAGGTACCAATGCGATACCTGCCATATATGCGAGCGAAAAGTTGTGTTGTATCAAGAAAGAGGCTAGGCACTAAGAATCGATCAAGTGCGGATTCCTGGTCTTGGTACTTGTAGGTAGGAAGTGCAGGATCGACATCTGTGAGCCCAGCCTGCACCAGGAAGTCATCCCACGTATGAAAGTGATTCTGATCACAGCGATTAAAGTCACCTCCAACAAAGACCGGATAATCAGTCAGAGCAAGAACGGTTTGCAATGTGGTTGAAACGAAAGGCTTAGGGCTGTTTGGAGGGATGTAGATCGAAACAAGCCATATAGTGCAAGCTTGGTATTCAACACGAGCTGCAACAGCATAGTGCTGAACCAAGACACGTTCTTCCAAGACTTTCCAACCTGGAGGAAACAGGATTGCAACTCCAGCCTGCTCTCCCGGATTTTGCTTGGCCAGAGTGGTAACTACCTTAATATCCGGCCACGTGTGGGATAAGTACTGGAGACTAGCCTGATTCCACTTTGTTTCCTGTAGCAGTACTGGGGCCTGTTTCAACATAGTTTTGACTATCCAAGTCTTGTGCACATTAGTGGGAAGTCCTGGAGACCAACTATTGAGATTCCAAGTGTAAACGCCTTTTACAGAGACCGGCAGGTTGCTAGGCCTCTGCATACGAAATTGTAGCACGTTATGGCAGAGCTGCCAAAATTTTGATGGGATTTGGCGTAGGGATTGAACTTCATTAGGTAGAACAAAAGGGGTATCGCCTGCAGATGCAGACGGGTCTGCTACGACGCAATCTGTGAACTTGCCGATGTTGACTCGTAGAGAATGGAGGGCATCTGATAGATTGACGTTGCCATCAAAACCACACAGCATGAGGAAGTCCTCAATCTTGATCTGTCGGTACGGTAGAGAGGGATGAATAGAATGTATGAGGAAATGGAGGGAAGAGACGTGCGTGATAGAAGCGTTTGTTTGCTTTGTAGTATGCCAGTATGCTGCTTTGAGGCCTGTAGATAGGGTACGCTGCACTAAACGGAGAGATTTAATGGGTAGGTAACATAGATGCGTCATTCAGCATGTATAAGAGCCTTGGCTCTGTGGAAGAGCTTTGCCGAGATCTCTCCTTGTGCGCACGCGTACCAAATCGATTTTAGCGTCATGAGACGACAATCGTCAATGCAAGCCTCAATTGGAATGTGGGTAGCAGCTTGTTCTGCTGCACTGGTCGTAGGAAGCACTGGATGCGAGGTATGTGTTGTAGGCGTAAAGGAAAGCAGCTGTTCGCACCTGCTGGCTTCAGATGCTTCAAGTTGGTGGATGAGTAGCAGACAGAAATTAGGCACTTTATCTGTTTGCCAGATATTTTCTTGGAATCGTGGGCGAGCTGCTCGAGCACTTTCAGGACAGATGCTAAGGCACCAATCCTGGAGGAGCCCCCCAATAAGGATGACAGGAAGACTCCCTGTCATAAGATGACAAACATTTGCAAAAGGTTCTTTGCATACTCGATTCTCTGCTGCTAGCAGCAGGTGGGAAAGCCTCCACAATGCACATCCTGGCTCAACCAAACTATGTGCCCACGGCTTTTCGGTAATTGTGCAGATACGTTCTTGTTGGATTGCAAAAGCACATATATGTTCTGTTCCAACTCCCTGGGGGTTGGTTTGAAAACCAAACATAGACCGATACCAGGAGGACGACTGAGAGGGCTGACAAATGCGCACGGGCTCTCCACCATACTTGAAGAGTAGGATCTCAAGTGTGTCATGGAGCCGCAATAAATATAGGTGTGTGACTCGACTAGGACCAAGATACCTCATGTGATTTGGCTGATGGGAGAGCCAACAAATGATGAATCCCGTGTCAGCTGTTTTGATCGTAGTAAGGATTTGTCGCAGAAATAGAGTGATTCTGTGATAGGTACAGTGATACAGTAGTTCTTGCCGATAGGTGTTGAGAGTATCACTGTTAACAGAGAGGGTACACAATGCTTGCACAACCTCTTCACTGAAGAAAATCCATTGCGGTACTGCTGTTTGTTCAACATAGTTGAGGAGGTTCAGGTCTGTAAGAAATTTGATCAAGGGCTCTTTGCCTAAAATATCGAAGCGTTGCTCTCGTCTATCCTTGTTGCCATTGTCAATGGCTTCTTTGGTAAGATAGGGCGGCAGAATCTGTGTTACGATAGGTTGAGCAATTGGAGGCCTCGTGACAGGCGACATCACCAAACTCCGAAAGTTAATGTGTCGGTAGGGCTCCGGAACAATTGCAGTTTGGGTACTTCTGCCCGACATTTTGAGATTATTTTCGATAGTTTGCCTAAAGGAGACATACCCTTGTCTGACGTCATCCGGCGAGGCTACTCCAAAGAAGCATTCTGTTTCTCCTTGGATCCATGCTCGAATGTGATCAGGCGTGCCAATGGCAAGGCTGATAAGCTTGGGATGAAAGGAGTTACCAACAAAGGAGCGTATTGTCTGTGAGTGCAAAACATGCTTAAGACGCGAAATAGTGGCAAAGTTGCGGCTGAGACCTGAAACCTGCAGAACCTCACTATCGCTTAAGAAGCGGAAAGGAACTCGTATACTGCTGTTGTGAAATAACGGAAGGACATCGCGAAGCACCGCATCTTTCTCTGGGTTAGAGGAGGTTTTGTTGTAAAAACAACTCAAAAAACGTCTCCACGCCGGATAATAGATTGCAGGTATGAAATCGCTCCATTGAAAGGCAGGAACAGAGCTGTCAGTGAACATGTTTGCTATCATTGCAAACCGTTCATGTGTGTGCCAGTACGAGGTTCTCCACAGCAAAGCTGCAGGATGGTAGCTAGTCCAGCTGTAGCGAAGAGCAATATCACTGAGGACTTCAAGAGGTCGCATGAAAGGTTTGATAAAAACGTCACGAAATTTCCCTTTATCATGGATGGATAGTGGTCTCCAGTCGGTAGGCCATTGTAGGTCTTCCTGGCACAAGGCTTGAGAGTCAACGGTGTCATGAAGGATGTTGTTTTGGAAGAAGAGACGAAGTCTTTTTGCTGGCGATATTTTGGAAGTACACCAAGTCATTTTGTCCCGTGTAATGTGCGCAAGACCAAGGCAGGCTCTGATGAAGGTGAAATGGTCATAGTGCATTGACCCTGCATTTTCGATGAGAAAGCGGATGTGTGTCTTAGGAAGGACTGTACCAAGTAGATATAACGCGAGGTGCATCGTAAAGAAAAAGACACTGTCTGGACCACATATGCCTAAGCGTCCATGTTCCTGACCAGCATAAGTGAGGTCAGTACAGGGACTGCCTCCAATGACAAAAACATGACAGTAGTCACATAGAGTGACAAACTCTCTTAAGATTCTTGCTCCATCATCAAAGAGAAGATCAACATCATTTGCATAGAAGAAAATGCCTCCTTTGAGGCTGTGTATCCATTGCACGTTGACTGAGATTCCATGCTTTTCTGCAACCAAATATCTGAGTACTTCATCTCTTTCACACAGTACACATACTTTGGGGCGATAGCCAAATTTCTCAATGAGGATGTCCAAAGACGATCCGAATCCGTCAAACATGCTCAGGACAGCATACGGTGGTTTAGACTCACAACTTTGCATGGGTTGATCAGGTGGTGAGGCAGGCGATATAATGTGATCTGCTTGTGATGACTGTGAAAGAGATTTTTCAATGGCTTCTAATTGTTCAACAGGAATAGTTGCATCACTGGGAGGCGGTGGGCAAAGCTTCTCTGGAATGTAGGCAGCTTGGAGCTCGTTCGCATTTAGAGGAACGGTGCCAACAATATCTTTTCGATTTCCGACATCAATGGCCCTTTTTGTAACAAACTTTCTCTTAGATATATTTGTTTCTCTCTGCCCAAACTTGTTTTTAGCTCGTTTTGTGTCTTTGCCACGCGCAATATTAGAAGTTCGTTTAGGAGGTCGCGTGTGAAGCCACGTGCTGGAGATTGTCGCATGTCGGTAAAGGATACCACAAATTCGATCACCTGCTTTGAGCTGTGAGATACTCAATTGACTCAGCCCAGTGGCATTGTCGTATTTCAGACTTGTGGAGTTGGCATTTTCATGTTCTAGCACATAAAAATGCTCACACGGTTGATGCTCCCCATTCAGTGGGTCCGGACCCTGATGAATAACTAAGGCAATGCATTGCCAGATCTGCCCACCTGATTGGAAGGTATCTTTTTAAGAAACTTGTCATAGTCTGTTGCAAGTGGCTGGTTCGCTCGTTGAAAGTGCAGCCACACCAGTCGACAGGGTGAGCAAGAGATAGTGGCCCAATTAAAGTTACTGGCACATTCTTGACATTCTTGACCACCATTTATTCCATCATCACGCCCAATGGGCAAGAGACGCTCCGACCATGGAAAGGCCGCTTCAAAGAAGACAACATGCGATAAAAGTCCGGACGGTGAGTCAGTGACTATGAAAGTAGCGACATCACGCTCAACAATTCTAAGACAGCTCAGACAGGTGAAAGAGACCCTAGATCCTAGTAGGTCATGAAAAGGAGGCGGAATTATAGCGACAATAGACTCATATGTTCTGAGCAAGTCCATGTGAGTGTCCTTGGGGAGAGTGGACATAGCCAAAGCTAGATGGTAGTGATCAAAGTCATCATTCGGTAGATGAGATGCACAGGTCCAGCCTTTGGCTACTGCAACCATCGCTTTGTGGCCAATGTGATTTTCAAAGTTTACCTGTTTGTTCCAATTTGCTTTGGAGACAATACGCAGTGCGGCTGTGTAATAACAAGCTGTGGCATTGAGATTCTCATATAACGATACTGCTCGTTGAATGTCTTCATCCTGAAAGTCCATGTTTTGTAAGGAGACATCTCGGCTGATCATCTGCTGTATCTGATGGATATATGATTGTCGCCGCTTGTTTTGAAGGACCTCGTTGACAGTGTTTTGGTTAGCAGCACAATTGGAAACGTGTTGGGCGTTGATTCCCCCTTGTACAAGACGATGACTAAGGCCATCACCTCGTTTCGGGGCAGGTTTTGGAGTGGGCTTCTTGGCCGACTGTCGACGTAGGTCATCAGCACTTTTCTTAGGAGTAGGCTTTCTGTCAGCGGTCACTTCAACAGGATGTTTTGACTTAGTTGAAGGCGCCCGATGGCCTACCTTTCCCTTTGGATCATCTTCCAATTGTTGTTGTAGATCTAGATAAACCTGTTCACAAAACGAGTCAGTCGAGAGCTGTGAGGCTTCATTTCCTGACAGGCACTCATTGAAGGGAACAATAACCTTCTCTTCGGAATGCTCTTTAACTTGACTCGTTTCCGTGTTGCGGGTTTGGGACTGCTGTAAGTCGTTTGGACAAACAGTGCAAACTTGTTTAATACTTCCATCGGCAATGCTTAAAGCAGAGCTTTCGTCAACTTGCATTGCTTCGTTTACTGCATTAAGATCATTTTGGGTATTGGAGATGTAAGTTTTGCTTACAAAAAGTTGTTCAGGTGTTCCAGCAAATTCAGGCAAAGAAGATGCAGGACTAACCTGACTTTCTTGATTCGTGTCTCGATGTTCATCACTATCTTTTACTTGAAGGTATGTAGCAATTTCACTGCAAAGTAGGTTCTTCCTAGTCAGTGAGCAATCGGACAATAAATCAGGGTTTTGTTTCACAGTTGTTTCTTCTTCATGGGATATGGAACCTGTTGCATCAATTTCTGTTGGTAAAGGACTGACTGCATCTTGGTTATGATCCGACGAAGACGGAATTGAACGAGTAGGTGATTGTTTGTTGTCACGACACACACCAGCAAAAGAGGTATCTCTTTGGGCGTTAACAATACGTTGTGGGCTGATGCCTGTGGGATCGGACGTCTGATTGGTTGCAAAGGCTTCCGTGGCATGATTCTTATGTGAATTGCGACTGTTGTACCAAATCGACAGAATGCGGCCAACAGGTGCTTTCTTAAAGACGTCAAGAATTTCTATTTGGCCCGGTAGGAAGAGGATGAGGTTAGCACGGTCATAGACACTGAGCTCTAGTGCATTGCTGAAACACCGAGAGACCTTACCTCTTTCAAAACGTGGTTGTAGTATTTGGAGCTTTTGGCCGGGTTCAATTTGGCAATGAACAATGCATTCATGCTCAGGCAAAGTTGCAATGACATCTCCATTGTGCTGTTGAGAGGGTGGCTTCGTGTTCGTGCAGTCAAGGAAGATGGTGTGATGATCTAGGAGATGCTTTTGCTTCATCAGAATGTCAAGAAGGTGAGAGATTTCTTTCATAGAGAGTACAGCTTCAACAAAGCAAATAGGAACTATTTCGTCAAGTAGATCAACGGCAACGTCTCTCTTGCTGATTTCAAAGCTAAAAGCTTGTAGTTGCCCAAATCTTCTGCGCGACATGCTATTGCCTGGTAAGGGAAAAAACCCACTAAGCCGGGCACCTTGACATAGTCCTTTATTATGTGCCCCAACATGATGGTCAGTTTTGGTCTCTTTGACATAAATGTTGGAGGTCCGTTCAGTAGTATGGACGTCAGGCTGTTTGTAGTGGACGATTCTTTCATATGCTTTGTGGTCAACAAAGGTACCAGGTATTCGCGGAAATGAGGTAGGTGAGGCATAAAAGGCAACAACTTTCTGTTGTCCTTTATCTTGAACATGCACTATGGCAGGCCGGATTTGCATAGCGCCAAAAGCTTTTTGCAACTCTTCACTAAAATCAACATCGACGGTCCCGTCCTTCATCATAAGCGAACCATCATCTTCAATTTGAAAGGCTTCATGAGTGTCACTTCCAGTAGTGCTAATATCAACAGTCCAACTGTTTTCATTGTTTCCCGCAGTGAAGGAACATTGTAAACTGCCTTCTTCTTTGCCAAAGGGAATCTTAATCTGTTCTTGGAAGGTACGAAGCCTGAAATTTTCAAGTTCGACTCCTTCGGCATAGATGACCAAAAGCAATCTTTTTTGGATGTAGTATGGAATATTCATATCAATTAAGATGCTCTGAAGTTGCCATCTTTCTTCTTGCGCGCAAGATCTAATGTCAAGAAAAGTGGCAGTACGAAAGCGATAGAAGGTGGGAGCATCACCAAAACGCACGTTCCAAAAAAGGGGAATTACCCTTTGGAGGTCTTGTTGAGTAGAGCATGCAATTTCTTGACTTAAACAAGCATAAATTGACGCAAGTGTGTCAGTAACAATGCGAACCCCAGATTCAGCAATGCCAAAGCTGACACAGCATCGATCTGTTGCTCCAAGCTCTGTATGGAGAGGGGGGTCATGCGTATAGACTCGAAATCGAAAGATTCCTGGCACAGCAGTAATAGCAGCTTGAACTTGTGGTGTGAGGGACTTGCTGGAACAAAGCCATGTCTCAGCATATTCCAGACTTGGCGAATAGACTTCAAAGCTATTTACATTACGAGTGGCACTGAGAGCAATGAAATAAGTAGCTTTGGTAAAAGTGCGCAAGCGTGCGTTTTGCGCAAATTCGAAGCTTTTGTATTTGCTGATTCGCTGTATGTGGGCTCGATGCCTTCGTAGCGAAGTACAGACCCCAATAGTTAAGTCAATACAAGTTGCACTGAAAGAGCACTCATGAAACAGGAGTACGTGTCGTAGTTGACTGCCTGAGTGGTAGAGCTGCAAAATATTATCTTGCAATCGACTCTGTATTCCATAGATAATAATATCTATTGGGTGATTTCCAGTAACGACAGCACAAATGTTGCGATATTCATCTTCCCCAACGACAAAGAGATTACGGCTAAAACGGGCCGTGTTGACCATGCTAGGAAACCGGCAAAGAAAAAGGATACGCGGTGAGGCAGCTAAGGAAAGTCCACTAAGCTGTGAAAAAACTCCTTTCGCCTCAAAAGAATCAAGGATGTCATCGTAGATAAATTGCGAAATCGCGCAAGAGACTTCTTTAGAAACCATCCTTGGAGACTAAAAGAGCCTAGACGAATCTCAAAGAGTGTCTAAGGACACCCCTCGAGTGTGCTTTTAGGAAAGCTGTCGGATGTTACTTCAAATGGAGTCTAAGGACCCCACTTGAAAAGATTTGTACGGTGTCTAAGGACACCACACAAAGGTTTGGAGGTGAGATCAAAAGTCCTAACTAACGATCCTAGCTACGCGTAACGACCCGAGAAAACTTCTTCTCTTTAAGAAGTAGTCTTGAACCTCCTAGCTCAACAGCTTTTGCCGCGAGTTTGAGCCGAGACGCCTTGAGCCAAATGGCTACGGAGAATAAAAAATCCAGGAGGCCAGACGCATAGGGGCAGCAATTCGGTCCCGGCGAGGAACCACCTCAGGGTGTGTGAGTTTCAGCGTTGTGAGACTGACTTGGCCTGCAGGGAGCTGGCACTGAAGCCAGTGCCAGTAGCCATGTTTGTGCTTGCCCATCCACCTTGCAGATTCTGTTACATACGTGATGTGCAGGGATCGTTGCAACATGTCGAGCTCATTCTCTGTTGGCTTCCAGTCGCACAAACAATCTTCGGCGGCATGGACAGATAGTAGTTGCGTTTGTCAGGTTCTGTAGTGGCAACCAGCGCTGCGAAAACACTCTTAGGCATTGCAATGGCACCCAGACGCGCTGTGGTCTGACTGGCGCCAGAGGCAACGAATTGCTAAGGCAATCACTGCTCCAGTGTAGCTTCCTGCACTAAAACCATTCACTGTGAAGTGGATAGGGTCTTCCTGTTCAACCGGCCGCAGACACTCCAGCCCTGGCAGGTGGGCAAGAAGTCGTAGCGGCTGCAGCGAGAGCAGCTTCCACCACAGGCCACTGAGGAAGGCTTGGTGCGGCAGCCGTCGGTGAGCAGGGAGAAGCCTCGCTGCTTTCAGCACCTGTTGCGCACGTTGATACAGGAGGGCTGTCTTGCCATAACCTAGGTCTTCCCATTTCTGGCACGGGTTCTGTGTGAGTGCAAGAAGGGTGGCGACTTCATGCACTCCGCTAGACCAGCCATAGGCAACCCCCCACTTCTGATCGTTGAGGACATCTGCCGGGGAGAGTGACGGCCCATAAACTTGACTTTCTCCCACGGGAGGACACATGCAATGGAAGTGCGGGGGGACTTCCCCTTCAAGGGCTCCTCCCCCCAGCCCACCGCAGTTGATTTGAAATACCGACGGTGGCTTGCGCTGTTCCTGTATCCTGGTGTCTGTGTTGATCATCAGAAACAGCACCTTGCGATGAAAGCAAGAAGACCATACTGCCAGAATCGGGGACTTGCATAAAGGGCGAGCTGTTTGTGAGTGATGAAGGGGCATGCTGGATGCCCACTCTTCACAAAAGCGAAAAGGTTGGACAGAGGAGCAGCAAAGGCTTCACTTACACGGAGAAGATCTCCTATACAGGCAGTTTGCTGCCCCCAGTTCCCTGCCTCCCAGTTCCCTGCCCCAGTTCCCTGCCCCCAGTTTCCTGTCCCCAGTTCTCTGTCCCCAGTTCCCTGCCCCAGTTCCCTCCTCCAGCTTGTCCCCAGTTCCCTGTCCCAAGTTCCCTGTCCCCAGTTTGCTGCCTGCCCCCCCTGTTCCCTGCCCCAGTTCCCTGCCCCCAGTTCCCTGTCCCCAGTTCCCTGTCCAAGTTCCCTGTCTCCAGTTTGCTGCCTCCAGTTCCCTGCCCAAGTTCCCTGTCCTAGTTCTCTGCCCCCAGTTCCCTGTGCCAGTTTGCTGCCCCCAGTTCCCTGCCCAAGTTCCCTGTTTCCAGTTTGCTGCCTTCCCTGCCCCCCACTTCCCTGTCCCAGTTCCCTGCTTCCACTTGCCTGTCCCCAGTTCCCTGTCCCAAGTTCCCTGTCCCCATTTTGCTGCCTCCCTTTTTTTTTTCCACGAGTACGGACGCCGTGTGGGCATGGTGCCCAGGTCATCGTTGAAGGAAGGGAAGAACAGTCAGATGGTGGAGAAAAGAACAAAGACCCCCAAACCAAACCAACACCAACAAACACCCCAAGCCCGCAGGCCGAATCTCCACCATCTAGTAGTCTTTCCTCTACACTGGGTGAAACGTGTGAAACAGAAACTAATGGCAATTAAGGGCCTGAATTCTCGAAAGACAAGGACGACAGCGCAGGTCTGTGGTCAGGGAAAGTCTCCTAGAAGGCTTCAAACGGACTATCCTTCCCGAATATTAGTGACCAGCAGCCACACCACAGTGCGGCAGAACAAAGTCACATTGCAGGTCGGCTGTCTCGCGATGCTCAAGCGCCGGTAGTAGTCATGTCGATCAGGAGTGACAATATCTAAGCAGCAATCAGTGGAAAAGACCTTTCTTGTAGCACAACCCATTCAACTGGTGGCGCATACAAGGCCAGTCGCATGTTGCCCGACAATAGTCAAACAGTGGCGGCAATCGCTAGCGAGGAAAGCCTGCAGCTAAGGGTGAAGAAGGCACACCCTCCCCGAAGGGAGGCAAACCCAGCACCCTTCGGCGCGCACAGGTGCCACAAGGGGGCGTTGCTTGAGTCAGTGAGGCGCTGCGTAATTGCAAAAAGTGGTCTGCTGCATGCAAGGCCCGTGTGAAACAGGTGAAACTTTGAACTCTCCTAGCATGATATCTGTACCTCTTTGTACAAAATTGGAAATGTCGGACATCAACAGCGGGAACTAAGGTTCCCCCTGGTCATCCTTCATTGCCACTATCTACCACCCGCCGGTTAGGAACGTAGAACTAAGGCTCTCGCTCCTATCGGCTCACTGCGCAGCGAATGGCGAAAAGAGGTCATGGTTCTACTTGGTGTTTGTGCATTTTGCTTGCCGTATATGCCTGGAGGCCACCTTTTCCTAGTGCTCGAAGGCTGACACTTGGCTCTGCTCACTGCCTACGTCGCACTTGCTTCTTTCCTGCCTCGAAAGCATTGCTGGCCTTTGGTGCAGGATCTAGAAAGTCTTCTCGCCAAAGATCGTTTGCATCAGTCGGCAAGACTCGAAGCCACTTGGGCTGGTCGAGGTGCTCGCATTTGTCAAAAGCATTAGACTGGGCATATGTCCCCCGCCATATTCTACTTTTCCTTGCTTAATGGATAGTTCGAAGATGCGTGCAGCCTGCAACGGCATGCCTCGCAATATACAGCAGGGATGGACAGCAACGATTCACTCACTCCTCTGTCTACCAGAGGGCAACCATGGCTAGTTACTGGTGGTGCAGAGTACTGTGCTGCAACTTCTGGCCTACTCCGGACCCGAGCTAAGGCTCGCACCCAGACTCTGGAAGAGTGACAGCGGGGCCATGACAGTTGTGGATGGGAGGGCACACCCTTGTCCTAGACCAGGGGTGTAGCCCATGTCCGGGATCATATGCAGCCAGGGTGGCCATCTCATAGCCGGACAGATGGCTAAGGCATTCTCTTCCGCATAGACACCTCGCCATTTGTGCTTGCCTGGCAGTTTGGCGAGCCTCTTCAAGGCAGTGCAATCCAAGAAGGCCCTACTTCCAATGTATCTCAGTGAAGGCGGGATTGCAAGCTCAACTAGGGCTGCACAGTTCATAAAGGCTTTGACTCGGATTGTATGGAGAGTAGTCGGAAGGAGAACTTCTCTGAGGCTAGTGCAGTGCACAAAGGTGAATTCCGGAATTTCTTTAATCATGGTGTTACAAAGGTCTACACTCTTAAGCAGTCGACAGCTGTCACACGCGTGCGCTCCAATAGCTACAAAGTGCTTTGGGAGGGCAAGTGCGTAGATTCCCGTAGAGCTGAGGCAGCCCGGTGCGAGCTCCCTAGTCCTGACTTGCAGTGTTGACCCTCGGGGGGATGGAACCTCACTCAAGGTAACCTCTGCTAGGTTGAAGCACCCTTGGAAGAGGTATTGCCCGAAATTGGCTTCACCATTGAACACGTTTGCAGCCCCATCCGATGCATACACCCATTGCAAGGAACAGCATTCCGCAAAGGCTTTGTAACCAAAGTCGCGACAACCCGGGGCTACGACACTGTTTAGTAGCTTGCAGTCCCGAAAGGCATTATCTGCGATGCCTACAACCGTTGCCGGCAGTTTGACAATGCGGAGTTGTCGGCAATCTTGCCAAGCCTCTGCACCAATGAGCCTGATACCTGACTCGACGCTGACATGTCGCAGGCGTGGAACCCCTGCAAAGGCCCATTCTGGGACGGTTTCTTCTGGGTTCATAGGGACATGAACGGCTAACGGGGCTTGATCAATAGAATAACCTCCGAGCTGTTCTTGTGCTGGCAGGATAACACTACAGTTCCTGAAGACAATGGTGTATTCCATGCCTTGCTGCAACTTATCCCAGATTGGGTCCTCCAGGTATGTTTGCGTGGTGGTTTGTAGAAAGTCAATGACGCACCCAAATACCTTGAGGTCAGTGACCGAAGCCAGATAGTCCATGACCTGGTCTTCTAGATCGTCAAAACGGTCAAACTTGGCAACAGTGAGAGAGACCTTAAAGGTCACCCCCGACAGCGTGGTCAGCAGTAGGGAGCATTCCATGACTGGCTCCTTTTCGGGGGGAGTGCTACTCATGGATGAATTGTCAAGCTCCATATGCGGCAGGCTATTGGCAACCATTGTTTGAGCCACAGGTGCCGAGTCTGCTCATGGGCTACTCCTAAGGCCAGGGATGTTTCCTGAAGACAGATGCTAAGGCACCCACCTTGAGCCTCTCATGGGCTGGCATGATGTTAGGAGTACTCGTGGTATAGCTCCTCGTCAAACGCATCTGAATCTGGTCCTTCCGCGGGGAGCAGCTCCAGCCAATGGGGTTTTTCAAATTTGTCGCACATAAAGAAGGCATTGTGCTCTGCCTGCACCCACTGTTCAATGTCACCCCAATCTAGGAGGGTAAACCGTTGCAGCTGTTCGCACCCGCAGAAGGCACGGTTGCCTATGTCACTGAGTTCTGTCGGGATGACAACTTCTTGCAGCACAACACAATTTAGGAAGACTTCTTTTCCAATTTGCGTGAGTCGCGGTGGAAGCCATATGCACTGCAATGCTATACAGTGGGCAAAAGTGGAAGAGAGTAGGGCTGTGACCTCTGTGCTCATGAGGTTGACCTCCACAAGACATTTGCAATTTTCACAGGCCCTCGGCCCGATGTTGTGGAAATCAATCGGCAAGCACAGCTGTTCAATGCCTGCTCCACAGAATGTGCCTTCAGGCAGAGCTCGTGGTTTATTAGTACGATCCATATCAAAGGTGATGGTCGTAAGCGTGAGGCAACTCTCGAAAGCATATTTGCCAAGCTGTGCGCCTGGTGCCAGGACGCTGCTGTCCTCTGTTTCGTGACTGACCCCAACACTGCCTAGGGAACAGCACTCTGCAAACACCCTTCGGCCGTATTGGACACACCCTGGTGCGGCTACTTCACGCAGCACATAGCACCCCAGGAAGGTTCCTTCCGCCAGACTTATGACCGAGGGTGGAAGCTTGACAATTTGTAGCTGCTGGCAACTCTGCCAGGCCGCAATTCCTACATGTTGGATGCCTGTTGCCACTTCTACGTGCCGGATCGACGGTGCAGCATAGAATGCTCTGTCGGCAATTTCCCCTCGCGGGTTGGCCGGGACACAAACTGCTTTGGGGTAGCTTTCCTTGCCGTCTGCCTGGAACTGCCAAATGGAATGTCCTTCTACCATGCAGGGACGAACTACTATTTGCAGTTGCGGCCGCTGCAGGAGCACCGTGCGGAATGTCTCTGACAAGGGTTGCTGCTTGTGAAGGTCGAGCAATTCCAATTCACAACCAAACACATCTAAGTCAGAGACTGTAGGCAGAAAGCAAAGGATGTCGTCTTCCAGCTCTGCTACATCTTCATAGTGGGAGAGGTTGGCTTGCATTGTATACTCCGTGCCTGCTATGGTAACCAACTCGAGGTTGACCTCATAGCGGTCTTGGGGGGGCGGCATTGCTATGTAGGTGCTTGGTTTGCTTGAGCCAAACAACTGAGGTACAGGAGGTGTATCCCTTGCAAGGCCATAGTGGCAGCTAGACCATAAAAGAGAAGGTGGCTAAGGTCACCCGTCTCATGGAAGAGGTTGAGCGATGCGGAGACAATTGCTGTGTGGGAGGACTCCTTACGTCGACTACACTACTGCCACCACCCGTAGGACCACCCCGAGGGCGCTGGCGGTGGGGGAGGCTTGCTGTGCCAGGAAGACCCTGCTGCAGTCGAGGAACTTCCCACTTCTGTAGGGGGGTCAGT
>CAXAMN010022191.1:0-27780 GCA_963970005.1 Durusdinium trenchii | reverse complement strand
TCACAAAAGGTCTGCTACGTTGGAATGACACATTCCTCCTCTAAAATACCCCTGACAGGCTCACAAAAAGTACCTTCCTCCCCTCACAAAAGGCCTGCTACCTTGGAATGGTTCCTTTCTCGCACGCACAAAATTACGCCAGCATAGACCCCAAGCAGCAAAAAGACTTTTGTGGGCAGCACACTGCCGGCACTCTGCAGCGCCCTCGCACCACCACCCAAGCTCCAAGCCCCAAACCGCACACAGCCGCGGCACGGCAGCAACACCCAAGCTCCGAAGCGCACACAGCAGTAGCACCCTGCAGCAGCACCAGCACCCAAGCTCCCCAGCACACCCCGCAGCGGCCGGAAAAGCACCCAAGGGCACACAACAGCGGCACCCTGCAGGCACCAGCATCGATGTTCGAAAACGCACGCACGCAGCTCTTCCTATACTTGAAGTAAGAACTCCAATAGCTCACGCTATCTGGGGAAAAATGGCCTCATACAAAGACAACACCATTTATACAACTTAAAGCATCGTGAAAATAGCCCCACAGATTGACAAACCACATGGCCAAGATAAAACAATACAACTAGCAAAAGCCACCACAAGACAAACCAAAAAGGAGAAAAGTTGAGCTCTCCCCTCCAGAAAACAACGAAAAAACACAGACAAACGAAGCGAAACGCTCGAACAAGTACAACCCCAATATACAATATGGAGCTACAAACATACCACTCTAACCAAAATAACCACAACCAATAGGAACTGAATTTACAGGCCAACAGCCTACAAGTACCAACATGTAGAGCGCCCTTTTCTTGAGCCAAACATAGAGGTCAATATGGTATGTACAGGTGTACAATCGTGAAAATACACCCCCCGCTGACCGCACTTGGCAGCAAAGGTAGTGAAGAACACTATACACGACTATGTACACGGGACAACGTGCATACCTGTCTGACCTCCGGTTCCCCGGTGTTTCCTTCTTGGTCAACACCGTACGCGCCTATGGCTTTCATAGATTCTTTGCCGACCTGAGGCGTATGGGAACGACGATTAACTCGATTAAGGTATGAAGTCAACTGCCGAACGGACGATTGAAGATCGGACGCAGCCCTTTTTGCATGCATCCGCAGCTCGTCAAATTGGAAATGGGCCTTTTACATAGGCACACGTTTCCACGCGGCATGCTGAGTGATGCCTCCTTTTCAGGAAGAGTGCGCTTCGGCATGATGAATTTAAGCCTCGCAAAGAATGCGGACAGCCTCAAAGAAAATGGACGTGAGGCTGCTGCTTCCGCAGCGCGTGCAAAGGCTTTTGAGAGCATTTCGATACCTAAAGAGACAATGCGCGACCGCAGGCACTGAATGAAAGGAATTGCACAACTGTCGAAAGGCATCGGCTCCCGCCGTGCATTGGTGGAGTCTACCGGCCGCGACCCCACCAGTCCGCTCCGTAGTTGTCTTGGTACCATGTCCAGTCTGCATAATGCCAACCTGGAATGGTGCCAACATCGTCATCGAGGTCCCTCCAATCACGGGCCCATCGATTCCTGGGGTAAGGTGCATTCTTTTGAGCCGTACGGCCCCCATGACGCCATGTGCCCTTACCTTTACCTTTTGCACGATCGACCCCCTCTCTCTCCGGAACGTGAATGTTCCGTGGATCTGCACGCACGAGGTTCTCATAGGACGGAATGCTCTGGAGGTCGGATGACAGCCAGCCAACGAACTCCGTTTTAAGCTTCTCAACGTCCTTCTCTTCCGAGAGGAATGAGCCCGAAAACCCCAAGACCTCAAAGCGGTTGCTCTCCATCGAGTACAGTCCAACAAAGACACCTGGGCGTAGGATCTTGTTCTTCCAGAACACAAAGACCTCATTCGACACGTCGACCTCACGCTGGGATGTGTCGGGGATCATGAGGATCTTTGCTTTTACATTGTCACCTACCCCGTCTTGGATTTGCTGGGCAGTACGCGTCGGGATGGGCAATACCGCTGAACTGAGTCGCTGCAAAAACTTCAAACAGTCAGGGGACATGTCCTGCGCCGCGCAGTTGAACGCGTAGAATGGATCCAAGCACAAACGCTCTGTGAGCGAGCCGAATTCTAGTTTGGACGCTTTGTCCATGTGCGATTTGGCATGTGCTCGGATCGTTGCAATGGCAGATTGTCCAGTCCTGATCCTTCCACCTGCAGGATTCCTCAGCCCACGGTCCCCCCGGGCACGAATGTCGTCGTCAGGAAACATGTCCAACGACAAGTCGAAACCGAAGCTTGCGGCCAAGTTTTCAAGACGGACAAGCAGCGAAGCCTTCCTCATATTTGTCGCAACACGTGCAAGTCGCCCACAGTTCAGACACGACAAACATCCGAATGGAGAATCGGATCCGCAGTCTATACAATGCTGTGGCTCAACATCGTGCTGTCGAACGGTGATCCACCGTGAGGTGAAGAACTTCTCGTTTCCTCGAGGATCGTAGCGCATCTCCATCTCAGGGGTCCAATGCGCCCAATCAACCGATCCCAGCGATAGAGGCCATGCCGAGTTGTTCGGGGCATCGCCTTCCGGCTGCCATGCGATTGCCATGTACGGAGTAGAGTATGTTCCGATATTGGCATCTGCATGCTCGAGCTGATCCTTGCAAAACTCACGGTTGTACGATTCGAGAATGAAGGCATTTTCCACCCAGGCTCCATGCACCCATTTCTCATACTTTCCAAACAGGTCCCATCTTGACCTTGCCAGCAACGACTGTTTTCTTGCATTGTCGTCTGCTTCTTCACCACGGTCAAGCCGTTCCCGGCGACGCACAACAATGTCTCGGAGATCCTGGTTGAACGAGGCTCTCTCCTTCGCATAGTCGTGGTTCGCATAGATGAAGCATTTTGCTGACACGTCATATGCATAGATGAGGAAATGATTTGGCACCCAGTCAGTGGTCACAACAGCCTGGCTCTGAGTGACGGCGAACCTGATCCCATATGATACCGCCATCTCAACATCGACGGCAATTGCGACGGGCCTGGTCGACGCCATTCCTGCCTGACTCGTCTTCTGAATGCTCCACGGATCGAAGGCCGAAAAGTACGAATGAGCCTTGCTAGTCCTGAGTCCCCCCGGACAAATGCCACACCGGATCACATCATCCAAGAAGGCGATATGAGTGTAGTGGTACAAGATCTTGGGGTGGACATCCTTGATGTGCAGGTCAAGTCGTACTGGGAGCGTTGGATGCTCCCGTCTCAACAGGCGTTCGATCGTGAACGATGGATCGAGGCAGATGATTCGGTCGACCTCAGGCCATGCCATGTTGATGTTCTCTAAAATCCAGTCGTTGTGCGATTGGATCGCCTTGATTCGCACCGGCAGAAAGAGGTATTTCCCGGCGAAAAGTTCCCCCTCGCGAGCAAGCTGCACATCGAGCATAAACCTATGGTTCGAAGTCACGATGTCAATCAAGTCTGACACGGTGAGGGAGCGGGAGTACCTCCTCTTGATGAAAGAAAACACCGACGCAAAATCCATCCATGCCCCGTCCTGGAAGTCCGGGAGCGGAATGCGGTCTCGTCGATTAGCGTGGTTGTGTCCACGCAGCAGGCCGGAGACGCGCTTCGAGACAAAGAACTGCTCCTGATCATACCATCCGATCACTGCAGCACCCGGCACTTGATTTGCCGGCATTGTCGCACGAATTGGAGTACCTCCTGCTGGAACCAATTTGGGCGCATCCCTTCCGGGGGCCGCTGAGCTTGGCGCGGCGGCTTTGGGCACGGATGAAGGCTTTGGCATGGGCTTTGCCTTGGGAGGATTGGCTGATGCTGATGATGCCCCTGCTGATTCTTCCATTTCGACGTCGATCACCTCTGTTGAGCTCTCCTTGGCTCTGGCTTCCGCCGAGCTGGACATGTCGACATTCACGACGGTGTCACCACTGCGGAGCTTCTTTAGGCTGTCTGGCGCCGCCTTCGCCTTTGGAGCTGCACCGAGGTCAGCGGCGGTCTTCCGTTTCAGTGCAGG
Organism: Durusdinium trenchii; assembly: GCA_963970005.1. Classification (NCBI taxonomy): domain Eukaryota; class Dinophyceae; order Suessiales; family Symbiodiniaceae; genus Durusdinium; species Durusdinium trenchii. Next base: position 23,775 of record CAXAMN010022191.1, on the reverse strand, counting down.
CAGGTCCTCTGCAATCGGACAATGAACGCCATCCTTATCCCGTCGATAAGGGCAAGGTTCCGCCGGAGGTGGGGGAGGCGGAAGATCATCGTCGTCTCCGTCATCATCAAGGTAGTGAATCGGGAGAGTTCTGCCTGTCACCGCTTCGGTGTAGTGGCGGAAGGCGTTGCTTGACATGGAGATCGCTCCATGTGGGTTTCTTGAAAGATGCAATGCACCCCCTTCGAGGTATTGGGCCGCATAGATCTTATTGAACCTCATCCTCTCGGCAACGCTTTCCAGCGCGCTTGAACCACCGACGATCTGCTGATCGAAAACGATCTCTTCATCATCGGATTCAAGAGCGTCATCTTGCGGGTCCTGGAACCCTTCGGCGAGGGCGGTGTTGTAATGATCACCCACGATCTCAATGATTTCATCGACAGTCTCTGGAGGTTGGTCGATGTCTGATCTGACGCGAAGGTCTGTTTCTTCAATCTCAACTCTTGACACGTGATCCCAAGCGCCCTTCTTGCCAGCGTTCACGCTCATGAGCTTTTCGTCAGGGCACGATTCGCTCGGCTCGACAAGAAGGGTAGTCTTCTGTGTTGGATGAGGCTCGTCATCGGGGTCGTAATCCGGAACGAAATCATCCTCCACAGGGTCGTTGACGCTTGAGTCCTTTTCGGGCGACGAGGCGATATCAGCTGTTGGCTCACCAGTTCCCTGTGGCACAATGATTCCGGCCCGCTCCAATTCTTCCGGAGTGGCCTTCAAGTGCTCGCCAGTAATCTCGTCCAACAGCGCCACCTCGTGACCGTCAGGGTATACGCATGTCTTGCACAGGTTGGGTTCGATCATGATCTTGTTCTCAGGGAATCGGTCATGTGGCTCGAGAAACACGTAGGACGCACGATATTTCTCACGGGCCTCGGCTTCCGCAAGGGCTTTCTCATCCTTCGGGGTCATGACAGGCTGGATGCGTGCTTGCTTCCTCAACGCTTCACAGTCCTTCAAACGCCACATCTGGTAGGTCAGCCTCGCCATAGCAACGTAGTATCGGTAGTAGGCAGTCCTGTTGCTGTCGCTGTCCTCGGCATGAAACCCATCATAGCGAGTCGTGGCGCGCGTGAGCGGAGCTCCAGTCACTGCAAGCAATCCGCGATCCTGGGCGGCATCACCGAATAAGCACATTTGACGCGCGAAGTCTTGGTGGAGTCCAAAGGAATTCGCATCTGCATATGCTATTATCGAGATGGCCCCCACATCGGGGCGAGTTAGGAAGTTCGCTAATCTCTGCGCGAAATGCTTCCTCGCCAATTGATCCTGCCACTCTGAAGCAGCGCGCTGAACAGCGGGACTCCGGTGTACACTTCTTGAATCAATCCAAGTGTTGCCGACGAACCCGTGTTTCCCCCACACGTCGTTGCCGGCATACGACACCACGATAACCGCTGGGGCACGCCGTTCCCGGCTGCGTCGTCTGGCATTGTTTAGGCAGCTCTCGATCTCATCGTTGATCTCCTCGAGCCCCTTGCCCCAACGCATCCCGTACTGGACCGATGCCGCAGTCTCGCGCAGGCCGCTAGGATCAGCCTTGATGAACTCACCGATGTTGCGTCGGGTGAGCCTTGGCGGCTGAAATGACCCTTCAGGAGGTGCTTCGGCCTGCACCAGGGCCATGCTCGAATCGCCGACGAAGATGAAGTCCGCCTCCGGTTCCCCGGGGCATGGCAATGCACCGAGGATCCTCAAGCTTGTCCGATCCAGCCAGCGAGCATAATCCAAGTGGATTTTCTCGAGCGCAGCTTTCGCGAAACTCAAATTGTCCACGTTCTGTTGCACCGTGACATGTGCCCTCGCATCAACCGGATGGTCGACAATCGCGGCGAGGCACCCGACACTTTCCAAGAGTTCGTCCCACTTCTCACGGTTGGTGGGCTCCGAAGGCATGGAAACATAGTCCGAAAACTTCGACACCAGGTTCCCCTGTGCGTTCTTACCGTCGCACACAAACTTGGGCTCCAAGACCGAGGAAGGCATGTCGAAAGAAGTCGAAGTAGAAGTCGAGCGGGTAGCGCAAAGATCACAGTGACACGTGGTCGTACGAGCGGCTAGTCATTGAGCAGACACGGCCATACGAAAAGCCTGATGAATCAAATCCGTCATGGAGTATGTGTATTCCTCCGTGCGTTTCAATGATGCACCTCGACCCTCCGCATGTTCATGTCCACCCTGACACTTCTTTCCAATAAAAGCATCGACCAACTGCCTTAAATTTGTTTGAACTCTCCATGGCTTCCTAATAGGAACATTGTTCATGTCAACAACTCCTACCATGCATCCGTCAAACCTAACAGAGTCCATGACGTGAGAAACACAAAATTGTTTCACTTTGTCAAGTTCCCAATAGTCACACCCATCTGGCCACTCGATCGCGATCCACGGTGACAACCGACGAAGCGAGTTAACGAGGTCTACCATACCTGACCAAATGCGTTTCATTTCATGAACGTGACCTTCAATCTTGACGGCAGCGGAAGGAATGTACTTGTTAACCCTTTGCCATGGTGATCCGCCAGTACATGGAATGCTCACCCAAACAAGAATCTTGACCCTTGGTCCGTGCTTCCGCAGGACATCATTCACGAGATCAATGATTCTCTTTCTCGTTTTGGGAGAAGTAATGTCGTCTTGTTCAGTTATTCGAAAGACGATGCATCCATGAGCTTGCTTCCTACTCGTATCCCCTAATTTTGAATTTGGTCCGCAACACACTTCAAAGCCCGTTGCCTTGCAATCGGGGTTCCAGTTTGCATCCGGGGTTCTGGGTTTTCTTGCTACAACCACGCTTGCATTCTTGCTTTGCCATCCTTGTGGCGGCAATGGATGCGTCCCATCCTTGTGCTGCTGCTCGCAGCAGCTTGCTTGTTGCCATCCTTGTGGTGGCAATGGATGCTCATTGAATATTGGGCAGTCTTGCTTGCCATCCTTGTGGCGGCAATGGATGTGTTCATGGTAATACATACTGTGTCGCTGCTTGTAGAAGCACTGGCTCATTCGCTGACTGACTGACAAAAATAACTACACTGAATGTTTCGCCATGGGCTGGTGAAAGCTGAAGAATCGCTGTCGTGGGTAAAGTTTCTGGGAACTCTTTTTTCGAATAACAGCTGGTTTATGGAAGAAACAACAAGTAAATAGAATAGTCTAATATTTAGTGTTTATCGTTCTAAGTTTGGAACGTGGTCAAAGTGTTCAGGCGGATTGGGTCCTACCACGTCCTACCCTGGTACCTTAAAGATTTGTTCTTTCATTTTGAAACTCAGCGCGGTCGAAGGCGCGGCTGTGTTGAGGCTCAGTCTAAGGGCAACGCGTTGGAGGTTTCATGGCCAAAACTGACAGTGTCAGATGATACTCTCTCTAATGGTCGGGCGTTTGCAAGTTTTTCCCTTTTTCTTCTGACTCTGTGCTTGGGTGAGCGCAAGCTTGCCATCATGCCGCTACTCTCCGTGAAGATGCTGAGTGAGTCTATCACTCAGAGAGAGAGAGAGATAGAGAGATACAAGCTGTTGCCTCACTGTGTGAAAAGCATTTGTTTATAGAGGTTCTGATGTCAATGTGTAAATTTAGAATGAGATGCAAACAAATTATGTCCTCCTGTTTTCTTATCAGCCAAAGCTCGGGTTGAGCCAGCTGCGCGCCCAGTGACGAATCCAATGTGGACACGCAGTTTGAAGTTGGCAAGCCGCAGGCTTGAATTGATTTCTTCAATTCTTTCAGAGATTACTAACGATTTGTCTCATTACTAGCCCGCTTTTAGTCGCAGCTTGTTGCCGGCCACACCTGGCAGGATAGGTCTGAAGGGCTTTCGTTTCCGAAGACGGGTTCTGCAGTCAATACCTTTGGCCGTCTCAGTGTGGAGAAGTTTACGCCGTTATGTGTTCCTCATAATGGCCCACTGAATATGGTCTTGGTTCCTGGTTTGCAGGCATGATGAACCGACAGTGATCATAGAAATAAAGACTTGTTGTTTTTGAGTATTGTGCGACTCATGAAATCTTCATTGCCTGTGTTGACTGGTTTTGCCTTAGGTTCCACCGAAAAAGTTGAAGAAGGGCACGAATCCCAAGACCAAACACCTGGTCACAGAGCGGATTGTCATGAACACCTTTGGCACGATACGTCAGCGAACCCAGTGAGTCTGATTTGACTTTAGGTCTGGTTATTATACAGCAATTGTGTTTCTGAACTCATGTCCGAGGCGTCTTTGGAGCGACGACGAGAGCCAACGTGGGTTATTTGAGCCAGAGAGGGAAACAGGATGGGGTCCAAGCGTTTAGCGTGATGTTGCAATTCAATCTCTTTCAGTGCTTTCGCAGCTTTGCCAACTTTTCGTTCAAACAGCGTTTGGCAATTGGAAAGAACACTTTTTAGTGAACAATTTCAATCTCAGTGTTGGCCTCCAGGATCTAGCAACACAGATTCATTTTTGGGATGCCTTTCAGACTTCTTGCAAGAAGCGAGGGATGACCAAACGAGACATAGATCAATTGAGATTTGTCCCACCACGCCTTGCAGAGTTCATGGCTGGTTTTTTGGATGGCATTGCTCAGTGAATGACATTCAGAATGTGTTCATAGCTTTTCAAGAAAGTCCACGCAGTCCACAACTTGCTTCTTTGGATGCTTAAAGGCTTACCATGTGGCTGGTCCTCGCCACAAGCTGGGGCTGTCAAAGCCGCAGACTTCAACAGACTGTTTCCAACCTTAGAGGCTTGCAGCCATGAATTGCATGTCAATGTCGGTTCTTGTTCAAAATAGGATTCTCAGATATTCTCAGTTGGCCCTGAGTCCCTGAGAATCCCTGACTATGTTTTGGCAGGGACCTGTGAAGCCCAAGACGCTGAGCGTTTTTTCCGGCATTGCCGGATTGGAACTGGGGCTGCGAGAGTGTGGGCCTCAACGTCATTCGCGCATTATGGTTTACCAATGGAGTCATTGCTTGGTAGGTTTTGCGAAGCAATTTGTTTTGCGCCAGCCTCAGCAAGGATCAATGCGGTACTTTTTGAGTCAGGTTTGATCCACGTTGCAATGCAGTGTTGGTTGAGGTGGAATTTGATCCATATTGCCAACAAGTGTTGGCTGCCCGCCAGAAAGAAGGATTCCTACCAGATTGCCCAATCTTCTCAAACATTGAGACCTTCGACCCTGCGGAGCATCCAGAATGTCGGGAAGCCACCGGTTTAACCGGTGGCTTTCCCTGTCAAGTTCCTTGGTAATGGTTTCAATCTAACTCGAACTTCTACCCAACGCTGGCTCAATGCGTGTGTGGTTTCAAAGCTTTCGCCATGGCCCAGGGGATATCAAAAGCAGGAGGCCAGTTGGGAATGCTTGACGCAAGATCTTCACTTTGCTCTCATATTTTCCGTCTGATGGATCACATGCCGTGGTTGTTCTTTTGCAGCAGTTACTATTACCTGTGGGAAACAAACAATGGCGATTCATGCAAGTCAATGATGTCGGTCAGTGAGGCCTTCAACTGATTCCATTGGCCTAGGCAGTTTGTTCTGCTTGAAAACGTGAGCAACCTGGTGCAGAAGGCAATGGTCGAGGTCATGGCATACCTTGTCAAGGATTCGTATTTGCAAGCACTTTTTCTCTTTTAACGCACTTCGAATTGAACTCTTCATCCACCCACAGCCATGCCTCCTTGTTCTATATAGTTCGCTGTTCTAGTAGTACTTGCGAGGAGTTCACATCGCGGGGATGGTCCATGAGATGGATTTCGGTCAGTGGCCATATGGTGGGCTCTCACGTCCACGGCTCAGCGTTGGGTTTTTGCCAGTCAGCTTTTGCCAGTAAACGGTTTCATCACAGTGCGGTGGTCGTTTTTGTTGCGAAATAAGATCAATCGCGAGCGGGTGTTCATCTTGGCAACGCGGGGTGCCTTCCATTTTGAGGACCGTTCGATTTGCTCACAAGTTTTTGCAGTGGGTAGTTGCAGTAGATGTCCATCATCCCATGATCTCTTGTTTGTGGCCTGGCAGCAGGATGTCTCTTTGATGACAGAAGGCATGATGGAGCAGAGAGCGCACAGCCCTTGGAATCCTGGACAGAAACCGATGCTGCACAAATGGCTCGTGCGGGATCAGAACGACGAAGATCAGCGCCGGCTGAAAGCCATTGGCAACGTGGTTATGCCACGTGTTGGGCAGTTGGGGGCACATTTGCTAGAGCACCGCTTGCGTGCTGAGCGCTTCAATAAGTAAGCAGCATACCTTTGTGTTTTGAACCTGTGTGTTCCTGTGCTTGTCAAAGATGATCGTTCTGAACCTGGTGTTCATCAAAAATGATCTAACTGACGGTGTGGCGCTAGCACTTGCACGACTCTTGGAGCCCGAATTGCATAATTATTACATAATTAAAGAGTTCACAGGCTGAAAGACCCCCGCGTTCTGACAGCGGTGGTCCAATTTCAGATTGAAGTTCACCCTGGGGTTTGCTGTGAAAGTCTGCTGCAGCGGTGGAGCTTATCAGTTGGACTGCTTGGACAGTATGTGACAGTCTGATTCTGATTCGGAGTGTTTGTGAGTGACAGGGAAGGACATTTCTGCTGTGGTTGCGTTCTGTGTGAATCAAAGGGCGTAATCTAGATAGCCATGGCACTTCCACAGTCGCAACCGCTGTCGCATGATGAAGCCGAAGAAAGTGAATCTGACTTTGAACCAGACCTTGATGTATACTACCAGGATTGGCAGCAGTCATTGTGAACCATGTTCCTGACAGAAACGCTGGCTGCGTTCATGGTTTTGTCATGCACTTGTTTTAAACATCTCACTTGCAAATGTCTTTCCGTTTGCGCTGCGTGGATTTTGGGAGGAGGACGGCGAGCCAGTCTTATGGGACGGAGTTGCTCAAATTAGTGGTTTTGAATTTGGCGCGCTCAGTGATTCTGACAACGAGGCGTGTGCTGATCTGTCAAGTCAAATGCCTTGGAACTGAATTGTTCATTGACCAAGTCATGCATTGGTGGAAACACGGCACGAGAAAATGACAACTGCGAACACTGCAGGGGCCTAAAAAAGAGCTTGAGGTAAGTTACCTTCCTAAATTTCAACATCAGTAGTCACACCCAAAGGTAAAGTGGCCAGAAGCGAAGACTGGCGATGGTCCCCAAGCTTTGCGCTGAGCAAGTGGGATGTTTAGGGGCATCGTCTAAGGGCATTGATTAGATTATCAATGTTTTCTGGCAGTTATTCCACCGCTCGGCTGAGGAACCTGGTCAGACCTCACTGCCCTCGCCGAAGCCCAAGGTCGTGCAGCCGGGTGTTACATTCTCATGCTAGCACCTAATGACATCAACGAGTCCGAGTTGTTCTTTGTTTATTGTTGTTCTAAAGCTGAGATTGAAGGAGGAGTCATCGCCTTCAAGCTCAGCGACATTGTGCCTTAATGATGTTCACCTTGAAGATCATTGTCTTCAAGACCTTTTTCCTCACGCTCCTGAAGATACTCCCGAGCCACGTTCAGAATCCTTGATCGTTGTTGAAAAGGGGAAGGGTGATTTTGGGCCCCGAACCGTTCCAGCAGATGACACCAACTTGCCACAGAAGGTGGACCCAGGCTCGGAGCAAAAATCCTTTCGAATCTTTCGGTTGTTATTCTTTGATGTTGTTGGAATTATTCTGACCCAAACCATTGGTGTCACGGCCTCGCTGCCAATCCTGTGGCAGGCGGAGCACGCCAAACCGGAAGCCCGAACCTTGCCCTTGGTCTTAGCCGCAAACGTTCAAAACTCAATCTCTATGATTGTGAAGGTTCCGAGTTGAAGCGTGCCTGTGTGGAAAAGGATAATTTTGCAATTTAGACTTCAATGAGGGTTTTCCTTTAAGTTCCAGCCTAGATCCCTGTCTGAGTCTTTAACATCAGACCCTACTGCACATGTTGAACAAGCTTGGTTCGCTGAACCAACGTTTTTGCGCTTGTCCCGCAACAGCTGCGGAGCAAAGAGCCCCCTGAGATGCCACAAGAGGTTCAAAAGGAGTTATTCAGACTTTGTCACTGGATGTTGTTTCTTTGTTTGCCAGCGAGTACGTTGATGTGCTCCGAGCCTCCTTTCCGGACCAGCTGTTTTCGTCTTTGATCCTAGTGTACAGTTTGACCCCGCAACAAATAACCATCCAAAAGCCAATTATTATCAGCCCAGCGAAATAAGGGGGATGCATTAGTAGTATTTAGCAGGCTTTAAATGGTTGATGGGTGCAAAATTATTATAACGGGATACGCTCACAGCTTTGTTGAACGGTGCGTCTTCGCGATGCCACTTGATGACGTGGATGGTTTGTCTGATGACGACGCATCAGGGCGGCTTGTGCTTGGTGAAGCTGTTGCGGCAACACCACAGTCAGACTGTGTTGTTTCTGTGGCCCAACCTTCCCGCAAGCGTAAATTGCCAGGGGATCGAAGCATTGTCTCTATGGCCACTTTGGCAACCTTGAGACAAGTTGTTAGGAGGCAAGTCGGTTCCAAGTGCCCCTGCTCCCGTCGTCGTTCCAAGATGATGGTAGCTGTGTCGAGTAGCTGTTTTCATCCGTTTCGCACGCCAACACTGCTTGAACAGCTTATTGGCTTGAGAAAGACCTTGATCTCCATGGCCAAAGAAGACTCTGACAAGCGAGCACTTCAGCTACAGTGTTGCAATTAGTTTCTGTTGTTCTTGGGTATATGTTCTGCCTAACACTTGCACAGAAAACGTTCCTGCAATATTTACCTGGCAAATGGACTTAGGTATTTGACCTGCTTGCCCAAGGGCGCCCTGATGAACATGGCCGCAGTAGACTGCGTTTGTTTGGGCATGAAGTGTGTTTGGCTGGACTCGCCAGGCTGTTGGGTATTGGATCGAATAGGCTGATTCGGCTACGTTCTGCCTTCAAGAAGGGTGAGGTATGCCCTTTAGATGGTAGACTCCGGAAGTCTACCCACAAAGTTCGATGCTCTCGGCTACAGACAAAGACCAGGGAACTCATCTTTGACTTTCTGACAAAGATCTATTTGAGACATTCAGAGCCCATGCCAGAAGTTCAGGCTGACGTGCGCATGCAAACAAACAGAAAGCTTCGGTTCCGCAAAGCCAGAGGAAAGCGACCCAAAAGAGACAAGAAGCGAAATGACAAACTGTGCGAGAGCGGAGTGAAAGAACTTCGCATGCTGCCTCCTGGCAGCTACTCGGACTATTTGAAGCTGTTTAAGGCAGAGCACCCATTTGTCAGGGTCAGTTTCAAGCTGTTTACCAGAGACCTTCGGACCGTCTAAACAAATTTTCCTTGCGTGTGTTACATCAACTTTGCACCAAATCTTGAAAGAGGGGTACAAAGACCACAACAAAAGATGTAGAAAAAGAACTCCGTTAATTCTGGTTTTTGTTATTTCTGGTCCATTGTGAATCAGTTAAGTTTTAGGTGTGGGAGGAGTCGTTCTCCAACAGATTGCGCATCCGACCCACCTCCCAACACTCGAAATGCGCTACATGCATGAAACATAAAGCCATCATGCGGAAACTCTCCAACCATCAAGAAGCATTGGCTATGCAATCCCGGCTGTGGGGAAGGCACATGGAACGTCAGTTTGCTGACAGGCAGTGCTATTGGCACCATCGCTCAATGAGCAGAGTGGGTCATGACATCCACGGACTGCCCACACTTTGTATAATAATTGACGGCATGGACCGTGGAAAATGGGCTGTACCTCGATCGGGAATACTGGCATCAAAGGCCTTCAATGGCCTCAACCGGCCATCGCTGGACTGCACTGCACTCATCGCCCACGGCCACTGTGTGTGTACAGCTTTTGGACACCCGAACGTGATCAAGGGTGCAAACTGGACCTGCGATCTCATCACCTTCCTGCTTGATAGGCTCACAGCGGCAGGAACAGACCTCCGGGCACATTCCTTGACGCTGCAGGCAGACAACTGCTCGAAGGAGAGCAAGAACAATACAACAGCCAGGCTTTTGGCGACCTTAGTAGGCAAGGGCCTACTAAGGTCAGCCCGGCTGCAGTATTGCATGTCAGGACACTCTCATGAAGACATTGACCAATACTTTTCACTCCTGTCGACGTTCCTTCAGACACAATGTGAGCTTCACGAGCCGATGGAGTTCCAGCAGGCACTTCGCCGCTACCTTTCGAACCCTTCAGTTCGGCCTTTGGAACGACTGCGGGAAGTTGTCCAGGTTGATCAGGTGAGAGACTGGAGCCTTTACTTGTTCTGTCGAGGGAGTGTTCTTTGCTCTCAACATTTTATATATATATAGTTTGTGGATGTTTGTGGTATATAGAAACCAAAAAACATGAACTGAACCTGTCTTGGAACCTCAGGACGAGTCACCTCAAGGCTAGCTGTCACGGGAATTTCCTCAATGGAATGGGTGGCCCTGGTGCGCCGCATTGCTTTTCCTTTGAGCGCTACGCCGACATCAAAGGCCTTCTGATTACAGCTGTTGTATTTAAGCGTAGCTTCACTGGCCTGGCCTGATTGTCATCAATTGAATGCAACTAAAATTAGGTGGATGACACGCGCGTGACTGTTTAATTCTATTCTGTGCCATCCTGCGCCGTCAGGGACCGTTGACGAACGTTTTATCAAGCGAGATTTTTGGCGCCGCCGGGGTATCACTGCACTCCATGACTCCGATGTGATCTTGAGGATGCCTGTTCTATTGCCGTTGTTGCGGTTCTTGAGTTGTTGATGACCGCAAGAATAGCAGTTGAAACCGGAAGTAAGTCCTCCAATGACTCAAACTCAACGAGCAACACTTGTTCTTTCGAGAGCCTGGGCCAGCACCAATGTAGCAACACTGTTGCAACCACCACCACCACCCCCCCACACCACCACCACCGCAGATTGCAGTCACCACAACAATGACAAAAACAACACTGGTTCGTTTACCACAATTTCAGAGGACCGGCAAAAAGAAACATAGTTAAAAACCAAAACCATGGCTGTTGAACTGGCTGTTGATGGGGCCATTTTGCATTGCCGGTGCAGAGTCAACAGCACCAACGCAAAACGTTCAACGACAAGCACGGCCAGCCTAACGACCACCATTCAAACCTTCAAAGCACTGTGCGCAACCGGAAGCTAGTTTAGAAAAGAAAGCCATTCGTTTCGGGTTAACATGGTGCAACAAGCAAAGTCTGAACATGTTTGGTTTTGAGACACACAACTACCCCGCGATCAGGTTCCCATACAACAGTCATTCCAAAAGCTACCCCAAGGGATGCTTACTTTGATCCTGTGTGCAGCAGTTCGGTACCACCCTTAGTGGATCAACATAAAACAAGTGCAATGAGAGCAAGAGAGAAAACTATTGACATGTAATCCTGTTTGGTGTTCAGACGACATAGAAACCAAACGGCTGCTGGATTTTAGGGTGTTCTTAAGGGATGCAGTAGATACTCAGTTGTTTCACGCCGCGCTTGTGACAGGACCAAGCAGTACCTATCTGACCTGGAGTTCAAACAAACTTGCTTCCTATACCTCCCTGCTGCAGTTTCCGCAGAGTTCCTGGCCCGCCCGAAGGTGGAGAGTGTGAGTGTTTCTTTGGCTACTTTCACAGTCACTGTTTGAGAAGCGGTTCACCTCTACTCACCTTCACATTCATATTCAATAAGACTTGCCACCTTTTTTCCCTGAGTTGTGGCTGAGTGCCGCGAAGTGGAACCGAAAACTGCTGACCACTATCTCAAGTACGCCGAGCGATTGCGATTCTTCTTTGCAAACAAGCCAGAGCAAATCTGTTCGTCGGTTGTATTGCCTTTAATTGGAAGCTTCCGTGTTTGAGATGTGTTTCAATGGGCAGGTTGGCGCTTTGTGTGCATATATGATTCTCTCAGCTGAGCCAAGGAGAGGAACCTTATGAACTCCACAAAGCAGCAGACTTCTTGGAAGGCTTGGCGAAGGGGACTTCGCAGCTTGCGCCAGTGCTGACGATCGGCCGGTTGCTTTGGCGTTCATTGCATAGCAAAAAAACAATTACAGTAGTTTCCTTGCAAGGAATGCCACCCTCCACAACACCCGATTTGTTTGCCTATTAGGACCAAGAACGATTGATTTCTTTCAAGCGGCACTTAAAAGCCAACACTTTGTTTTTTCAACAATAAAGAGTCCAAATCCAGATCGGGTTGTAACTTCGGGTCCTCTCCATTTCTTTTCGAAGCAGTTGCTATGTAAATCATCAAGGAGTTTCAACCATTGTTCAGCTCCAGTTTGATCTTCTGCTGAAGGTTTCTCCCCAATGTTGGCCCAGCTGTTGGACATGGAGGGGCGGCGTTTGGTCAGCAACCGCTTGGCCAAAATTTGGACCCAGTGGCTTGACCAAGATCTTGTGTGCTGTTGAGGTCAGGCCCAAATAATACTAGTTTTATGTTTGTAGCGAGAGATTTGTCACTCACAATTGCAAGTTGAGGCTCCCAACGCTTTGGATATTCAAGCCGAGCAGTGGAACCGACCTTTTCTTGAGAAGTACAAAGTCAGAAGGCGCAAACATCATGAGTACCAAGCAGCGGCGCAGCTGTGGGCACGTGGCCTATCTTGGACGGACGCGTTTCAAATAGTCCATGATGCATTTGACTCTGTCTTAGCAGACGCAGTGTAGGCAAGGAGGACTCAAAGAAAAGTTGTACATTGAATAGAACATGCCATCTCAAAGGTCACACCGTGATCCTGTTGTTGCTTTGAGTCTTGTGTTTGGGTTCAGGGGTTGTGAATGCACAAAGGGGTCGCGCCAAAGGCCATGCATTCTGCACAAACAATTGCTTTGATTAGTAGCCCGAGATTGTGCATAAACCCAACCCGGTTGCTACACAATCGGCAGGCCCAGCTTTGAAATCCAAATGTTTTTTGGTTCTTCATTTTGAGAACTGTGAATCAAATCATGGGTTCATTGGTTTTGTGATGGATCTGGGCTGGGTTTCTGCACAAAGGTTCACGCCCAAGCGGCCGGCGTAGTTGTGCAGAATCATGCACTTGAACGATGATGATTTGTGCAGAGGAACATGTAGTTGTGGAATAGCAAGGGGCCTGCTGAGGTTTGGGGAACAAGCGATTGTGCAGAAGCCGACCTGAGATTCTGCACAATTTTCTTTACCAGCATCAAACAAATCTATCCATAGTCGCTGTCATCCTAAACCTCAGCTCGGCTTGCGCAACCCTAAACCCTAAACGTTATGGCATACAGGGTGCGGCATGGACATTTACAACACATTTTTTAAAATTTTGAGTTTGACAACGAAACAACAAAAACCATTTGTGCAGAATCCCACCGTGGATTCTGCACAAATTTGATTGCACCACCGCTCCTAAACCCTAAACCTATTGAAGTCCCAATTATTGGATTTAATGTTGTTGTCTTTTGTGCAGGATCCGCATCAGATTATGCACAAATATTTTCCTATCATCGGTTGAGCAACAGTCTTTATCTTTAATCTGCACGATCGACGGCCGACAAAAGCCTTTTTGCAACAACCATTAGTTGTAGGTATTCCATGGTATTATACAAATTGTGGTGCTATGTGAATCTGCCATCTTGTTTTGCTTTGGAATCAGGACTGCACTCTGCGCAAAGCATCCATAGTCTCACTGACTGAGGGGGAAGTTGTGCTTGCCTTTGTCACTGGTAGGCATCAGGCTTGGCCGAGTAACATGATTGGCTGCTCCCGAAACCCGTCGATGGTCTTTGCATGTCTTTGCCGGTCACTGTCAACAGTCAGTTTGATTTGTCTCAATGTGAATCACACACTAGATCTTCGTGGCATTTGCCAAGCCAAGCCGTCGTACGTAGTGATTTGTTTGCCCATGTCAAAACGCAGGGCACTTGCCAACGGACCGGGTCCGAAATCGAAGGCAGCCAAGGCGATTGCAGATGCACCGGATTTGAAGGTACCGGTTGCTGCCTTGCTTCAAGACCAAGTTCGATTGTTTGACAATTGGCTGTTTTTTGGCCGCACGAAGTCCGCCAAGCGTCCAATTACATATTCATTGTGCGTGTGTGTGCGTTTACGGGTGTCGTATGTTCTTTCCTCTCGGTTATCATCGTGTATTGTGAGGGCTGGAATCCACAAAGATCATGGGAGCTTTGATGTTTACCTGGAGAAGACTCTGGGCACAGAGGCCGGCCCTGTGTTTAATTATCATGTTCTTTATAAACTATGTTGCTGGCAGAATTTGTAGCTGCTATGATGATGGAAAGCCTTTCAGTAATGCTGCAGCGGCAGGATCAACTGCTGAAGTTCTGGACCTGGGTCAGCCAAAGCTTTCCGCCAGACCCATCAGTGCCAGATCCTTAGGCCGAGGTTTGTGGCAAAGGTAGGTCTGGTGGAAAGAAAGCTTTCTGTCGCATGCCACTTTTGCCAAGGGAGTATGCGGAGTTGGGTTCATTGAACACGGAGGGTGCGAAGTATTTGCGACCATATATGTTGAGTGCACGACCCGATTTGGGGTTACGTGGCTACGTGGAACCCGTGGATTCCTCAGCTTACTTTGTTGAGAGCTTCAGGGCTGACAGTGCCGCATATCACCTGACAGATAGAAAGGATTTTCACTGCTGCTCAGGACACATTACAGATGCTAGGGCAATTGATTTTGTCTCAAACGTCTCCTAGCTTAAAGCCTCAGACGTCGCTTTCATTGAAGTTGAGTTTGAAGTGACACAAACATTACAGAGTGCGCCCTGAGGTTTGAAACCGACCCTGACCGAGGAGGTGTTGAGAAGTTGGTGATTGCAGCCGTTCCAACAGAGATGCTAGCTTCGCCAATCACCGAGTTTCGGGTGAAAGACTTTTGCCCGGATGAAGATGGTTTGTTGGCACCGATGTCGCTTTTCCATGTGAAGGGGTGGTCTCGAAGTATGGCTGCAATTGCTTGCATGCTACACGGCTACACCATGCCTGAAGCTTTCACCGCACCATTCTCAGCAGTTGATTCGATCACTTGGCTTTGACACATGATTGGTGTGCTGAGATATGCTAAGTATTTTTTTAACCATGGCTGCCCAACCTGAGACATGGTCTGATGAGCTGCGGAAGCCACTTGACGGCAGATAGTCTAGTTTGATCACAACTGCTGCAGTTGTCAAGCCAGCTTCTGAGGCCTTGACGCAGGATTCGTTTTGCTATACATGCTCTTGACACATCAGACTCAACAAATTATGCGCAAACGCTGAGGAGTTTCGGGACCATCCACGCTACAAATATCATCGTGGCCAGTCCAGACTATTTGGTCCGGCAAAACCGGCGCGCCTGGAATGTGGTTAAACTTGAGCGTTGCAATGGCATTGATAGAACATGTTTGGACAGTCACATCAAGGCTTTTAAACTTTCTAGCCTTATGTGATCTTATGTGCACCAGTCTTGGAATCCATGAGCATGAGATTATCACTCCAGTGAAATCATTCGAGGAATTACTCTTGGATCCACAAGCACAAGAAGGAAACCAAATGAGTTTAATCTTCTTCATCAACTCCAGATGGAGAAGAGGTTTAACCGAATGGTCCACGGGTCACTTGAGGCACACTGCTTCAGTTGTCGCTCCTGCTATCGATAGCGTTTGAACCTTCACAAGAATTCATTGGACATTGCATATCTATGACCCTATCGTGTAGTTTTGGAAATAAAATCAAGATTATGTTGTGTTGCCGATGATGTACCATGATGGACGATGAACACACTGATGAAAACAATGATTATGGATGTTGGTGTTTATGATTGGTGCAAGATGGTTACTCATTGGTGCTGATGTGGTAGTATGTTGCTTCTGTTGTGCTTCTTAATCTCCATGCTCTGTCAAGTGTGGAATGTTTCCAGACTTGTCTAGAATCCAGGCGTGGGAGAGCGCCACATCTTTCGCTGAAGCATACCGACTTGGAGCTTTGGAATCAAGGGCAGCTTTGCATTTGATGAACAGCGTGCCCGAGCCCGTAGTTTGCGAACTTCACAGACTAGTCAGGACAGACTACAGATTGTTACTTACTTCTGTTGAGTTTTACCAGGGTGGTGTGGTTGCAAGAGCTTCCTGGCCAACTTCGGTTCCAGGACATTCTCGATGGTAAAGTTTTTGCCGCACGAATCTGTGGCAAATGGCTCGTTCAATCTGGGGCACAACACTGTACTACCTCAGATCAAGGTCTGGGAAGACCACCTTGGTAACACAGAGGAAGTCCTGACGCTTCTGGTGAGCAGGTTGGAAAGCGATTACGCAGCTCTGAACCCGAAGATGCGGCGGCCATACCAATCAAAAGATGTTGAGCCTAGCCATTGCTTATTTCACTCCTGGATTAGACACAATGATTCTGTTATGTTGCATAGTGTATTGCGACCAGCAAGAACAACCACTGCATGAGGCCATGATGTGTTTCCGTGTGTGAGGACGGGCTGCAGAGATGCTGCTGCATCTATGTCGCTCTTGTGAAGGCCTTTCAAGCAAAGGTGCCCGTTGCATACTTTGAGTCAGAGCTTCCAGAGATTCGGAGATCGCTCCTTGCATTGTGTGCGGTCACAGCTGTGATTTGGTGTGTGGCCAGTACCAGCATGTGTGATAACCCAGCAACCAAGGTTCAACTTGAAACACCTTGATCGCGAACTCAATAGCCTCATGGAGAACACCGTTCCACCATTGGATGTTGCTGCAGTGTCCGTTTTTCGCGCATCTTTGCAAAAGTTTGCCAAGCAGGCCAGTGCCAGTCAACACTAATATTTCTGTGGATCTCGAGGGTCCCTTGTGGTAGGTGGAAGACGACAAAGTTGCTGCTTCTGAAAAGCCTAAGGCTAAGTTTCACAGTCAGATGCGAGCCTGCCTTGTTGCCAAAAGTTTCCAGTATCACATCTGATCTGAGGCTGGCCGAAGATCTGGCGACTGCTAATTTCCGCCACATGCAGGATAAAGTTCACACCGACCTTGCGAACTTGGATGCCTACTACATGGAAAAACAGGAGGTTGCAAATCGTGCGGTTACATGGCAAAACATGTCGTTAATAGTGGCGTTAATGCTTTATGTGTTCTTTGTCTTTCAGCAACTGAGCTAGTTTGAGTTTCCACCCGCAATCCATGTTCAACCAAGGGCAACCTTGATGTAAAGTATTTGTCTGAGCGCTACGAAAAGGGTTGCCAGAAGGTTGAAGGTCTGATGAAGGTCCGTCAACGCTATGTGCAGCTGGACTCTTTGGACAGTGGTCTACCTGACACCATTGCCAGCATGCAGGAACAGACTGGAGCAAACAAGTTTCTTTGACCGAGCTAGCAGTGTGTGTTGCAGGTGTCTTGCGCACGATTTATTTGACAAGCATGCTACCACATTCGCTCAGGCTCGGCATTGTCTTTGTCGATTGCACCGTATGGCCAAGCAGACACTTAGGCTGAACAATGATAGTCTCTTAGTAGTAGGGGTTCCAGGTACGAGTCTGACTTCTTCTTCAGGAATCTGAGTTCGGAATGGTTGTGGATTCACCTGAGGACCCGCTCTAGTTGATGAGGCCATTGGCCTTGCGAAATCTCTTTGCGCAGCTTCACCAGACATGATCAGTGTTTGCTTTTTGCCCGTTCTGCATGGAAGCACAAGCCAATCAGTGGTGATTTCACACCGACGGCACGTCGAAGACCTCATGATGGCGTGCCATGGTTGCTCTAGGTGCAGTTGGCTAGGGATAGGGTTTCATGTCTGCGTTGCGGCTGAGTCTAGAGCTGGTAGTACTGTAAAATTCAGGTGGTGTCCTGAAGTGGCAGAGATTGCGGTGAGTTTCTCCGAGTCATCACATTCTGGCGACCGCCGCAAGCGATCGCAGAATTGCAGCTGGCCTCAGCTATTCTTCGTTGTTGGATGGAACCGTAGTGCCAGTTCACAGGTGCTTGTTCTGTGCTGCTGAGATGGCGACGAAAACACGCGTTTCTTCTTCGCACTTAATCACGCAACAGATATGACTTACCTTTATCGCTGATAAAGAGGTTAAGCTTAAGACTAAAACATGATCTCAACCCAATTAGACTGCCTGTAGCCAACCTAGCCAGCCTATTGTATGTCTGATGCATTTGAGTTTCAGCCATCAAGTCCGTTCACCTTTGACAGTGTAGTATATTTTTGAAGGATGCATTCCTAGAAATTCATCGCTTTGATTTAAGTCAAGGTTTATGGAATGATGTTGTGTTCATGTGAGTCCATGAATTTCGGGAAGCATTTCACTTCGCAGTCGCCCTTTTGAACGCTGAACCTGAGGCTTGGCTGGGACCTCAAACATTCACAAGGTTTGGACCTTTTCCTCGTCTCGCGCATTGTTGGGGTCAATTGGGCCCATCACCCGGGCTCGAGTCTCCGAGCTGGTCAATCACGACCCTGACAAACCTCTGTCTCCGCCGCAGCGGGTCGCCTGGCAGTGGTTGGATGCTATTTGTTGATTTAGTTTAGGTTGCTGTGTCCTGCTTGTTTCTAGGAGGTTCATTTGCCGCATGTTTATTGCTTTTAAATCTCCGCATCCATAGAACGTCTTGCGACAAACGCAAGGTCCAGCAGAGAGGGGTCGCTGCGTGCAAAGAGATTGTGTCCGCCCTTCTGGACGGGGTCATAGACCCGAACAAGAACTACCAAGTTTTTGTCGTGGACACTCTCCCTTCTCGGTCTCCAAGCAGCATGTAGCTTGTGCCATCAGATATGCTTCCACATTTACCGAAAACATCAGCAAGCAAAGTTTTAGTGCACGCTATTATATTTACTATGCGTGTTCTTCCGCTTCCGTAGTAAAAAATAGTATTGGAAACACATGCTGTCAGGTTTAATGAGTGGGGCCGAGCTGTGTTGGAACTGCAGCT
Source organism: Durusdinium trenchii (assembly GCA_963970005.1). Classification (NCBI taxonomy): domain Eukaryota; class Dinophyceae; order Suessiales; family Symbiodiniaceae; genus Durusdinium; species Durusdinium trenchii. The sequence continues at coordinate 4,941 of CAXAMN010022191.1, read as the reverse complement.
GGCGCACTTGAAGGAGAACACTGGCCACGAATATTTCTTCAGCGCCTTGTACACCCAACGCGAAGCGGCTGAATGCAAAAACCTGCACTCCGAGATTGCCGGCACTTTGAAAGTACAAACCCCAGCTTTTTGTTTGGATTACACAGAAACAGTAACAGCATGTAATAGCTACGTGTATTGCGAGTGACTTTTGACAACGGCAACCTTCATATGAACTTGAGCTTTGGGCAGGAATGGTGGGACAATTGCGCGGAAGCTGGTCCAAAAACGAGAGTCCAGGTCCCATTTTCGAAGCCTTTGCCTTCTCTTGCATTGCTTGCTGTGCAGAATGGAGGGCTCGTGCTGCTCAGTTCTTTATTTGTCAAAGCTTGTTATGTTTGACCCCGTCCTTAGAAGCAAACAACAGGCAGCTGGAGTGGAGTTCAACTTTTTATAAAAATTTCTGATAAACCTATGACGTGCGTGGTAATCTATTTTTCTTATAATTGGCTGCTACTAAATGTGTTCTTTGATGCCCAATCCCCACCAAGGATTCCACAAACTGTGGCTGACAGCTTTGCCCGTGAGGCAGATGGAGGGAAGTTGCAGGCTTTGAAGGATCATGTGCAAAAGTTCAACGCCAAGCATGCCAGCCAAATTACCACCAGTCCGAGCAGTGCGACAGTCACTTCGAGCCCCACAAAGCCAGCCCGCACAGAAGCTCGTCCAACCTTCGCTGACGGGGACCGGCCTTTGGACTTCACTCAGTGCTTGCTGCCAGCAGTGGTGCTTGGTATTGATGAGTTTGACTCCACAAAGGAGTTTCTTGGACATTCGTAACAAAGGCTTGATATTTGTGTAGCCATCGTTCTTTGTTGAACGTTAGCAAGTAAAGACAACATGTCAAACAAAGACTTTTGTGACTGAGGCTGGTTGGGAGGGCCGCTGCAATTTGCAACAACAAGATCCAAGTGGCCATCGTAAAAGCTGATGGCTCTGTTTGGCTGTGCAACCGGTCCAACCAAGCCGTTGAGATGTCGGCAGGTGAGCTTTTTGGATTTGGAACAGGGAATTGCACCGAGAGTCCCACAGGCGGGAGAGTGGCGCATGTCTTTTGGCCAAACCATCCATGAATCATGGCCACTGTCCACTGTTGTTTTCTTTTACGTGTCATGTGTGTTTGCTTGGTGTTGGGTCCAGCGGAAGTGAAAGACAGGTTTACACACACCTCGCTTCAGGAGTAGCCCGAACTGAAGCCAACAAGAAGATTGCCAACATCATCGAGTCAGACTTGCAGCTGGTCGTTCGCGTAGAATCAGGGTCCAAAAAGCTCGTGAGCATCGCTGATCTCGTTTGCGATGTGTGTCGCTCAAGCGGCGCTACCAGTGTGAACCTGGTGGAGCATGACATGCTGCCCAAAGTCCAGGACGGTCCCAAAGCCAGATTACGAAGCAGATTTTTTGGAAGTTGAAGCCGTCTACTGTAGTACCCATCTGATAGAGCATTTTTTGGGGAGTCATCAAATGTTGGCACATGGCCTTTGGAGGATGGCACTTCAGTGAACTTCCGGTACGCCGTGAAGCCCAAGACACGCATCAGCGCTTTCGAGCCAAACAGTCTTGACGGGGATCCAATGAACATGCGTGGCACACAGTTGGGTGCTTTGATGAAGGACCAGCTCAACAAACTCCCCAAGAGTACCATGGGATCCACACTTTGGGAGGTTCTTTGGCTGCCAAGTTTTTCAATGTGAACTTTCGCGCTGTTGGGGGAACATGACCAGCCTTGAAGCCAGGTTCGCGTCGAGAATGGGGTCCCCACGAAGATCACTGCATTGAAGCCAAAGTACTGGCTTACCAGCTCATTGACTGTGGGCCCACAATCAGCTGTCCAATTGAATTTGAGCTAGTGGCCGAAGCGAGCCACAGGCAGTCGGTCAGTGGGCTTGGTTCCCTTTTCAGCATGATGCGTAATAGTAGACAAACATTGAATTTGTGTCAGCTTCAATTGAAGATGCTTGGAGTTTGGAGGGAACACTGCAAAAGCCATTTTGGACTGATGATGCCACTAGTATTGTTTTTGGCATTGGTCCTCTGAGTTTGTGGAACGTTGTGATTACACCGGTCCCGTGTAACCTATGTTCTTGTGTAGCATTGAAATTCAGGCTGACGTGTTGATTGAATTTCGGAGGCGTCCAGCAACGGTTGAGAGACCAAACCAGATCAGCTTTGCGCTGAGACTTCGTCCATTTCCTGGTGAAAACTCATGTGGGAGCAGTCGCTGCTCAGAGTTACATAGCTATTGGAGGTCTTCGAGTGGATGAGTACTTGGTTTAGACATGAAATTGACGGTGTTTGTTAGTTGAGGGAGCTCAAAGTTCAGGATCTGAAAGATCGTTTTTTACTTTGACACAGCCATGCCCATCGCCAATGTGAATCAGCTGTCGGATGAAGAGCCGCCTGCAAAGCCTGGCAGTACACCGCCTGCTACAGCAGCAGCTGCCGAGGCGGAGGTTTTGCCACCGGAACCGACTCCAAAAGTAGTGACCAAACCGAAGGCCAAGGCCAAGGGCAAGGGCAAGGCAAAGTCTTGCCCGAAACCTGTGGCCAAACCGGTGCCGCAACCGAGCGGAGTGATGCGCAGGCCTGCAGCAGCACCTGCAATCCCCAAGGCAAGTTGCAGGAAGCGCCCAGCGTCTACGCCCAAAGTGAACAAATACATCTACCACAGAGACGGAGTTTGGGGGATCAAGGTTGACGGTTCTGAGTTGATTAGGGTCGGGGTTCAAAACATGGCCATGTTTTAACATCTCTGTTTGAACACGGCGGTTGTAATGTTCCATGTTTGGGTTTGAAACTTTGGGGTTTGTTACTACTCAGTCCTGGTTCCAGTTCCAATTCTTTCGCCTGTCAGGTGAAACCTCGGGATGGTGTGTCTGACCAAAAGTTGGAAGAGATCGCAGACACTCGTCGTTCGTGTTTGATTCAACATGAAAAAATGTTTTCCGCTGACGCTATGGTCAGTAAGGAAGCAGTGCGTAAAGAACTGGAACGGGGCGCTTCCAAACAAGATGGCTTGAATCTCTATGAGCCTTGACAAAGTTACTGCTGACTTTGAATTTTCGGGTCTCATTGCAGCTGGAGCTGAGGGTTGTTGTTGAAAAAACGTTGATGGTAAAGTCTAAGTGTCAACATTGAACGCCGTTGTTTTAATTGAATGTTGAAAGCAGTGTCTGGTGTCCGACAGCTATCAGGAGAGCATGGTCCAAGCTGTGCAGCAAGTCAACCCGGCTGCGCACGCAAACGCAGCTACTACGAGCGCTCCTGAGGAAGACCCGGCAATGGAGCAAGATGCAGAACAGGGAGAGGAAGAACATCCAACTGAAGATGTTACTATAGAAGATGTAGAGTAGACAGCGTCCCAGAACTTACTGTGGCCTCAGAACTGAGCTGGCGAATGGAAAACATGGTGTGCTGAGTTGGTGACAGCTGTCATGCGGGCTGAGCATCATTGCACATCACGTTCCAAACCTCTTTGAGTCGGCTTCGGTGATGATCGGTTTTATTGGGGTCACTCAATTCAATAATTTTTAAAATTATAAATATAACCAATGTGGAAACTTCTGCGCCACATGTGTCACCCCGTGTCAATTTTAAATCCCAACTCACCTCGAACCCGAGCATCCACAATAGAGTTGAAGGTCTCAGCTAGCCTTCCAACTACTAAACGGACACTTGACTTCGAGTGATCCCCAGCTGATGTGTCATTCAATTATTGTTCATGCCATGGTGAGGAGTATGTTGCCATCATGGTGGATGGCTTTAATTTTTGTTTGTCGGTCCTCATGTTTGGGGTTGTTGTTTTAGTGTTGGGGAGTTCGCGTCGGGGTGCCATCAGGGTCTACAGCTGGCATTCTATCCAAAGTGCGACCCTGGCCTGTGACCACCTGCCACGCAAAATGCCACACACACAGTGACAGTCTAAAGCATCCATTGCGGCCGCACGTCTGCTGCTGCGAGCAGCGACACCGAAATACAAGCAAGACTGCTGCGAGCAGCGACACAAGGATGGGATGCATCCATTACCGCCACAAGGATGGCAAAGCAAGAATGCAAGCGTGGTTGTAGCAAGAACACCCAGAACCCCGGATGCAAGCTGGAACCCCGATTGCAAGGCAAAGGGCTTTTCAATGAGGATCCTCTGAGGTCCGGACGATGCCACGACGGCAGAAGGTTCCCCTTTGCTTTGCGCTTTCTTTTCGGCCTTGCGGACGCTATGTTCGGGGGACGAGACAATGGCAAGCAATTTGATGAGCTTATCCCATTTATCGGCGTTACTAAACGGTTTCGTAAAGATATCGGCGGCTTGCAATATCGACGCAACGTATACAAGTACGAAATGCTTTCGACCACACTGCTCTGCAAGCCAAGCCAAGTTGAGACGTTGGGTCTTGTCCGTATGACGAAACGCCGGCGACCGACCCGACTCAAGTATTCTGATGGTAGCCTGATTATCTTCTAATAAGACCATTTCAAAGGCTCCCGTTCCAACCAGGTAAATGTCGTTTGAACCTTTCTGGCCATCACCTGCATACTTGAAGTCCGTCAACGCGTTCCTAATTTCACGGGACTCGACGCCATAGTCAATCTCATTCGGTCCTGCGATCCTGAAGATGGTCTTACCTGTCCATGGTTCTCTCAACAGCTTGCATTTAGCATTACACCAATCCCACATGACGAATGTCTCAAAGCTTCCGTCTTTAAACTGTGCGATTGTTACGCTCGATGCACGGGCGTTTCATCATCTTGTTCAGGAACGAAGACCTTTTCACGAGGTTCAACATGGTGCCTAATGATTTGGCTTCCTAATGGATCGACTTCCCAGTGATCACGTTTATCCCCCCGTTTACCGTGCTTCTTCAGTTTGGCATCAGTTTCCACCGTGCGAGAGGTTTGTACTCCC
>CAXAMN010022189.1:0-24773 GCA_963970005.1 Durusdinium trenchii | reverse complement strand
CGTACTAAAGTTGTACTACAAAGTCGCCAGTTCTCAGCTTCCAGCTCCACAGATGCTCCGCGCACTAAAGTTGTACTGCAAAGTCGCCAGTTCTCCGCACACTAAAGTTGTACTAGAAAGTTGCCAGTTCTCAGCTTCCAGCTCACAAATTGCTCCGCGTACTAAAGTTGCACTGGAAGTTGCCAGTTCTCAGCTTCCAGCTCACAAATTGCTCCGCGTGCTGAAGTTGTACTACAATGTCGCCAGTTCTCAGCTTCCACAACTGCTCCGCGTACTGAAGTTGTACTCAAGAGCCGCCAGGCCCCAGCTTCCAGCTCCCCAGAATGCTCCACCTGCCACGAAATCTGCACATAGAGGTTCGCAAAGCGCTGTTCCTGCCACGAAATCTGCACATGGAGGTACAAAGTGCTGCGCCTGCCACGAAATCTGCACATAGAGGTTCACAAAGTGCTGCACCTGCCACGAAATCTGCACATGGAGGTTCACAAAGTGCTGTGCCTGGCACGAAATCTGCATGGAGGTTCACAAAGTGCTGTGCCTGCCACGAAATCTGCGCATGGAGGGTCACAAAGTGCTGCACCTGCCACGAAATCTGCACATGGAGGTTTACAAAGCGCTGTGCCTGCCACGAAATCTGCACATGGAGGTTCACAAAGTGCTGTGCCTGATGTGAAATCTGCACCTGGAGGTTCACTGCGCCTGCCACGAAATCTGTACCTGGAGGTTCACAAAGTGCTGCACCTGTTACGACATCTGCACGGAGGTTCACAAAGTGCTGTGCCTCGATCGACCCACAAGTGGAGAGCGTGTGAAAACACGGAAGCGAGTGCGACCCTTTTCTGAATCCCGCTCTTGAGCCAAACATAACAGTCGGTTTGACTGTATGTCTGTTCGTCCTTCTCTTCTCTGAAGAGGTCTGACTGGTCACAGTCGTCCAAAACATACTAAAAGTACAAGAAAGCATCTCCAAACACTCTCAAGCAAAGCTAGGCTATACACAGCTCATCTCAAGCACTACAGCTCTATACTTAGGGCTTCTCTAGACATGCTCCTAGCCACTTCTGGTCACATTCCACTTAGTCCTGCTAAGGTGGTCAAAGCGAACACACTCCAAGGAGGAAGATCCCTACTCAGCTCCAACCCCAAGGACAGAAAACGAAAAAGTTCCACTACAAAGAGGTACTAGGTGATCCACACACACTGTACAGGCGTGCTACCCACACTTTTCACACCCCTTCTTGGGTCACCTCGTACCTTCTCCTGGTCTTCCTGTCTTCTTCTTCTTTTCAATTCGTTTTTCTCTGAGCAACTAAGGTTCGAGCATCAACTAAGATCTCAACTCCCGTGGTTCAAAATGGTCTCCAGGTCAATCAAACGTCAACGAATCGAGAACAACGAGCTTCAAGCAAGTTCAAATCAAGATCAACCAATCAACCATGCTTCAACCAAGCAAGCAAAGCAACAAGGATTCAAGGTCCCTCAGACAGCAGGGCTTCAGAGAGCTGCGCTGGGGCCAGCTCTTCGCCTCTGCTTCTGTCATCACTGGGACCCTGAAACCTCACAAGGTTTCAAGTGGTCACCTGACAGGTCAAGCAAACGAAGATTCCTGAAGACAAAAACCTGTCACATTCCACGTGCCAAAAGCTTCACACAGCATCAAACAGCAAGTGAAAAGGAAACTAGCCAACCCCTGCTAGATACAATCCCTGGGCTACTGTTCGACTTCCACAGCACGTCTCAAACTTCCAAACCCTTTCTCTTCACTTCAACTGCAACCAATCGACTCGACATCAGATGTCACACGGTCCAAAGTTCACAGCAATCAAAGGAAGCTAGAACCCCTGCTAGCTACAAACCCTTTTCTACTGTTGGCCATGATCCCTTGATGCAAATGCCAATGACATCACTGATTTTCACAGTTCTCAACCCTTGATCTCTTCTCTCGCTGAACTCCTGACCTCATCCCTTTTCATCCTGGCAAGTTCAGACATAGCAAAGCACAAAACTTCAACCCTTCAAGATCACACACGTGCATGCCCTTGACTCAACAAGAAAACTTGAACAAGACATCAGGAAGTTCAAGTGAAGGTCAACTGAAGTTCAAACAGGGTTCAAACTGAATCTCACAAGATCAAATTGAACAACTGCAAATCGAATGTCAAATCCCTCTGAGCAAACCCTTTTTCCACCAAGGTGGGCTGGCCGCGGTCAACAAAAAATGGCCTTTACACTCGAGCTTCCTAGGATCTTACATCCCCTGAAGTCGAGGCATCTTGATCTCTTCAAGATCAGATATCCCCTTGAGCGGGTTCCGCCCAAGCCCAGGAGCCGTCGGCTAATCTCACCCTCTTCAAGAGTCCAGTATGGTGGAGGCGGACCTCCATCTGATCCCGAAGCGGATGTCCCTGGGGTCATAGGGGTGCTGGTGTACCCCGCTGCTGGCGCCGGAGGTGGTCCATAGTTCTGACCCATGAAGGCCGGAGCCGGAGGAAAACCCGAGGGCATCGGAGGCGCAAGATTCGTGGGCATGAGCTTGGGGGCCGGCGGTGGCGATGTCGATGCCACATGGCCGGTGCCCAAAGTGGCCTGCGGAGCTCCACCGGTCATCGGGGGGGTCACCAAACCACTTGGAGCAGACCCTGGAGGTGCGATACCAGGCACGCTTGCTGGGGTGGTCGGCGTGCCCGTCATCGATGTGGCCTTTGCAGCCTGCGACATCTGTGACACCAATGTTGACTTCTTCTGCTCTACAGAAATCAACTCTTTCATCGACGAGCGCAGCGTTTCAAGAAGCGTCGAAATCTTCTCGAGTGACTTGGACTGCTTTGTCACCGTGCCGTCCAATTGGCTCACCACCTTGGATACGCCCATGATCACCTCCTTCAAGGGCGTATTGACAGTCTTGCCCGTTCCACTGACCTGCCATAGAGTGTCCGACATGGACTCAGCTGTTGCCCTTGCAGATTTCAGCATCTCGTCCTGGCAATGCCGTACTGAGCTAGAAAGCCCCACAATGCCGTTGGCTAAATCGTGCAACTGGGTGGCCGTGGTGACAAAATGCTGCTGCGTCTTGGCATCCGATTCTGAGAGCTGTCCGACATAGTCTCCCAGCTGACCGAACAATTCACTCAGCTTGGAAAACCGCCCAACGCTCCAACGGAGCAGGTCATGCAATCCATCCGTTGTGCCCAGCGTGGTATGTCGAACGCTTTCTGGGAGCGCAATGAGAAATTGAAAATACACGTAGCCCCAAAACGTGGCACCGGATCGGAGTTGCTGTAGCCGAACCACCATCCCCTGATGCTTGCGCGCCAACTCGGCATGGGACAGGCCACCATGGTCTTCAGAATCCGTCGGAACCCTGGTCTCCTCAAGAGGCTGTGAGGGGTCCGCAGCATGCAGCCGCACCAACTGGCCCATTTGTGACTTTAAGGTGTACACACTCTCTTGGGCCAGGTCCGCGGCTCTGTGCCAGCGCTCTGCCTCTGTCTTCGACACCTCATAGCAAACGTCGTTGATGAGCGACTCAGCTGGCTCGATGGACGACAACGAAAGAGCAAGGATCTCTTCGACCGGAATCTCGAGGAGGTCTTTCCCCTCCAACAACACTCCATGCACAGTGCTCCATGAGATGTTCGGCTCGTCGGGAACCATCACCGGTGGTGGTGGGCCTGCCGGCCCGGCGGCTTTCGCCACCGGAGCTTCCATCACGGACCCTGCCGTAGTGGGTTCCTCAGCAGCATCCATAACACGTACTTCTGGAACTTCCGGAGAAGACATGATGACGGCAACACCGAAAGATGAGATCCAGGCAACACAGGCTAACAAAAGTCGAGCTCGAGCACTGAGCCATGCAATCCCCGCACATGAAACAAAACACTTCGACACACATCACAAAGAAAAGGATTGTTCTAGACCCTCCAACCATTACAACCCTGAAAAAGGACATTGTTCACGAAACCCTTTTTGCACAACTGCGACCACAAGTGCAAATCTGACTGAAGCTTCAAATGCTCATCTCAACCCTGCAACCCTGGCATCAAAAGCACACACGAACAAACATGTCTGTCACTCCAAACCCTGGTCAGCACTACTTATGGTTAGCTACTCCTTACTGTAGTCCAACCCCAAGGCTTCAAGTGTCACAAAAACACAACGGAACTCTTCACACTTCAAACCCTCGGCCTTCAGCCCTGGAAGCAGGTCAATTCCTCAGTCTTCTTCCTTAAACCAAAAATGGCAGCGGGCGTCATCACTCAGTTCCACTGTCTCACGGTCCCGAGAACAGTCCAAACAAGGAAAAGTGTCACAGCAAAAGGTTTCTACAGGTCAAACGTCTCCATTTCCCTAGGAAAGAGGTAGCTATCCGGACATTCGGTGAAGCAAACAGGATTCCTCAGTGAATGCTCATCCAGATTCCAAGAAACGTGCACAACGCAAATTTAGCAAAACTCAAAACACTGCACCACAGAACAGAAGGCTCCTAAATCAACAAGAAACAGTCATCCTACACCTCCGAACCTAGTCGGACCTCAACGACTGCTCTCGGACACGTCCTTCCACTAAAGTTCTGGCTACTCAACAAGAGGTTCCAAATCCACACGCTGCACACAAAAGACAACCGAAACTCTTCCAAACTCATCCGGACGGATCCGAACACAGACGGACAACAACGAAAACGGACAAAACAGATTCAGAAACTCTCCAATGTCAACTTTCTGCTGGAAAACTGTTCCGGAAAAAGTATTTTCGACAAAGTTCAACTTTCAACAGGCGCAATGCCCAAATCTTCCGTCACCTTTCCGAGCACCAACGGACGAAAAATGCAAGAAACACGCACGATGAGCATACTCCCCTTCTCGAACTGAACGTTCATCGGGCGGAAGTTCGTCGTCATCGTCGTCTCGAGACAAACCCCTCAACAATGCTGCCTTATCCTCTTCCAAACCAGATACAAGTCCTACAGCATTGCAAAGGTTTAGCCACATCTCGATGAGCTTGCAACTTTTCGTAAGACCGTCGGACGGGTTGGAAACACCTTCCCAGTGTTCCAAGGTCAAGCGACGTCGTCGATGGAGGTACTTCACATAATGTGCTCGCAGTTCCATGTGCTTCACACGTCGAAGTAAACCCTCCATGGTAGAAATGGAAATAGCCGCTTTCCCATCGTGGTATAAATGCAACTTCATGCTTCCTGTGGTCTTGGCTGGCATGCCTATCTCATCAAGAGGGATCCCGTCACGGGCTGTCTCGATCAACATCCCCAGAGCTACAAGTTCTTTGCTAGCCTCCGTGATGGCGATCGCTTCTGCTTCTGCAGACGACAACGCGGGGACCTCCTGTCTCCTACTGAAACACTTCAAACAGCATCCACGCCAAGAAATCACAGCGCCAGACACGCTGGTCACATTCCAAGAAGCATCACAAAAACCTACAACGACCCCTTCTTCAGTCAACACGGATGGTGAACTGGCTGGCATCTGCTGTACATAATGCAAATGACCCTTCAACCAACGAAGAAAGCTACGAAGACAAACCTCCGCAGGGACATGGGGCTTCGACTGAAACCTACTCAAAAACCCAACAGGAAAAGCAAGGTCTGCCCTGGAGAGTGCTGCCCATGCGAGTTGTCCCAAGACCCTACGGTAGCGCTGGGCTTCCGTGGCGGACAGTTCGGTCGTCCCGAACTTTTTCTCTGCATCTTTAAGCAGCTCCTCCAGTTTGGGCATAGCCGAACCAGTGGATTCTTTGAGCTTCTCTTCCCAAGACACGAAGATGCCCTCCATGTAGCTTCGAGACACTCCAAAATACAGACACTCCTCGCCATCGTGGAGCCTGTAGATTGTGCGGCCTAAGACCTCAAGGAGTCCTTTCTTCCCAGACGGAATACTCCCCGTGCGCTTGATTTTCCAGATCTTTTGAAGTGCACGCAAGAAGTTCTCACCTCCTTCAACGTCGTTGCTGGCTATAAGCAAGTCGTCAACGTAAACAAGAACCAACAAAAACTGGGCGTCGGTCTTCACTCTGAACAACGTTGATTCAAAGGTCTCGTCTCCGCCCAAGTCACGGATTGTCCTCTGAAGCTCTAAGAACCACAACAATGGAGCGCGTCTCAAGCCATTCATGGCCTTTCTCAGCCACAAGATGACTCGTTGGCCCTTCACAGTGATGTTCGCAGGAAGCAAAACCAAATCACACGCATCAGCTTCAACAGGTGCATACATGAACGCTGTCGACACGTCAGCTGTAAGAAGGCTCATGCTTTCAACCACTGAGAAGGCAAGGACCACTCGCAGTGAGTCTAAACTACTTGTTGGGGCATAGATGCCAGATCGAAAAGCGCTTTCAGCACCAGAGGCATAATCGCGAACGACCAACCGGGCACGACAAAGGATTGCAGTCTTTTGGGTAAAAACCCACCTCGCCGTGAGGATTTGCACTTCATGCTCAACTGCGATGGTGCGACCCTTCTTCTCAGGATAGGTGTCACCAACTTCCAATGTCTCCAGTTGCACCATTTCTGTGCGAATGCCTTCGACAACCTGGTCATGTGCTATGGGGTGCCCTGTCAATTCATCACACACACCCTCAGCGATCTGTACATCGATTTGGTTTCCCCCAAACTGGACAGAGATGGAAGAACCTTGACCCTCTGCCTCGACTTCACCCACAACCTCATCACACCTGGAGGTACCTGCCAAGAACTCATTCATTGCCTCGTTCTGGGCATGCTGGATGACTCGATCCAAGATCATGTCAAGGTCCATAGGTTCTCCACCCCCTTCTGGAGCTAAGCTCCCATCTGGCAACGGAATTTCGACCTCCAATCAGAGACCTCTGCATCAGGTTCAGCAAGTAGGCTTCGTTGTCAGTGGCCACTTCCAAAGACAAACCTCCAACACCGATCTCATTCAAAACAGAGACAGTGGACTTCACGTCCTTCTCCCGGTCACCACCTAAAACCACCATACCAATCATGCCAGTCTGAATCATGAGCAGAACCAACACCTTCCAGTGCCTTCCACCTACAAACATGATGTCAGCTGCAAGATCACATGTGCTTGACTCCTGGTCCTTTCGTCTCCGTGCAGGCGTCCGACCTCTTGCCTGAACACACGCATCACACCCTCGGTCATACGGCCAATGTCCTCGACACTCGTGCTCATACAACAAACTGCCTTCCAGCTCGGGTGATGGATCCTCCAAATCCGACGAATGTGGACCTTCAGGGTCATAATGGGGCAACTCCCCAGGTGGTTCATCGACATCGGAACCTGCCTCAACCATCGGACCTTCAGCCTCCGCCTCCGGACCTACCTGATCGGGGATGGAAGGAGTGTACTCCTCCATGTCATCACTCTCCAAATCAACAGTTTTCGGTAACCCACGGAACATCCGGACCCGTTCGGACACCTCCGAACCTCCCGGAAACCCTTCCTGGTTCCTCCAGAACGCAAGCAAAGAGGCAAAATCCGTCTCAGATATCCCAAAAACCTCCGACAAAGCCTCCGGATCCTCGTCCGGACCTTCGGAAAAGAAGTCAAAATCCCGAAACTGGCTTTCACAGCTCACAAAAGAAGAGTTCGACTCAACCTCCCAGGTGTCAAACTCAGAAGTGAAAGAAGCAAAATCTCCCTGATCATCCTCATTCCCCTTCTCAAACGTATCGGGCTCATCATCAAAAGACAAAGTTGGAAAAGAAACAGGCTCGTCACCACAAAAACGAAACATACGACAGACATACGAAAACGACTGCAAAGAACCAGGCTGAGTGCTCCTCACTTCTCGACCCTTAGTTCTGGACTTCCCTGCCTTAGAAACTGGTCGTGCCTGTTCAGTCACTGCATCGTTTTGCATTTCACCCTCGTTTCTGTCGTTTCTGTACTGTGTATGTGGTGTGACCGTACTCTCAGTGCTTCGTGCTTCAGGGGTCTGGGTCTCTCTTCACCTCATCAACCTCCATTGGAGCAGGACCTTTGGTCGTTTTGCCTCCGCGTCTGGCCTGACTAGGCTTTGAAATCAGATCAACCTTCAGCCACCAAGCACGTTCACAAATCCTCAGAGGAAAGTTGGTGCCCTGACCATTCTCGAGGACACTCTCTCGTGCTCCTCCAAGGCGAGTCAACCATCCTGTCTCTGACAGGGCATAGCAGCTGATCACATTCAACTTGATTCGAGCTACCACTACTCGCTGCATGACTACAGGGGTCCTACCTACCTTGAACTCAAGGTCTACCATCCCTGCAGTGGGAAGAATATGATCCCCTGCACCTCTCAGGATTGGAGCTGAACCTGGGTACCAGTACTTCACCTTGTAAAGCTTCAACCATTCCTCAGCAACAATGTGACAAGTGGCACCTGAATCGACAAGCCAATGGGTCTTGAGATCCTTTCCCAAGCCCTGAGTACTCAACAAGTTCTCGAGAGGATGTGTGACACTGTGAACTACCGGCTCAGAATTGGAAGTGGTTGTCCCCTCAGTACTCGAACTTTTCGAAGTCACTACCATTGCGACCTGGTCTTCATCACCAACCAAGCCTTCCTCGGGGTCTTCAAACTCCCATTCGCCCTCTTCATCTTCGTCCTCAAGCTCTCTCAACTTGCCTCCTTTCTTTCCTTTGCCCTTGCCCTTGCTTTTGCTCTTGCCTTTTCCCTTTCCTTTGGATGGAAAAGACTTCTTGCCAGGATCTGCTCCAGTGTCCTTGGTGTTCTTGGACGGTCTCTTGTCAGGATGCTTCTCCCAACAATCTGAGGCCACATGGCCGCTCTTCCCACAGTGTTTGCAGCGCTTTGGTTCAGGGCACTCTGATTGCATATGACCAGGGTCTCCGCAGTTGAAACAACCCTTGCTTCGAATGGGAGAACCTTGAACAGCATGTGCCCTTTCCATGGTTCCAGTAGCACGACTGCGGATGTAATACTCTGTCACCGCTCGCCAAAGCTGCTGGACAGTCCCTGCACCGCTGATGAGTTGCACGTGTTCAGCTACCTTTTCAGGCAAATTCCTCAAATACAGCAAAAGCTGATCCCCCTCATTGATCCTCAAATCAACCAATGCTCTGGCCATCACACTTGCCTCAAGCATACTGTGAAATGATTCGATCTCGGTCTGGATCTCTCGAAGCACATCAATCAAACCATCAATCGAAGGTTTCTTGACAGTGAACTTCAAAACAAGCTCTCTGTAGTAAAGGGCCTCCTGCCTACTGTAAATTGAGAACTCACGTCGAATCAATCTGAAAAGTTCATAGCCGTTTGCATCAGCTGCCCCTCGGGCCATGATTTGATTGCGGATCATGTGTTCAATCTTGGGGTATCCTGTGAAGGCTTGCTGAATCAAATGAAAAAGTCGCCTTGCCCTGAGCTCCAATAGGCTCTTCCATGCGAAGTGCCTCCCTCAACTCTGGGCCATACTGATCGTGAATGAGTGCCAGCCAACCTCCTAGCTTCTGCCCAATCCCTGAACCCAGAAAGTTCTCGAGACCTGCTAACCCACTGCTTGAACGACGGTAGCTTGTGGGAGATGAGGTGGTGGAATGTTCCAGTCCCAGTTTGGTGGAAGTCCATAGGTGGCATCTCGTCCCTGTCCAGATTCTCCAACACCAGAAACATCTTGTGAAGACCCACCACCATCTCCTGATTGGCCTGCAGTCATCCCATCTCCAGAATGGCCTGAAAAATCTCATAAGGCTGACTCATTGGATTCACAGAACGAACTGAAGTTGTAGTTGGTCCATACTGAGCCCACAACGCCTGAGTCACATCTCGCTGGCTTCCAGGACCAGAATGCCAACTCTGCCAAGGATCTCTCGCTTGCAAAAGAGCAAAATTCAGTGAAGACTGACATGCAACACTCAAAACAGGTGCATTCGGCAAAGAAGGAACCAAAGACGAACTGGGTACCACACTTGTATGATCTTGACCTTCTGCACTTGGACTCATTGGAAAATAGAGGAGCTGACATTACACCGTCTTCCGGTATCAGACACTTGCAGTGCAACACGCTGCCCGAGCAAGCCCTAGCTCTTTTTTTCCACGAGTACGGACGCCGTGTGGGCATGGTGCCCAGGTCATCATTGAAGGAAGGGAAAAACAGTCAGATGGTGGAGAAAAGAACAAAGACAACCCAACAACAAAAACCAACCGCCAACTACAGCCCAAAGGCCGAGTCTCCACCATCCTGTAGTCTTTCCTCTGTGCTAAGGTGAAACAAGTGAAACGATGACTACTGACTATCGATGGGCCTGAATTCTCGAACGAAGAGCATGGCAGCGAGGGTTTGTGCTCTAGCAAAGTCTCCAAGCAGTCTTCAAATGGACTTCACATCACAATTAACAGTGACCAGCGGCCACTGCACGGTGTGGCAAAAACATGGTCACGATGCAGGTCCCGAGCATTGATATGCTCTAACGCAGGTTATATCCATATCAAAGTGGATCAGTGGTTGCTATGCAGATCATGCCGTGGAAAATACCTTTCTTGTAGCACAACCCATTCAACTGGTTGCACTTACAAGTCAAGAGGCATAGTAGTTGGTAGTGTTCAGACAGTGGCGGCCATAGCAAACGACGAAAAGCCTGCAGGTAAGGGTGCGAAAGGCACTCCCCCCCGAAGGGAGGTCATCTCGGCACCCTTCGGCACACAGAGGTGCCAAAACGGGGTGTCTCCTAACTTCGTGACATGCTGCGTCATTGCAAAAATGGTTCTGTTGCGCGCAAGGCCCGTGTGAAACAGGTGAGACCTTGGACCTATCCTAGCATGGTATCTGTACCTCTTTGTACAAAATTGGAAATGTCGGACATCAACAGAGGGAACTAAGGTTCCTCCTGGGCATCCTCCATTGCCACTCTCTACCACCCGCCTGTTGGGAACGAGGAGCTAAGGCTCTCATTCCTATTGGCTCACTGTATTGCGAATGGCGAAAAGAGGTTGGCGATCCTACTTAGTGTTTGCACATTTCACTTGCCGTAGCTTACTGGCGGTGTGCTTATCCACCATTCCCGCTACGAAAGCATTGCTGGTCTTTGGTGCAGGTTCTGGAAAGTCTTCTCTCCATAGATCACTGGCATCGGCCGGCAAAACTCGGTGCTATTCGGACTAGTCGAGTTACCCACATTTGTCAAGGGCATATGTCCTTCGCCATGTTTTTGCTTTTTCTTTGTTTGCATATACCTCATATCTGGACAAATGGCAAAAGCATTCTCTTCAGCATAGACTCTTCGCCATTTGTGCCTTCCTGGCATCTTGGCGAGCCTCTTAAAGGCAGTGCAATCCAAGAAAGCCCTACTTCCAATGTATTTTAGTGAGGGCGGGATGGCTCAACAAGGGCTGCACAGTTCATGAAGGCTTTAACTCGAATTGTATGGAGAGTAAACTCTGCCAAGGATCTCTCGGGTTGCTGAGCTCAACTTCCGCGGCGTTGAAATTCGGAGTCTACCGAGGGAAGTGATGACAAGCATCATTCACGACTTCAACAACAAAGGAGGGGAGTTGGTTGGCGGCTAGCATCACTCTTTGCGTTCCTCAGACCAGCCGCGGTGCTGAGACACAAGAAGACAAGCTGGGGCTGGCGCTGTAAGCCAAAATTGATGAAACCAACGGTACCCCTTGCAGAGAGCAGCCAAGGAGAAACACTGGAGCCAATGCAGACGGTGGTTATGTGGCTAACAGAACGCGACAACCGACCTGCTTCACGGCGCGTCAGAAGAAGGAAAAGGAGCACAAACACAACAGCGAGAGCGAGACCAACAGCCCGTACATAGTTGTAGGCACGTATGAAAGTGAATGCCGCCCCAAGAACCCGGAAGGTGCAGACCAACCCGCACACCCAGTCTTGCGTGTGCCTGTGTACAAGGCCTTCTAGATGGCAACCTGGGCCAAACAGTCTCCTTCTAGTCTGCCTATAAACCTTCGAATCGAAGTGCCAATATGGCCCGACGTGCACCAAGCTGTTCTGTCCCCCGTCCAAGCACAACCTCAGCCGAGCTTCAGTGGAACCATTTCCCCAGTCACCACTCAGGGGATCAACGCCGAGGTAACAAGCATGAGATTATCTTCCAATGGCTCCTCACAGGACTTGCAGTAGTCCTCTCAAGGCCAAGTTGGCAGCTTCCAGCCAAAAAAGGAACGCTGACTGCCACATCTCAAGAGCAACTACAGTTTTATTTTAAAAGAGGATGCCCGGCTGGCCTTAAGGACAAAGTAGCGCTACCCTATGCGCTTCCAAGGCATAATGCCATTGCGGAAGCTGAGTGGCAACGCAGAGTCGGGTGGTTCAGTCATTCGCAATACTTACATGATATGGAAGTCCTAAATGCCGAGCGTGCAGGATCAAGTTTTGCTGCATTCTATAACACTATGGACTTCACCAACCCCGTCAAAGCGGAGACGTACAACCGCACAGAAGCTGTACAACAACACAATGAGCAAACTCTGTGAAAACACGGAAGCGTGTGCGACCCTTTTGCGAATCCCGCTCTTGAGCCAAACATAACAGTCGGTTTGACTGTATGTCTGTTCGTCCTTCTCTTCTCTGAAGAGGTCTGACTGGTCACAGTCGTCCAAAACATACTAAAAGTACAAGAAACCATCTCCAAACACTCTCAAGCAAAGCTAGGCTATACACAGCTCATCTCAAGCGCTACAGCTCTATACTTAGGGCTTCTCTAGACATGCTCCTAGCCACTTCTGGTCACATTCCCCTTAGTCATGCTAAGGTGGTCAAAGCAAACACACTCCGGGAAGGAAGATCCCTACTCAGCTCCAACCCCAAGGACAGAAAACGAAAAAGTTCCACTACACAGAGGTACTAGGTGATCCACACACTGTACAGGCGTGCTACCCACACTTTTCACACCCCTTCTTGGGTCACCTCGTACCTTCTCCTGGTCTTCTTGTCTTCTTCTTCTCTTCAATTCGTTTGCTCTGACCAACTAAGGTTCGAGCATCAACTAAGATCTCAACTCCTGTGGTTCAAAATGGTCTCCAAGTCGATCAAACGTCAACGAATCGAGAACAACGAGCTTCAAGCAAGTTCAAATCCAGATCAACCAATCAACCATGCTTCAACCAAGCAAGCAAAGCAACAAGGATTCAAGGTCCCTCAGACAGCAGGGCTTCAAAGAGCTGCACGGAGCCAGCTCTTCGCCTCTGCTTCTGTCATCACTGGGACCCTGAAACCATACAAGGTCTCAAGTGGTCACCTGACAGGTCAAGCAAACGAAGATTCCTGAAGACAAAAACCTGTCACATTCAACGTGCCAAAAACTCCACACAGCATCAAACAGCAAGTGAAAAGGAAACTAGCCAACCCTTGCTAGATACAATCCCTGTGCTACTGTTCGACTTCCACTGCATGTCTCAAACTCTCAAACCCTTTCTCTTCACTTCAACTGCAACCAATCGACTCGACATCAAGTGTCACACGATCCAAAGCTCACAGCAATCAAAAGAAGCTAGAACCCCTGCTAGCTACAAACCCTTTTCTACTGTTTGCCATGATCCCTTGGTGCAATTGCAACTGACATCTCTGAATCTCGCAGCTCTCAACCCTTGATCCCTCGTGAGCACGCTTCCACTGACCTCCAGGCCCGTTCCCCCTGGTCAACCTGGCGTCGTCAGACATTTCTGTTGGATAAAACCCTGTGCAATCGAGCAAGGTAGTCTCACATCAACTCAACAAGAATCTTCTCCTACTCAAACATCAAAGTTGACAAGACTTCAAATCCCTTCAAAGCTGCGTCTCACAAGATCAAATTGAACAACTGCAAATCGAATGGCAAAACCCTCTGAGCAATTCCTTTTTCCACCGATGTGGGCTGGCCGCTGTAAACAAGAAAATGGCCTGGTGCAAACTTTCTAGGAATTTACTTCCCCGAAAGCCGCAGCATCCTGACCTCCAAGGTCACACATCAGCCATTTCAAAGTCATGGCAACTCAGATATCGCCTTGGCCAATTTCAGCCCAGCTCCACTGGCCGTCGGCCAGCCTCACCCTCTTGTACCCCGGTGCTGATGGAACAGCCGGAGCACTGGTTGCTCCTGGTGCGGGCGTCTGAGGTGTCCCAAAGATTCCAGCCCCAAATGCCGGTGTGGTGAAGGATGCCGGTGTGGTGAACGCCGGACTTGGCGGAAAAGCCGATGGAGTTGGTGGGTTTAATGACCCTGGCATCAGTTTCGGCTGCACTGCACCTGGAGGTGCAGTCATCCCTCCTGGCATACCCGGAGCTGGAGCATTTCCACTTGTCGGTGTCATGGGTGGCGGTGGCATTTTTGGTCCAGCCGCCTTCGGCTCATCTGGCTTCTTGGACTGCAAATCAACCAGCTTCTGCAGGTGCCCCGCTATGGCTTTCAAGTGAACCTCAAGGCCATCAATGCCTTCTAATGAGGCCTCAGCCGCGCGGGTGCTCCTCGAGAGGTGTTGCTCGGATTGTTAGGTCAGCTTGGCCATGGACAGAACGATGTCCTTCATCGACTGGTTGACAGTTTTGCCACTGCCTGATAGCTGCCATAGCATGTTCTCGAGGGTCTTATGGTTTTGTCGGTGATTCTGCTTGGAATCATCCACTGCAATGCGAGTCGCGCTTTGCACTCCCACGATGGCACCAGCTAACTCGATAAGGCGTCGACTTGTTTCGGCATGGGCCTCTTCCGTCAACTTGAGGTGGGCATCAAGCGCTGTCAAAAAGGTGGTCATGCTCTTGACGCTCTCATGGGAATCTGACATCTTTTGGGTGGTCCACCTGATCACATCTAGGACCGCGTCGCGATTCCCTTCACGGATGTCCCCGGCAAACGCCGGGAGAGAGCCCTCTTCCACTGCCACATACTTCGAGAAGTATGAAAAACTGAAAAGGTTTTCACCGTCACGCAGAGCTCGAAGCCGATTCCTGTTGGTCTCCTGCACCCTCACAACATGGCTCAGGCTCCGGCCTGTGAGTGGGCCGTCTTTGACCAACGTATTCTCATCATTCGTGCCCTCCTGAGTCGCCTGATTCTGAAGATCCAAAATGAGGGCCGCTAGGGTCCCCAAATCCTTTTCCACCTGATCGCTGGCCGAATGCCAGCGGGCAGCTTCAGACTTCAGCTCCAAAAGCGAGCTTTGAGCAAACAATTCCGCTGACATCTCTGCACTTCCAAGGTTGGCTTCTTGGAGACGAGAAGCCTGAACGCGAAGCAGGTCCTCATCCTTGAAAGGAAAAGTCGCCAACGTCAGCGAAGCACCCCTTGTTGTGTCCTCTGTTCCTGCCACAACCGTCAAAGGTGAGGCAGGGGGACCAACAGGTCCTGAAGCTTTCGGGGATGGTACGGCAGTTTCAGCCAACTCACCTGCTGCCGCAGGCACTTCACCCTCCAAAATCTCAATCTCGGGACGCTCAACACCGGCCATGGTGCTCACAAGATTCGAGGTGCGCAAGTCAAATCACACAGCGAAGCTGACAGGCTGTCAGATTGAGCATCAAACCATCAAAGCCAAGCATACCCTTGCTCTGCCACACAGTACACAGCACAAGAAACCAAAACAGTTCAACACAAATCAAAGAAGAAGAGATGTTCTAGAACCCTCGAACACGCTACAACCCTGGAAAATGAATGTTTCACCCTTTTGGACAACTGCTTCCGAAAACCCTGCAGCAACTGAAGTCTCAAACTGTCTTCTCTGACGTCTCAACCCTGCAACCCTGGCATCTTCACACGAAAACTGGACATGTCTGACATTCAAACCCCTGATCTAGCCACTCATGGTTAGCTACTCCTTATTGCAGCGCACATCAACGGTTTCCAATGTCCTCAAACACAAACAAAACCCTTTTCGCCTGGTGCAAGGCCACCAGTCGACTTCCTTCTGCTGCCTTCTTAAGCAAAAATGGCCGCGGGCGTTCATCACTCAGTTCCACTGTCTCAAGACACAGAGAACAGTCCTAAACAAGGAAAAAGTGTCGCAACAAGAAGTCTCTACAGTTCAATCGTCTCAATTTCCTTAGGAAAGAGGTATCTATCCGAACATTCGGTGAAGCAAACAGGATTCCTCAGTGAATGCTCATCCAGATTCCAAGAAAAGTGCACAACACAAATTTCGCAAAACTCAAAAACACAGCACCACAGAACAGAAGGCTCCTAAATCAACAAGAAACAGCCATCCTACACCTCCGAACCTAGTCGGACCTCAACGACTGCTCTCGGACACGTCCTTCCACTAAAGTTCTGACTGCTCAACAAGAGGTTCCAAATCTGCACACTGCACACAAAAGACAACCAAAACTCTTCCGAACTCATCCGGACGGATCCGAACACAGACGGACAACAACGAAAACGTGCAAAACAGATTCAGAAACTCTCCAATGTCAACTTTCTGCTGGAAAACTGTTCCGGAAAAAGCATTTTCGACAAAGTTCAACTTTCAACAGGCGCAATGCCCAAATCTTCCGTCACCTTTCCGAGCACCAACGGACGAAAAATGCAAGAAACACGCACGATGAGCATACTCCCCTTCTCGAACTGAACGTTCATCGGTCGGAAGTTCGTCGTCGTCGTCTCGAGACAAACCCCTCAACAATGCTGCCTGATCCTCTTCCAAACCAGATACAAGTCCTACAGCATTGCAAAGGTTCAGCCACATCTCGATGAACTTGCAACTTTTCGTAAGACCGTCGGACGGGTTGGAAACACCTTCCCAGTGTTCCAAGGTCAAGCGACGTCGTCGATGAAGGTACTTCACATAATGTGCTCGCAGTTCCATGTGCTTCACACGTCGAAGTAAACCCTCCATGGTCGAAATGGAAATAGCCGCTTTCCCATCGTTGTATAAATGCAACTTCATGCTTCCTGTGGTCTTGGCTGGCATGCCTATCTCATCAAGAGGGATTCCGTCACGGGCGGTCTCGATCAACATCCCCAGAGCTACAAGTTCTTTGCTAGCCTCCGTGATGGCAATCGCTTCTGCTTCTGCAGACGACAACGCCGGAACCTCTTGTCTCCTACTGAAACACTTCAAACAGCATCCACGCCAAGAAATCACAGCACCAGACACGCTGGTCACATTCCATGAAGCATCACAAAAGCCTACAACGACCCCTTCTTCAGTCAACACGGGTGGTGAACTGGCGGGCATCTGCTGCACAAAATGCAAATGACCCTTCAACCAACGAAGAAAGCTACGAAGACAAACCTCCGCGGGGACATGGGGCTTCGACTGAAACCTACTCAAAAACCCAACAGGAAAAGCAAGGTCTGCCCTGGAGAGTGCTGCCCATGCGAGTTGTCCCAAGACCCTACGGTAGCGCTGTGCTTCCGTGGCGGACAGTTCGGACGCCCCGAACTTTTTCTCTGCATCTTTAAGCAGCTCCTCCAGTTTGGGCATAGCCGAACCAGTGGATTCTTTGAGCTTCTCTTCCCAAGACACGAAGATTCCCTCCATGTAGCTGCGAGACACTCCAAAATACAGACATTCCTCGGAGTCGTGGCGTCTGTATATTGTGCGGCCTAAAAATTCCAGAAGTCCTTTCCGACCAGACGGAAATACTCCCCGTGCGTTTGATCTTCCAGATCTTTTGAAGAGCACGCAAGAAGTTCTCACCTCCTTCAACGTCGTTGCTGGCTATAAGCAAGTCGTCAACGTAAACAAGAACCAACAAAAAGTTGGTGTCGGTCTTCACTCTGAACAACGTTGATTCAAAGGTCTCGTCTCCGCCCAAGTCACGGATCGTCCTCTGAAGCTCTAAGAACCACAACAATGGAGCACGTCTCAAGCCATTCATGGCCTTTTTCAGCCACAAGATGACTCGTTGGCCCTTCACAGTGATATTCGGGGGGAGCAAAACCCAATCACAAGCGTCGGCTTCAACAGGCGCATACATGAAGGCTGTCGACACGTCCGCTGTAAGAAGGCTCATGCTTTCCACCACTGAGAAGGCAAGGACCACTCGCAGTGAGTCTAAACTACTTGTTGGGGCATAGATGCCAGATCGAAAAGCGCTTTCAGCACCAGAGGCATAATCGCGAACGACCAACCGGGCACGACAAAGGATTGCAGTCTTTTGGGTAAACACCCACCTCGCCGTGAGGATTTGCACTTCATGCTCAACTGCGATGGTGCGACCCTTCTTCTCAGGATAGGTGTCACCAACTTCCAATGTCTCCAGTTGCGCCATTTCTGTGCGAATGCCTTCGACAACCTGGTCATGTGCTATGGGGTGCCCTGTCAATTCATCACACACACCCTCAGCGATCTGTACATCGATTTGGTTTCCCCCAAACTGGACAGAGATGGAAGAACCTTGACCCTCTGCCTCGACTTCACCCACAACCTCATCACACCTGGAGGTACCTGCCAAGAACTCATTCATTGCCTCGTTCTGGGCATGCTGGATGACTCGATCCAAGATCATGTCAAGGTCCATAGGTTCTCCACCCCCTTCTGGAGCTAAGCTCCCATCTGGCAACGGAATTTCGACCTCCATGTCTCCATCCCCTTCTTCACCTGCAACCTCCCCACCTGCACCTGCACCACCTGAGTCCTCAAGTGGCCTCTTCACGGACCTCTCCGGATCATGAACTGGTGGCGGAGGAAGAGCTTGTTCGCCACTTCTGGGATCAACATAAGCACCCGCAAGCAGAGGAAACAAGACATTCACGTCATACCATGGTGATTGGTCCCTAACTCTGAAAGTGTGACCCTTGATCACTTCCCTCACTCCAGTGGAGTCAACAGAAACAGGGTAAACCAAACAACCACCACCTGCGCTGTACCTGGCCCCCAAATACGCACCAAGCACCATCCTCTGGCCTTGCCACTTCTGTGCATGAACTGGCTTCACAAAACCCATGATCCCAAAAGGAAAAGTTCGTGGTATCTGACCTCCTCTCTTCTCTCTCAGAGATTCCAAAGGAGTGCCACCCCACTTGCGCTCACAAAAACCATTGAAAGTCCTATAGGTGTACCCAACCAGATACCCCATCAGAGGTGATTCCAAAGCCAACCTCATGCCTAAATGAGCTTCCAAAGCCAACCAATTGGTGAACAAACCTTCTTTCATGATCCCCACAGCACGTTCTACACCTTTGGCCTGTGGACGATTCTCTGAAATGTTCCTCCAATGGAAGCCTCGACAGTTGGACTCTCTGAGAGACCTCTGCATCAGGTTCAGCAAGTAGGCTTCGTTGTCAGTGGCCACTTCCAAAGACAAACCTCCAACACCGATCTCATTCAAAACAGAGACAGTGGACTTCACGTCCTTCTCCCGGTCACCACCTAAAACCACCATACCAATCATGCCAGTCTGAATCATGAGCAGAACCAACACCTTCCAGTGCCTTCCACCTACAAACATGATGTCAGCTGCAAGATCACATGTGCTTGACTCCTGGTCCTTTCGTCTCCGTGCAGGCGTCCGACCTCTTGCCTGAACACACGCATCACACCCTCGGTCATACGGCCAATGTCCTCGACACTCGTGCTCATACAACAAACTGCCTTCCAGCTCGGGCGATGGATCCTCCAAATCCGACGAATGTGGACCTTCAGGGTCATAATGGGGCAACTCCCCAGGTGGTTCATCGACATCGGAACCTGCCTCAACCATCGGACCTTCAGCCTCCGCCTCCGGACCTACCTGATCGGGGATGGAAGGAGTGTACTCCTCCATGTCATCACTCTCCAAATCAACAGTTTTCGGTAACCCACGGAACATCCGGACCCGTTCGGACACCTCCGAACCTCCCGGAAACCCTTCCTGGTTCCTCCAGAACGCAAGCAAAGAGGCAAAATCCGTCTCAGATATCCCAAAAACCTCCGACAAAGCCTCCGGATCCTCGTCCGGACCTTCGGAAAAGAAGTCAAAATCCCGAAACTGGCTTTCACAGCTCACAAAAGAAGAGTTCGACTCAACCTCCCAGGTGTCAAACTCAGAAGTGAAAGAAGCAAAATCTCCCTGATCATCCTCATTCCCCTTCTCAAACGTATCGGGCTCATCATCAAAAGACAAAGTTGGAAAAGAAACAGGCTCGTCACCACAAAAACGAAACATACGACAGACATACGAAAACGACTGCAAAGAACCAGGCTGAGTGCTCCTCACTTCTCGACCCTTAGTTCTGGACTTCCCTGCCTTAGAAACTGGTCGTGCCTGTTCAGTCACTGCATCGTTTTGCATTTCACCCTCGTTTCTGTCGTTTCTGTACTGTGTATGTGGTGTGACCGTACTCTCAGTGCTTCGTGCTTCAGGGGTCTGGGTCTCTCTTCACCTCATCAACCTCCATTGGAGCAGGACCTTTGGTCGTTTTGCCTCCGCGTCTGGCCTGACTAGGCTTTGAAATCAGATCAACCTTCAGCCACCAAGCACGTTCACAAATCCTCAGAGGAAAGTTGGTGCCCTGACCATTCTCGAGGACACTCTCTCGTGCTCCTCCAAGGCGAGTCAACCATCCTGTCTCTGACAGGGCATAGCAGCTGATCACATTCAACTTGATTCGAGCTACCACTACTCGCTGCATGACTACAGGGGTCCTACCTACCTTGAACTCAAGGTCTACCATCCCTGCAGTGGGAAGAATATGATCCCCTGCACCTCTCAGGATTGGAGCTGAACCTGGGTACCAGTACTTCACCTTGTAAAGCTTCAACCATTCCTCAGCAACAATGTGACAAGTGGCACCTGAATCGACAAGCCAATGGGTCTTGAGATCCTTTCCCAAGCCCTGAGTACTCAACAAGTTCTCGAGAGGATGTGTGACACTGTGAACTACCGGCTCAGAATTGGAAGTGGTTGTCCCCTCAGTACTCGAACTTTTCGAAGTCACTACCATTGCGACCTGGTCTTCATCACCAACCAAGCCTTCCTCGGGGTCTTCAAACTCCCATTCGCCCTCTTCATCTTCGTCCTCAAGCTCTCTCAACTTGCCTCCTTTCTTTCCTTTGCCCTTGCCCTTGCTTTTGCTCTTGCCTTTTCCCTTTCCTTTGGATGGAAAAGACTTCTTGCCAGGATCTGCTCCAGTGTCCTTGGTGTTCTTGGACGGTCTCTTGTCAGGATGCTTCTCCCAACAATCTGAGGCCACATGGCCGCTCTTCCCACAGTGTTTGCAGCGCTTTGGTTCAGGGCACTCTGATTGCATATGACCAGGGTCTCCGCAGTTGAAACAACCCTTGCTTCGAATGGGAGAACCTTGAACAGCATGTGCCCTTTCCATGGTTCCAGTAGCACGACTGCGGATGTAATACTCTGTCACCGCTCGCCAAAGCTGCTGGACAGTCCCTGCACCGCTGATGAGTTGCACGTGTTCAGCTACCTTTTCAGGCAAATTCCTCAAATACAGCAAAAGCTGATCCCCCTCATTGATCCTCAAATCAACCAATGCTCTGGCCATCACACTTGCCTCAAGCATACTGTGAAATGATTCGATCTCGGTCTGGATCTCTCGAAGCACATCAATCAAACCATCAATCGAAGGTTTCTTGACAGTGAACTTCAAAACAAGCTCTCTGTAGTAAAGGGCCTCCTGCCTACTGTAAATTGAGAACTCACGTCGAATCAATCTGAAAAGTTCATAGCCGTTTGCATCAGCTGCCCCTCGGGCCATGATTTGATTGCGGATCATGTGTTCAATCTTGGGGTATCCTGTGAAGGCTTGCTGAATCAAATGAAAAAGTCGCCTTGCCCTGAGCTCCAATAGGCTCTTCCATGCGAAGTGCCTCCCTCAACTCTGGGCCATACTGATCGTGAATGAGTGCCAGCCAACCTCCTAGCTTCTGCCCAATCCCTGAACCCAGAAAGTTCTCGAGACCTGCTAACCCACTGCTTGAACGACGGTAGCTTGTGGGAGATGAGGTGGTGGAATGTTCCAGTCCCAGTTTGGTGGAAGTCCATAGGTGGCATCTCGTCCCTGTCCAGATTCTCCAACACCAGAAACATCTTGTGAAGACCCACCACCATCTCCTGATTGGCCTGCAGTCATCCCATCTCCAGAATGGCCTGAAAAATCTCATAAGGCTGACTCATTGGATTCACAGAACGAACTGAAGTTGTAGTTGGTCCATACTGAGCCCACAACGCCTGAGTCACATCTCGCTGGCTTCCAGGACCAGAATGCCAACTCTGCCAAGGATCTCTCGCTTGCAAAAGAGCAAAATTCAGTGAAGACTGACATGCAACACTCAAAACAGGTGCATTCGGCAAAGAAGGAACCAAAGACGAACTGGGTACCACACTTGTATGATCTTGACCTTCTGCACTTGGACTCATTGGAAAATAGAGGAGCTGACATTACACCGTCTTCCGGTATCAGACACTTGCAGTGCAACACGCTGCCCGAGCAAGCCCTAGCTCTTTTTTTTCCACGAGTACGGACGCCGTGTGGGCATGGTGCCCAGGTCATCATTGAAGGAAGGGAAAAACAGTCAGATGGTGGAGAAAAGAACAAAGACAACCCAACAACAAAAACCAACCGCCAACTACAGCCCAAAGGCCGAGTCTCCACCATCCTGTAGTCTTTCCTCTGTGCTAAGGTGAAACAAGTGAAACGATGACTACTGACTATCGATGGGCCTGAATTCTCGAACGAAGAGCATGGCAGCGAGGGTTTGTGCTCTAGCAAAGTCTCCAAGCAGTCTTCAAATGGACTTCACATCACAATTAACAGTGACCAGCGGCCACTGCACGGTGTGGCAAAAACATGGTCACGATGCAGGTCCCGAGCATTGATATGCTCTAACGCAGGTTATATCCATATCAAAGTGGATCAGTGGTTGCTATGCAGATCATGCCGTGGAAAATACCTTTCTTGTAGCACAACCCATTCAACTGGTTGCACTTACAAGTCAAGAGGCATAGTAGTTGGTAGTGTTCAGACAGTGGCGGCCATAGCAAACGACGAAAAGCCTGCAGGTAAGGGTGCGAAAGGCACTCCCCCCCCGAAGGGAGGTCATCTCGGCACCCTTCGGCACACAGAGGTGCCAAAACGGGGTGTCTCCTAACTTCGTGACATGCTGCGTCATTGCAAAAATGGTTCTGTTGCGCGCAAGGCCCGTGTGAAACAGGTGAGACCTTGGACCTATCCTAGCATGGTATCTGTACCTCTTTGTACAAAATTGGAAATGTCGGACATCAACAGAGGGAACTAAGGTTCCTCCTGGGCATCCTCCATTGCCACTCTCTACCACCCGCCTGTTGGGAACGAGGAGCTAAGGCTCTCATTCCTATTGGCTCACTGTATTGCGAATGGCGAAAAGAGGTTGGCGATCCTACTTAGTGTTTGCACATTTCACTTGCCGTAGCTTACTGGCGGTGTGCTTATCCACCATTCCCGCTACGAAAGCATTGCTGGTCTTTGGTGCAGGTTCTGGAAAGTCTTCTCTCCATAGATCACTGGCATCGGCCGGCAAAACTCGGTGCTATTCGGACTAGTCGAGTTACCCACATTTGTCAAGGGCATATGTCCTTCGCCATGTTTTTGCTTTTTCTTTGTTTGCATATACCTCATATCTGGACAAATGGCAAAAGCATTCTCTTCAGCATAGACTCTTCGCCATTTGTGCCTTCCTGGCATCTTGGCGAGCCTCTTAAAGGCAGTGCAATCCAAGAAAGCCCTACTTCCAATGTATTTTAGTGAGGGCGGGATGGCTCAACAAGGGCTGCACAGTTCATGAAGGCTTTAACTCGAATTGTATGGAAAGTAAACTCTGCCAAGGATCTCTCGGGTTGCTGAGCTCAACTTCCGCGGCGTTGAAATTCGGAGTCTACCGAGGGAAGTGATGACAAGCATCATTCACGACTTCAACAACAAAGGAGGGGAGTTGGTTGGCGGCTAGCATCACTCTTTGCGTTCCTCAGACCAGCCGCGGTGCTGAGACACAAGAAGACAAGCTGGGGCTGGCGCTGTAAGCCAAAATTGATGAAACCAACGGTACCCCTTGCAGAGAGCAGCCAAGGAGAAACACTGGAGCCAATGCAGACGGTGGTTATGTGGCTAACAGAACGCGACAACCGACCTGCTTCACGGCGCGTCAGAAGAAGGAAAAGGAGCACAAACACAACAGCGAGAGCGAGACCAACAGCCCGTACATAGTTGTAGGCACGTATGAAAGTGAATGCCGCCCCAAGAACCCGGAAGGTGCAGACCAACCCGCACACCCAGTCTTGCGTGTGCCTGTGTACAAGGCCTTCTAGACGGCAACCTGGGCCAAACAGTCTCCTTCTAGTCTGCCTATAAACCTTCGAATCGAAGTGCCAATATGGCCCGACGTGCACCAAGCTGTTCTGTCCCCCGTCCAAGCACAACCTCAGCCGAGCTTCAGTGGAACCATTTCCCCAGTCACCACTCAGGGGATCAACGCCGAGGTAACAAGCATGAGATTATCTTCCAATGGCTCCTCACAGGACTTGCAGTAGTCCTCTCAAGGCCAAGTTGGCAGCTTCCAGCCAAAAAAAGGAACGCTGACTGCCACATCTCAAGAGCAACTACAGTTTTATTTTAAAAGAGGATGCCCGGCTGGCCTTAAGGGCAAAGTAGCGCTACCCTATGCGCTTCCAAGGCATAATGCCATTGCGGAAGCTGAGTGGCAACGCAGAGTCGGGTGGTTCAGTCATTCGCAATACTTACATGATATGGAAGTCCTAAATGCCGAGCGTGCAGGATCAAGTTTTGCTGCATTCTATAACACTATGGACTTCACCAACCCCGTCAAAGCGGAGACGTACAACCGCACAGAAGCTGTACAACAACACAATGAGCAAACTCTGTGAAAACACGGAAGCGTGTGCGACCCTTTTGCGAATCCCGCTC